>JAQQSE010000115.1:1800000-2155075 GCA_035772565.1 Antheraea assamensis | reverse complement strand
GTGGCAGGGCTTTGCCTAAGCTCTTGTGGCTCATCTCCCCCTGAAAACCTGTCAATAAGTAAGTGAAATATCCTGGTGACTGCACTTGAGAGCCAGTCCCACTTTCGGCTTGGCGTGTTTACCATATTAGACACATCGTCATTTACCATCAAGAAAGTCTGTTGTCAAATGCTAAAATTGATAAAATAACTAGCTTCTGCCTGCCGGCTCTGCTTGCGGTGTTTATATTTCATTTATCCCTTTGGAATATTACTCCTTCTCTGGATGCTAAGTACTATATGTCCTTGTATATATCCCGGACAACATTTATGTCAAATTTCATGAGTGTCGTTTGTGTATTTGAGATCTGAAGCGTAAGAAACAAAGCAACAAATAAAACCACCTGACATACGAAATAGTAATACTAGACAAGATATAAAAAGTTATAAGATTATATCGATCACAGTAGATCACATCGATTCAAACGGTGCAGTTCGAGATCATTACCATTAAATTGGCATACTCTATAGACAAAAAATAAGTGAAACCAGTCTGCGAGAATGGCTACTCGAAAGATTCCAATTGTTTATATTTTCGTAATTCGTACAAATAACAAATTATTTTAAACTAGCTGATATTCGCGACTTCGTCTGTGTCGGTTATTACTTTTGTAATATATTTCATGTATAGTGGAGAAACATAAGCAACACACCACTTCTCCTACTCCTAAAACACGTATCGCTAATTGTAGAAATCTTAGTTTTTTTTTAACTTATTAATTTTATATAAATGGAACTATCACGTAAATCGTATTTTATAATAAAGACCAATGCCTAAGAAGTGAAACAAAACAAACCGGCTGTATCGTAAAAATACACTATAGAAGTGAAACTTTTGTATTACAGAGAAATATTTTAATTCAAAAAATTCAAGAATAAGCAAAATTAATAGAAATCTATTCAGTTTTTTTTCATGATGCGTGCACAACGACAGACCTCTACCATTTTAATTATATATCTTCTCATACCAATTTTCATTGCTATCTGTGAACTGTATAAAAAGTTGACTTGATGCATTGCCATGTAGTAGCGATTTAAAGCAAAACATATTATGTAACTTAGAAACGCCCTCCATGAAAGAATACTCAGGTTTACCAACTTTGACAAACCATGTTTGAATTGATTTATAGTTTCTTTTTTCAAATTGACTCTCTCTGCTGTTTGCCTTGATTTTTTCGATCTCCGATATACCGAAATCCAATATATATATATATTTAATGTGTGGGCGATAATGCACCCTGCATTGTCAGCAAATATGAGACTATAGGGACTATGCCTCCCATAGTAACAATCAGTTCTTGTTCGGACATCATTACAAAAGGACTTTTTTCGAATGAAAACTTTATGTATGTTGTATAAACTATTTATTTTTATTAGAAATCTTTTTTTTAATATTCTCATTTCGACGGTCAAACAGTACCCATTGACAACCCTAAGTTTTCAATCAACAAACAACCCACTTACGAGTGTGCGTGATAACAACATACATATATATTTATATACAAAGTATATGTAATCCGATAAATTTTACTTATAACCTACACTATTTTTTATATTCACGACTTCACACTTACAAGGTAAATAGAGAGGTCCTTCGTAATTTTTTACATATTCAAAGTTTTATTTTTAATAGTTGTTTCTAAAGGGCTAACATTTGTATTTATATACAGTAATGAACATTCACAGCTGAATGGATTGTCCGTCTGTAGAACATTCTACCCAAAGGTAACGTGAAAACATGCTAACCTTTAGCCAAGATATACACTCGTATATGTGCTGAGTTAAATTGTAAATATACCAAAAAAAAATCCGAAAGATACTGAGAGGAACATGAAAATGTCTCAGAGGAACGCGAATGGTACTGAGAGAAAGCCGAAAACTATTGAGAAATACCCGAACGCTATTGATGGGAAACCGAAAGTTACTGATATAAATAAAAAACATAGTGTCATAACTACAACAGTTTTTATTAAACAGCGGTTGGATACTGGCGGCGACCGTTAAAACGTTTTCTAATTTGTAGGTATAATCTATGATTTTATTACATATTAGCTAACACCGGCGAATTTGTACTCGTGAAAACAATTTTGTATGTTTTATAGGAGCTTCGTTTATTACCTACGGACGTCTTTTATCTTTTAAGCGTAACTTTTATATTACCACTTCACCCCTATAACATTTTTAACGATTTTTAATTACCCTAGTTAAATTTTATCATATATGTTAAAACTTTACCTGTTGTATGTATGTTACAATATAATATAAACTATTCTGTTTAACCATCAATATTATCTATGCAGATTAATAAAATTGATGTGTGTCTGTTTGTAATGTCATAATAACAACTTTTATACGAAAATATATACAGTACATATATAAAAGAGCGCCAACTTTTTAAATTTGTATCTATTTGTCTGTTTGTTCCGTCTAATCTCCGAAGCGGTTTGATCGATTTTAATGGGAAGGGTACTAGCAAATAGCTGATGTTCTAAAGAGTCATTTATATAAGAGACTAGGGTTTCCGCGCAAATATAATTAAACTAAAGAGTCGCTAAAGTATCGCACACGTCTTACGTTTTTTTTTAAACTCCACACGAACGAAGTTGCTGATTACAACTGGTATATAAATATACATACATATGCTATACATAATATGATTTATTTATGCCTATTAATTATACCATGGGATTACTTTACAGACATTTTACTTTACAACCTAACGAAAGTAAAGTAGAAAACCGTTAAAATTGATGTATAATTTCTAACAAAACAAACAATTACAAAAAAGAATTAAAATATAAACACCGACAAAATTGACATCAAAATGTTTCGTCTGTATTTATACATCTTTACTAGCTTTCGCTCGTGTCGTCGCTCGCGTTGATGTAGATTAAATCTACACCTCGGGTCCGGGAACGGTACATTTTCCTGACATCAGACATCTAACAATATGTATGCAAAATGCTCATGACGATCAGTTAAGTAGTTGAAGTGTGAAAGTGTAACGAACAAACTTACATTCACATTTATTATATTAGTGACACTATACATTCGTGTCACTCGTGACGGTTTATGTAGCTCACATTGAGATAGCTCCACGATGGCGGATGCTTTTCCAATTTAAGCAATATTGTTATATTATAGTTTTATTCTGATGTGTAAATCGTATTATTGTAAAGAATTATCTATATCTGTTGAATAGTTTTGCGTGAAAGAGTAAAAATATCTATCCATACTCACAAACATTGTTAGTAAAATAAGATGTATTAAAAAACACCTAACTGCGATTTTACTAATAACATCGTAATAATTACTTCGATACTAATATAATTAATTTGAAAGTCAGATTGTTTGTTTGTTACACTATAACGTCTTAACTACCCAACTAATCATTATAAAAGTTTGCACACAGGTTGTCAACGATACAGAAAAGGGCACATAACCTATCATTCAACAAAAATGTACTATTGTAGACCGAGGGATAGGAGATGTAGGTGAAAATTTATATTCGCTTAAATAAACCTAAACAAAAGAATACGGGTTAAAGATTTAGTTGAGTTTTAACAGTAATAATATGTCACACACGGTCGGGTTTAATTTGACACGTTATAGTGCGTCATCGTTTGTTTGAAAAGGACAACAAATGCATCAAACAAATTGCAATATAATATAAATTGCAAACAACAGAATAAAAGTAGCTATAGACAATTGTATCACAGAGAACTGTAAAGCTGTCTCTAAAGATATTCTATCTTATCGTGTTCTAGTTATATATAGATTGATATACGTATGTATACGCACAGAAATATGTATATAGCTAAGCCCGCGGTTTCATAGGTGATCCGTTACCATTTATTGTAATAATAAATTGATACATTAATACTTTTTCTTTTTGCGCGACTATATCGCCTAAGTAACATTATACAAATTCAAAATTAACAGTGGTTTATATGAATTTTATACAATTCTCTAGCACATTCAGAAGTAAGGTAAAGCAATATGGAGATATACAAACCAGTATCGTATGTGGTACAACAAACATTGAGATCTATTTAAACAAAAAGGACATTGTTAACATATTCTTCGTGTTGCATATGTGTTGATGTGATGCAGCATTATCAAGTAATGAATTAATAAAATAGAAGACAGAAAAACTATGAAAAAAAAGAAGTAGTGCCAACATGTAAAAGATATAGGAGTTTATAAATCTCATACATAAATACCGACATAAGTTTTTCATATATATAAATCATGTAAATTTACACAAAATGTTCGGAAAAAACACATTCATACGTATGTATCATTTTATATATACATAAACACATATTATGTATATATAAAAAAGAAAACGTTCTAAACAATGTGTCGTCGTGAGGATACTGAACGACAAAAACGGGCGGCATCGAGTAACAAACAGGTGTAAGTACAATACATGTTAATTTTTATATTTATACACGACCGCGCAGAAGGTAAAAAGGTAATATGTTTTGAGTGTGAATGTATACCATTCTTTACACTATGAATTAAACAGCTTGTAGAATTTTAACACGCTAAGTAAAATTACTATTCTCGAGGAAAAATTCACATCAGCATTATCACGAACGAAGCTGCGGGAAACAGATAGTTTCAAAATCATACATCTTGATTTCATAAAATCATGTTAGTTAGTCTAATTGATTACAATTTTTATATAGATAGACTGCACGATTGACAGCGATTTAAGCGTTCACCTCGCTACTGCTTCTCATATAGCATTTAAATATGCATTTTAATCTCACATAGGACAATTATTTATGTGGCACGTAAATGATATTTCCTAGTCTCGTTAAAATTAAGTGTATGTTTTGACGTGATAACGTCTCAAAAATAAAAAAAATATAAATAAGCAATCTAACACTAAGCGTCTGTTACTATTTCCTAGCTCTCGTATTTAAGATCTTATCATATATACCTTAGCATATAGCTTCAAATCACGTCAGTTTGTGATTCAATATTTTACTAAAGAATAATAAAAACAAATGTCTATTCAGTGATCGATGTTTGACCGTTAATATTTTGACGTTTATTATCTGTATTTCCTTTAACTTTTTTTTTCTAAATTGTAAAAACTGTATTAAGTATTGTAAAAATATTGTAGAGATGTATGGAGCGTGGAGTGTCACGAATAGAAACTTTAAAGGCTTCGATACGTTGATGGTATGGAAAAAAAAATTCTTTTATAAGGCTGAACCTCGTCAATAGCTATTGAAGAAAAAAGAATAAAGAAAATCGCTATAGAAACAAAGGAGGAAGATGTGTTTAACTCTTTTCTTACACTCTATTTATGTCTAGAAATATGTAGCAAGCGTCAATAAAAATGGCATCAATAATTATTTCTAATTTATCTTTAAATACATAATCAAAAACTGCTAATTCAGAAAATATGTGAAATAAAATATTCGGTTTCCACAAAATTTAATATATATCTCTTATGCTAGTTTACAGCTGGTGGCGAATAGAGTCGACCCTAATTCGTTAGCGGCGCCCGTGTGCGTGCGTGTCGACTTGTCCATGTGTTTGTTTTTATCGATAAACCGTAGGGTTAGGTCCTTTACTTAAAATACAAAAATAATTCTTTTTAATCTTTTTTTACCGTTTGTAACCGAGTGGAAAAATTCGAACGACAAAACCAAAAACTATGAATAAAAACATACACAAATTATATAAAATAGTACCTACATATTTAAATGAAAGTATTTTCATAAGATTTCAAACGAAACGTTTATGGTGTGTTGAAGTGTACAACGATATATGATGTATTTTCCTAACAAAAACCACAATTTCAATAGGATTTTATCTGGATACTGTCGCAGATGACAGCCGCTTATTATCTAAATGAGTTTGTTTAAGCAATTTATATCTTTGTGAATGTCATAACTATATATTAAATTGACACTATTTGCCAGGAGCCATAGACTATAATAATAATAAAAAAAGACAGTATCTAGATCGGGGTTCGACAAATTGCTATTTTGACAGACCTCGTAGAATACAAAGAGATTATCTTCATCATTTCTTTCAGAATTGTTTGAAGAGCGCAGTAATTCGATATAAATAAAATGGATGGAGTTAGTGGTTTGTTTAATAGCAGAATATTAATCGCTAATAGATAAAGTATATTTTATATCAATGTAAGTTAATTAAATAGCAAATTTCTCATGTTACAAAATTACTATAATAACTTAAATAATAACGTAACATTGATAAATACGTAATTTAAAATAAAATGTTGTCTGTAAAGTCAGTTTACGGACGATAATTTTACGTGATAACGTCATAAGAAAACATTGATCAAAAATTATGTGTCACAAGTCAAATGCTTAGGTCGATCGTGCCTTTCTATCGTTCCCCGTTCTCGCTTACACGCTCGGGTCAGGCGGAATGAGCAATGAGTCATGCTTTTTCGTTCGTGCAGCCGGCTTTCATCACTTTATAAGACGTTAAAATTGAATGATTAAAATTGAATGATAATCGCTTAGTAGTTCAGGCGTACAAACGCGACAAATTGAGTCACGTTCGCATTTATGATATTAGTTACGATAAATGCAAAGCCAAAAAATATTTTTCCGTAGACAAAGACATTACAATATTCTAATCAAAAATTATAAGTAAAGAAAATATAGTATAGTATAGTAAATATAGAAAATATAGTAGTAAGAAAGAAAATATTTAATAAAAATAATAATAATAATAAAATACGCGTGAAAACCCTGCACAGTTTAGTTTGCATTCCGCTCGCCGACACGCGCGGCACAATCAACGTACAATACTCGGCCGAACGACAGCGACATATGGATAAGAAAAATAAGCAGAGACAATACTTTTAAGAACATCTTCCTTCTCTGCTTCTCTTTATTCTTTTTTTGTTTAGTAACAATTGGTGAATTTTGTTATCAATTATAAAAAGTTCATTTTTTTACATGGTCGAATTTCGACTATTATACAGCCATCAATCTATTTAACTCTACACGTGGCCATTTACGACAATATTTTGTACTATTGAATGAATGTATGAATTGAATGAATTCATAGATTGTTATCTACAAAAGTTTTACTTCTGACGTGTGTCTTTCCGATACACTCTGTTTTTTTTTTTTAATCGGTTTAATTTTTTGTTTTAATTTTGATAATGTACTTACGAGCTGTTGACAGTTAAAGTAAAGGAAATATCAATTCATAATCTTACATTTTTCACAATTACTGCTCAAATCTCATACAATGTTACTTTGTATAATGTCTTTGTTACTTTGTACTTTTTTTACCGTCAACAAACTGATTTATTCAATTAAAATTAAATTGTCAATGATATTTACGTGTGCAATATGTTCGCAGTATTATAATTCGATTTATAATAATTTGTAAAGTGAATAATTTATTTGTATTGTATATAGGTTGTTGATACCGCCTTTCAATATTAATATGATACATGCTAAAGTAACTCAATCTGTATACTTATTTGTCACCTTCGCGTGATTGGACCAACTTCAGAAGCAGATAGCATTGAAATTTGGCGTAAGACAATAAAATCCTGCAGAATAGCCTGTACCTTTTCAAAGATATAGAAAAATAAATTAAGCAGTAGACTAGAGTTGCCTAGTTATTAAAGAAATCAATTGTAATCAGTGTGTTACAGCTATTCAACCTGGATGACTATTAAATGACGATATTTAATTTTTTATCACAGTAACAATGTATAACACCTTTATATATGAATAGGGGAAAGTAAAATAGTTCAGTATGACAACCTTCTGTTTGACAACCGATTTCCTTTAACATATATGTTTTTGTAGCTTTCGATGATAATGATAGTTTTTTTGCCATACCTTCGATGAATTTAAACATTTATTTATAAATCTTTAAACACCATGCTTAACTCTTCTTATGTCTATCATATACACCGCTACCTTTTGTTCGCGGCTTCGTTACCATTATTATAGATTTGACCTATTTCTTAGGGACAGTGCATTTTCTCTCTCTGGGTAAAAGGTTCTATTCTGTTGGTGTGTTAGTGGTGACAGATGGCATGTCAAATTTCCTGATGAAAGATTGAGTAATTTATGCGTAATACTTTAACGTACGAACAATCTCACTATAAATAATATAAATTAGGATTTGTACAAAACTCAATACAGTTTATACTATTAAGGTAAAAAAGAAATATAGATAATAATATCATATCGTTACATGTACAGATAAATGTTGTACCCTATAATTATGAGCGAATGTCGAACACTTGTAATAATAATCATTTTTAAGATTATTGCTTAAAGTAATGTCCATGAATTTCTTTTGTCGCTTTACAAAGACGTACGCACACATACATAATTGTTTGTATTACACAGCCTTATACATTATGTAAGCACACACACATACACAGATAAATAATGACGCACACTTAAACAGAAGTTTTTAATTTTAAAATCGTACCCAACGTTAAGTAGCTGCTTACTACAAATCTGTTTAGAGGAAGCAAATTATTTATTAAAAATACGATTTAATTTAACTAGAACATTTGTCAAGATGTATTTATGTATATCATCACTCTTTCACGCAAAAACTAATCCACGAATTTCGGTGATATCTTGTGCTACTCCCAGACCTGCGTGTATCGGCACGAAGTTTTGTCTATAGTCAGACTAAATGCAGATGTGGGAAGATATTACCGTTATGCGTTACGAATTTGCGTATTTGATAATACTTAGGCAAATTCTCTATCTGCAATTAAGGGTACTTGTCAACATCTAATCGGCTGATTAGATGATTTTTTGAGTTTAATCTGGACAATAATAGACATACCAAGTTTGTTTAAATATTTGCTGCAAAATTCCTACTGGTGTTCAATAAATCATACGTTACGTTAGACTGACCCATGATTATTATCTATTTAGTGTGCTTTTAACTCGTCATATGAATCCTTCCCATTGTAACCTTATCGTTGTAAATTTTATGATGTAGTAAAAAAATACTTCGTATATATGAAACAATACATTTTACATAGAATATATAATTTTACAATACATTATTTGTTATTTTTCAAAGTTTTGTAATAAATCAGGTATTTTTTTAAGCTTATGCTGGCAACAGACTGTTGACCTGTGCCTCACGAGGTCTACATTCGTTTGTGCGAAACTTAAGCCTTTGTGGTTTTGGCCAGTTCAAGGGTTAACCTTTGTTGTCTTTTGGTAATTTTTTGCAGAATAAACATTGTCTTTGGCCGGGTTTTTTTTATTGCAGACTTTTCAAAACTTTATTCACAATTTGTAAACATATATAATTTTTCACATGATTTTTAATATCTATTCATCATTTTCCTGTAATCTTGTATACATCAACTTACATATATAACAGACTTCTACATTGTTTACAATAATAAATAAATGTCACACAACGCAGCTCCATTAATTCTCAACTTCTGTCACTGGTTCTGTCTTCAAGCTTCCATTGATGATCATTCCATACTTAATCCATTGTAGTGAATCACATGTAAATATGTAAACTTATAAAAACAATTAAATGTATTTGAAGTTAAAATACAATAATTACTTTGAAAGTTAAATTGTAAAAACTAACAGAAACATAATCGTGCTTCTTCTAAACAGAATTATATTTTTTATACACACATTCTGTCGCAAGCAGTATCACGTTGGTAACGTAGGCAATATACGTAAGGAAAATTCGGTTAGATTCATATTTAGTGCTTTTAGTTGCTAACTAGGTACCAAGTTTGACTCCCAGATCGTTTAAAGACACACACAGAATCAAAACAATATGATAGGTTATTTTTTATAGTATGTTTGTCAGATTTACCTCAAAATGTAGTAGAAATCTATAGGTATGAATAAAAGTGTCTATTGTTTGTTAGGGATAATTTCCGAATAATAAAAAATAAAATCTGGTTCTAGTTTTTACCACAAATATTTTATTGTAAAACTATCGAACTGTCTTTAATTTTATTAATATAACCTTCAGATGTCATTTTTATGTTTAAAGTAGCAATTATAAATAAATATTTGCAGACGGGTGTATCATTAAACATATGTTTTTTATGTATATAGCCAAACATATTTGTCGCTGAACCAAATAAAGTTTGCTATAAATTTACATCCTCATTGGTTTGCCAAAACTAGTTTTTCATCTCACTTTGAGGTATGTGTTTATCTCCTTTCCACGTCAACAGAAAATTTACTCTTTTCTTGTCTTTACACGACCTTATTACGTTACAGTTATCTCAATGACCCAATAGGTGGTGCTGGTAAAGTAGTTATTGTTTTAATTGACATTCATATTCAAGAGATGGCGCTAAATTTTATAAGGTTATGTATTATTGTAATATATATATATATATATCGAAATATAGTACTCCGGTGAAACTGTAGCGGCCTTGCCAGGCCAACAGTGTAGGTCAGTTCGAAAAAAAAAACTCGAAATATATCAATACTCGAAGAATGTCTATAATATTTGCGGATCGCGTCGTGCTCTCACCAGTTTTGGGTGTTCAACATTATAGATATTAAAATAAAATGTTAATTCCACAACATAGATTTTATTATGTCTGAACTGAACTGTCCTAGAAGAAAAATTGCGACTTTGAATCTGACGTTCCTTTTTTTAAGTCCAAGTGTGCATGGAATGCCTTTAATGGCCAGCACACTACAATATAATTACGTCATATTTGTTTATATACACATTTATATGAATATGAGAGTACGCGTAGCTACGTAAGAATATTTACTAAATTAGTAGTTACCACATTAATGGATAGACGGCGCTTGAATAAATATTCATTGACAAACATCTTCTTCTCATTTCCAACATCTATTTTGCACTTGTTTGTTCCAAAATACTGTTTGGTAACCCTAATCAAAGAGACTTCGGCTCTCTCAAGTTCGTTAAGCTACGGCCCGCCACGTGGTCCGTGACCAGTATTTGTGCGGCCCGCGACATAGCATACAATTTTAGTAAACATTTATTATCAAAAATGATTTTACATATGTAGTTAATTAAATGGAAGTACGCGAGACGGGAAAACAAGTTAAAGCGAATGTGTGGGAACATGTTTGTGTATGTATAAATAAACACGATTAATATTGTATCCTTTTTTTAATATATATTATCTATTCAATGTGACTTGTATAATGTTCTCTGCATGGCTAATATAATAATATCCAAACGGGTAGTTGACACCTTTAAACAATAAATGTAGGACATAACTTCTCTAAGATATACTTTATTTTAAATCTGAAATTAACCGTATACTAGATTTATGTTGCTTTGCAATAAATTAATTGTTAGTCAATTGAGATGGCAAATAAATGACTTCACATGTTGATATTACCACACAAAATTTATAGGGCATTAGCATTTAGACAACTCATACAAAATATGTCAATGTGTGGCCCCCCAGTTGTACCACATATGGTTCTAAGATGCCCTTGGCCAGAAAAGTATAACGACACCGGCTCAAAGTTATCTCACTCGGACAGCGCACTTGCCGTTCGTGCACATTCCAGGTTGAGTAAAAGGTCCCAGAGTTATTCAAGTTTTAAAATAACCACGATTTCAACAAACAATACGCTCTACACTGAAGTGGAGCAGGCGGTGTAGTACGCATGCGCAGGAGAGAAATAAACGGATAGCATTGTTTTAGAAGAAATTAGCAAGCAAAGATTTTATTTTTTCAGTTGTTCCTGTATATATAAAATACATTGTTAAGATATTTAACAACGTACACGTCGGTATTAGATATCTATTATGAATATTCATTATTGCTATGTTTAAATCCGTGAATAAGCAGAGTTTATTATATAGCTCTTCTGAATAATTTAAACTATCTTTATAGTGTAACCGTATGATTTGTTATTTTATTTTGGCAACCAATCTTCTACGTTATTACTGCCATTGTCGAATAGATAATACTATTACAAGTGCCTTGTGATCAATTCAATGTTCTCACAATATGGCGGTCCCTTCGTTAGAACTTTCCAGGGAGTTTCTGTGGCATCTCAGAATTCATGCTCCGTGGTATTATTTCCCGTCCACCTCACTTGTGCACAATAACCGAACTATAAATGCTACTAATATTACAAACAATAAAGCGAAATAATAAAAGATTTGAATGAAATATAAAAACTACTACAGGACAGATAAAATCCCACCAAACACTTCAACCGTATTTTTAGTGTTAAAATATATTTTCCAGCGGCGTCGTCCACGTAAATCGCATCTTTTCCTCAGAAAGTCTTTAGGATTGACATAGAATACACTTTTAACAGTCTTGCTAGATCACAAAAAAATCTTTCAAATTAAATATACGTAGCTTCGAATTGTAATAGGTCTAGGGTTTTTTTTCAGTAAAGGAAAACATAGTGATGCAACCATAGCATGGTATTTTAAGACTGCTTGTCAGCTACCACCCTTCAAATCTGTCGCCAAGTATCTATAGGGGTGCGTAGCAAAATTTTTACCCTTTCAATCCCTGTTTAGGGTTGCCACACCAACGTGGTAAAAGAAATAAAACAGCACAATAAATATTATAACTTACGATTTATTCAATCGGAACATAAATACATCAACACAATCAGAACAACGTACAGATTTTGTTTCTTACAAACTATATTTTACATTCGGTTGATTTGACAACTTACTCTAAATAGGTAACCGCCTATTCTGCCATTTGTCTATATTAATAATAAATCTGTAGTTTCCGTTGTGTATACATTTTTTTTTTCAATTCTGTTATAAATACGTATTATAAAGATACCGATGAGAATATAGAGAATATGAGATACTAATAACCTCTATAGCAAGAAGAAAAAATTCAAAGGTACGTAATTAAGTATATAACCGACAATTTTACATAGGAACATTTTGAACTGAAACTTCTTATGTGACTGCTTTGAAATTCTGACCGGCAAACTTTTTGTGTGACGAAAAGTGGTAGGGTTAAACATTGTGTCGGGTAGTGTTGAAAACGCCGATTCTCGTCCGATCACCGAAGGTAACGTCGAGCGCGGTCACTACTTGAATGGGTGTCCGCCTGGGAACACCGCGTCACGTTAGCTTTTTGTTGTACTTTTTACAAAGAAGTTTTCACCTCTCTCGTGTGGTCATAAGTACACACAAACTTTTTTATAAGAGGTGTTTACTGTAAACATTACCTTTGTAACAACAATTATCGTTATTTTACCACTGTACTTCATAATAAACTACAATAGAACGTCCGTATATCGAACATACAATTACGGTCACAAACTTCTCTAAGACACGAAGGTTCTCAAAGCAATAACTCTAGAAATTCGACTTACTGAAACTGCTGTATGTATCAATTTTCAATTACTTACCTATGGAGAAGTAATACTTCTGTGCATCGTATAAAAATATTACTGAAAAACAATTACACGTACAGACAAAACTACAGTTCTATTAATTTAGATAAATGCGACCAATAAATTATGTTAAATACTTTGCATTAATATATGATACGCTTATGATCATTCTAGTGACCCATCAAGTTGATCCTAAGTTGAGATAGAACCTGCTTAAATCCCACTTAGGGGTATGTTCATTAAATAAGTGAGGTGTTAAAGGGAAAGAGGGGGTCAAGCCGAATCCCACATGAGGGAAAGTGGGGGGGTTTCGGAAAATATAACGTTTGGGGGGGGGGGGGGGGCAAAAAATTATTGAAATGTCAGAAAATCAAATTAATTAAAAGTAAAACATGTTTCTAGACCAGGTCTGTCCAAACTACATGGGACCCAGGGCCAACAAAAATGACTCAATACATTGGGGGGCCGCAAAATATTTATAAAAATAAAATACAAGTAACTTGAGAGTAACCGTGCGTAATCAAAACTTTCGTCGCGTTGAATAACAAGTGACAAAGCCCAATAAATGAACAACGCGCGGTGTCGGGTGTACCTATTATACGTTCGGGGAATTCCTCGAGTTCTCGAGTGAATAGTGTTGTGTGCGGCATAATCGAATACATATCCAAAACATTTGAATTTCGTCGCAAGAAAAATAATTCACTCATTTAATGTATTTAAACAAAGAAGATAAAAAAGATTCTGCGGGCCGCAATAATTCATGCCGCGGGCCGCAAGCGGCCCGTGGTTTGGACAGCCCTGTTCTAGACCATATGCCGAAATGTAACACAACTCTTCTAAATATCTTAGTTGTCCCCATTTATTTATTATTTAATGTTATCACTGAGTTTAGATTAAGATCTAAACAATCTCAAATACTAGAGTCTTAACTACAAATAAAAAAGACAAAAAGTCTTCTAAAACGCCACACGTATTTAATGGACATCGCCTTACTCTCACCTTACGATATACGATATTTCCATACAATATGTTTTTTTTCTCCTACCTATAACAACCAATAAACTTCACTAGCTGCGCTCGCGGCTCCATAGGCATTTGTTACCATTTGTAATAAAAAATAGTCAAGTTATAACATAGTTACATTGCGTACAACTTTTCATGGAGATCAATCGAACGGTACAATAGTTGACGCACTACAGTGTCATCTATAGACCGGTTATAATAAAATAGAGCGTACAAATACCTCCAGGAAAAATAAATTACATTTTGTTCCACACTTTATCAATTTCGAATATACCACCAGTAACTTTGCCCGCGACTTCGCTTACCTTTAATATTGAAAATTTTTTCATAACATTTTTAAGATTTAATCTTAATTTCTTCATCAGTACAGTCGTGCAAAGCAGGGCGTGCGAATAGTACATAGTATAAAACTTAGACGCTTTCTACGTCTAAATGTGGCTTCTCTTAGTTATTCTAAATTACAGAACATTATTTGATACGATATATCAAAAGAAACAAACTGATATTCACATTAATAATATTAAAATACATACCAAAATGAGACGGCAACCCTAAACGCGACCGCCAGTTTAATTTCGCCATAATATTTATTCCCATACTCCGACAGTAGTTTTATAACTATGAAATACCTGAGGATAAGTTTCGTGAACAATTTTTTTTATATCTATTAGTATTTCTGCAGCTGTTACACAGTACCTGAAACCCTTATCTCTGGCCCGTAGAGGCCTCGGATACTCAAAAATCTAATTTACATCTCAGAATAATAACTTCAACTGCAATAAAATCAAGTTCGTATCAAAGTGTAAAATCTGGCTCAAAGGGCATGAAGTCTATCAGTTATAAATAAAAAAACCAAAACAGAATCACTAAAAAACTACATAAATTTCATTAAAATTAATAATAAATAATTATGTGAACACTTAATAAATAGTAAATTAATTTAGTAATATTTAAATTATTTTCATAAATACCGAATAAAAAATACATCTACCGACACACAAAACTAAAGGAATATATTACTGTATCTGCTCATAAAAATGACATCAACCTAGGATTACGTCCAAACCTTTATAACTGCCCATCACCCACCATTATTTGGGCATAAAAATAAAATAATCACTATTTCCGACTTTATAAATTCCATCACATTTAAGAATCCCTCTCTCAGGATGAAATAAAGTAATCAAAATAATAAATAAAATTGTTTTGAACAAATTCAAAGATTATTGCATAAAATAAAAACATTATAATACAAATATTATTTATCTGTACAATATTTACTGTAAAAACATTTCGCTGATTATTTAACAGATGGCGGTGTTTCATAGTTCCTAGTATCTGGAAATAATTCACAAAATATTCAACAGATGGCCGTATTACATAGTCTAATAAAATAAATTACTTAATATATTATCTTTGTTTTATGAAAAATAATAAAAAATATCAAATCTAGACCTTGAAATATAATTCAATGATAGATTTCAAATACATAGCATAAGTATTTTTTTAACTTATAAAAACACAAACAATTAGTTGTAAGAATTAAATGCTTTTTAATAGTACATAACACATTTTTTTCAAAAATGTTCCCAAATGCAAATCTCCATAGTATATTCTAGATGGCAACATTCGTCCAAGTCGTGTTTCTGTATTAATATATTTCGAGGTACCCCACTTTACACAATTTATAGAATATAAATTTAATATTGCAGTACAGTACAATACAATTTATAGTACAGTTTTTTACATCCAAAAAAATCGACGATGCCTAAATACTGCTTCAGATTTGCCTAGACTATACGTAACAAAATGGCACCAAGGTAACACGTTTTCCAGATATTACAGAGATTCATAGTACAATAAATATCCTATTTTTTAATGCCTTTTAAGTTATCCTTTGACCACAATCTCATCTGATGTTATATATGTGGTCTACGATGGTAGTCACGCTAAGCCTAGAGGGAGACTGGCACTCAAGTGCAGCGCCGGAAGACACCAACAGGTGCTTAGCGACAGATTTTCAACTTGAGTTGGTAGCTAGCCAGGCAGACTTAGAATGAGCACTACCAACCATGCAAAAAAATAAATCTCTACTTATCGTAGAAATAAAACCTATATTAGGGATGATCTATATTTAATAATGTCGAAAATGTGTCAAGAAATATATCGATAAAATATTTACCTAAATAAAGCGATTGTCGCAGTATCGATTTTTGTTACGATTATTTTGAATCTTATGCGTGAGTGTGTGTACCTTAGCAGTTGGCAGCCTTTTAATGGCATTCAGTCTATAATACTATACCACAGTTGATAATCAATAATACTACTCAATAGTACGAGTACGAGTAAATTATGATTGTTACCAGTCCACAGTATAGTCAATAGCAGCTAGTCAATGATGCTATACAATAGTACGAAACCACAGTAACTAGTCAATAGTACTAGTTCACAATAACTTGTCATTGTTACCAGTCAACAGTAGCTAATCAATAGTGGGAGTCCATAATAGGTGGTGAATATACCAATCCATAGTAGCTAATATCAGTAGTACCAGTCCACAGTAACTTGTCAATAATATGAGAGTCAAGTAATATTTCAATAATCACACCGACATTTTAGTGCTTACTTGCCTATGTACCGTTTCTTAAACAGAATCACCAGTTCAGTGTTCGCTCAGCCCCGTACCAGGAAACCAGTTCCAGCTATAACCTAGTACCACATTAAGATATCGTCAATATACATCTAGTGAGAACTGATGAAACTAAACCTATATAAAATAATAAAAAACTATATAAAAATGACTTGATATTTTTCTATATCGCACACACCTATCTTCTTAGAGTCATATGCGTAGATATATAATGTGACGGATGAGATGTCACAACTTCACGCTCGGAATATAGGAGGCCGGCTGGAGTCTTAAAACGGAGCTGCCTCGTCGAGGGTGTGGAGCCAGTTGAAGATCATCATGTTCCTCTCGTACTTGGAGAGGGGACGGCCTCTTTCGCGTTCGAGGTCCGCCGCCGTGAGGGCCAAGTGTGCAGCTTCTGGTGTACCACAAGTAATTGGATTATATTTTAGAAGCGACAAGAGAAACTGGTGAAAGTGGCGAAAAAATGATGACGGAGAAGATATATGTGGCAGGACAAATGTAAAGAATAATAATACTTAGACTACAATTTTTTTTTAATGTAAGTCATCGCGGGAAGCCTGGCAGATAAGAAACATCGAAATTATTTTGTACAAGTAATATGCATAAAAGAACAGACGACATAAACTAAATATGGCATCATATACAAATAAAATATTACGTCATTAATTACAAAAAAATCTTTCAAATTGTGACAACTCAATTCTTGTTGCCACACCGTACACACTACTACATATAGACTGTATATGTGGCGACGCGTCGCCACACTAGCAATCGGTTTTAAGTGCAGCTGTACATGTTTCACATCAATCACAACCTCGAAATGAAAATAAACCGAATGTTTGTACAAACTCTTGGCATTTCAAATGTTGTCTCAAAAGTCTCATGTCATTTGTGTGCGTCCTTAAGGTTAAAGATTGCGAAAATTAGTTATTTTTTTAATATCTTGCTTCCTTTGTCTCTAATCGTGTTTGCGTTTATAAGAAAAATTTAAAGAGTATAAAATTATCTACTAAATTCGCCTTGCACAATCTTTTATCCGTTTAACAGAAGCGAAAGGAGACAGAAAATATTCTTCATATACCCTCATAAACATTTATAAAAATCGCTTTTTAGGTAAATTTACAAATATACACGTATTTACTACATATGTTCTGGGTGCTATAACACATTATGATAACTATGTGTATGTGTTTAAATACCTATATTTTTAGTTATTAATAGTGTTTAATTTTTTTTATTATTATTATTAAATCTACTTAATCCAATAAGTAAGTCACTTAAGCACTAACACTATGTAAATTTTATAACCTGGTTTTGGTTGATTACCCGCGACACAGGATTTGGGTCCTAGTGCGGGGATCTACGGTTTATTTTTTATGTCCGGCAATATTATTTTGTTAAATAAATATTTATTTATTTATTTATTTAACCATCTTTGACTTTTACATGCCATAGCGCAAGGTCAATGATAAATTGAACTCCACGATACGGTTTTTAACGTCAATTATTGGTCACCATTCTATACTCTACATGCAAACACGATTTGAGCCAAAGGAAGCGAGAATTTTCAAAAACAGCGATCTTCGTAACCTTTGACATTGAATATCTAAGGACGCTCACACGTGACCATATAAGACTATCGAGAGAACATTTAAAATATCAAAATAATGATTTATACAAATATTCAGTTTAATCAGTTTTATTCTGACGTAAAACTGTAACTGTGTGGTCCTGAGGGTAAAAGATACATGGGTCAAAAGACCAGAAAAACCTCGATGAACCAAAAAAGGAGTGGTGAAATTGGTTAGTTGACTGGACTAAGGATACCAAAGATGATTTTTTCTTCCGATGGTAAGAACATGGAGATTGTGTCTGACCAAATCGTACCCACCATACACTTGGTGCAATACCCTTAATAGTGATAGTGGCACACATAACGTACATACTCCTACGTGACCCGTTTAGGGAGTGGTGGGCGGTTTTCAAAGTACCACGCTTGGTCACAGGGAATACAGGGTAAATCATATTTATGAATTATTACATTAAAACTAAAGGGGGGGGGGGGGGTCTTCTCATATATTACTGATGGTCACCAAAGAAAGGGAGGGGGCTAAAAAATTGTCATACATGGGTCACATAGTAGGGGTGGTATGTTTCCTTAGGCGGCATATCACATCCCAGAGTTAACTGGCAAATATTTAGTAACCTAGTGGAATGGTAGGGTGATTTGTCGTCAGAAGACCATACACATAATGACAAACCCAACACAGTGACTCATGAGTTTGTCAAGTTTTGGCATTAGTAAGTGTATATACAGCTACTGAGAAGTTTAACGGCCGGCATCACAGAGTCGATTGCTGATGGATTGTAGACTTCTTAATGGTCAGCGTCGCTTATAGATTGCATTGTGTCTACCATCAAATACAAGACAATCTCTTTATACATACTACAATAATAAAGTAAGTGTGTGTTTACGATCACAAGATAGATATGAAAACATTTGTTATACGATAGTATGTCACCGACTCTAGGGTGACGATTAATTTTTATTCACTGTTAAGAAAAAAGAAAGAAGATTTCACTTCAACAACTAAAACAACACAAGGTTCTTATATAGAATAGGATGCTATACAAATGTCATACCCGGATGCACGAACCGGGAATGCGGATGTTTGCGTTGCGGCACCACCAGTGTAGTCGGCCCGGGAACGGACACTGCGCCCGCCACAGCTGACACCGCCGCCGCCTGCGATACGAACACTACACTTAACCTAACGTTTAGAGTTTATCGATATTCATCGATACATCGACATTAATCGTGAAACCATCGATATTGAGCCTATAAATATCGTTGCTGAGCGTGAAAATATCGATATAGAGCATGAAATCTTCAATGCTGAGTGTGAAAATATCGATGTTGAGTGTGAACATTTCAATGTTGAGCGTAAAAATATGAATATTGAACGTGAAAATATCGACGTAAAACGTGAAGTCATCGATGCTAAACGTTAAAATATCGTTGCTGAGAGTGAAAACATTGATGCAGAGCGTGCAAGTATCAATGCTGAACGTGAAAATATTGATATTATGTGTGAACTAATCAAACTTCGATTAATCGTTCTCAATAGCCACCGCTAAAACATACACTTATTTTTTATTGCTACCCTCTCTTAATGTTTTGTAATTTTTATATTAGTTTTAAATTGATATTACCATAATCTTTTCAAATATTGAAAAATAAACATATAGTACTATTAAATTGATTAGAATTTTGAAAGGATGATGGTTCTGTTGTGTGGCGTATCGGTATATCATCTCGATCTACATGTGTTTGAATTCTACCATGAACCTGATTTCGGTAAGCGAAGATATCGTCGAGAAACCATAAAACAGTGGTTTTCTAATACCAAACTAGCTAAATATAATCCATAAGACGGCAGTACAAATCCATGAGACGGCAGTACACACTGGCACACGAGATCTGTCACTCGGAAGCTACCTATTATAGACTGACCCCAAATACAACTGTCTCATTTGAGGTGGGTATAAACTACACCTAAAATAGATCAATACAGCCATGTAATATCAGGTGGGTTTGATGTATTCACCTATTGGCTCAGTGGTAACGTGTTCAGATACCGATTCGATCTACGTGTATTCGGATTCTACAATGAATCTAAGGTTTTGATGAAGAAGCCAAAACATGGTGATTTCTAATACCCGCCTAGCTTACTTAATGCCACTCGCAAAACGGCAGTACACCCTATGACTCAGAAACTACCGCTTACTGACTGACCCCAGATAGGATAACTGTCCTATTAGTGGTTGATTACAAAACGTTATAGGCTACTGTTATCACTTGATATCAAGTGGATTTAACTTGATCATGACATTTCGCCTATTGTAAATTAAAGCCGATACTCACCTCCAGCCGGTCCAAGTTGAAATCAGACTGGGACATCCTCTCCAACGCCCGATATGTTGTCAACAGTCTTCGCTTTATATAATTCTGCCGAACCTGAAAAATATAATCTCTGCTATATTGAAAAATTAAACAGTATTGAGTTTAATAAGAAGCACTGTACTAAATAATATTAATAATAATATAATAAATATGTTGGACCCGGATTTATCTGTTAGGTATATAATATTACATTACAAATATGCAGTATTAGGTACTGTACATTATCTGGGATTGCCAAATGTGTTATTATATTAACAACTAGCATCTCTATCAGCGGTTCTACATCCATTTTTTAATCAATAATTCTTCTCACTTTATTCTACTAAAATGCCAGTATATTTAATTACCTTTAAAAGATACTGATATATTTATAGACTATTAATTTTGGAATTAAATTCATGCTGTGTAATTTTTTTTATACAAAACAGTTAAGCCATTTTTGAGTTAAATTTCTGTATAGAAACAGATAGGCAGACCAAAGTTTTATAACGTCATATTCGTATAATGTACACTACTACAGATTTATTAATATAGGTATCTACTATTGCACTTTAAAACACTTATTACTAGCCAAGATATCATTTATATGTAGTAAATAAGTTTTTATTCTAATCGATTTTGATAAACTGAACTGTCTGTTTATTTGCCTAGCATATTTTCTAAAACGAAACAATTTCGACAAGACGAGTAACTTAAAATCTGTACAGGGGTTAAGGTGAAGAAAAGCCACCCATAACGAACCAAGGGGTGTTTTAGGACCCCACATATATTTACCACGAGGTGGAATTTCTCATAACTGATGGGTATAGAAAGAGGAAGAAACTTACCTTTTTATTGTCACTTGGTAATGTCCTCTGTGGAGGCTGGACGGGGTGTGATCGTTGGGGGGACGGCAATTGCGATCCTCCAACTGAAAAACAATTACTTACCACTATAAGCACCTTTACATATAAAGTAGTTATATTTTAATTTTAAAAAATCATCATTCGTCGTCATTGATTTTTGGCCAACTTGAAAGATAAGCTATAAGGCAACGTCGCAGAAGCGCTGTTATGAGACTCATCAAACACCAAATCCATTAGCAAATTGATATGGTCACTTTCCTATGTCTAAATTAAAGTATTTATAGGTTCAACATTTGAAGAATATTCATTCCTTAAGATCCAATTCGCAGTGAATTTTTAAATCGAAATTCCTCTGTGGTCTTTCATGTCTTGTGCAAGTGTTTGGCAGCAACGATAGCTTATATTCAAACCTTAAATAAGATCTACCAATAGGTCTTTTAACATGAGCAATTTCCCTCCAAGAGTCTCCAGTCATTTTTTTTTTTTCGAAGTGACTACACTGTTGACCTGGTAAGGCCTCTACAGTTTCACCGGACTACTAAGGGGAGCGCTTAAGGCACTCATCCGATTTTATATAGGCAACCAGCACAAGGGTGCACGGCGCGCCTCGGCTTGGACTGTCACCAAATATCCCGAGTCTAACTAAGCTAAGCTAACTATTATTTTATACATATATAAATTCGTGAAACATACACAATGTACCAAGCATGTATGTTTCACGAACTGATACATGTATCTTGAATCTGACTACTAAGTTAGTATAAGCTAACTCCCTTCGAAAAAGGAATTACAAAAAAAAAACGCAACCACTCTGTGTACCTACATGTGTGTATGTGCACGTGTGTGGGGTGATCGGTGTTGTGTTGTAAAAACTAGTGTTTGAAAATTAATTCAGTGTCACTATAGTCGTGCAAGCAACGTGCTCGAGGGCTCCATTCCGGAGGATCGGATCTCGGCTTGAGCCGCTGGCGAGGGGGGCCTAGAGGAGTGTGCTGGTGCAAAATTCACAGTCAAAACGCGGCGGTGTGATCTGTGATTACGCGGACGTGGGCGTGCAAACGTTCTGTTTCGAGGGACGAAAGGGTACTGGAAGTTAGCTGCCGTTATTTTGTCCGGAGGATCTGTAAAAATATATCACGGCGCATTGGGTACGGTGTTGTAAGTCGCGGCGGATACCACTAAACGGACTAGGATGATTCGCGGCTTTAATTAACTTTAATGTAACTCCTAGGTATTTGACGTCAGGGACCCAAGGAATCTCGGTTTCGTACAGCCTGAGGGGCTTTAAATACTTAGGTTGCGGACGATTTACGGGGTCGAAAAATATCGCGGCGCTTTTTTCGGGATTAACCTCTATTCGCCATTGACGATACCATTCCCGAGTGTGACGATGGATCGATTGATGCGATTTGTAAGAAAGTCCGGCCGCCAACCGGATGCGTAGATAACTGTATCGTCAGCATAGCAACCTACCTCGATCCCCGGGGACCGAGGTAGGTCACTGATGAACAGGTTAAAGAGAGAGGGCGCAAGATAGACCCTTGGGGCACACCTGAGCGTATCGGGTGGGGTCTCCAGTGATAATCTTAAGAGATTCATACCTAACCACAGAAACCGGTCAATAGTATAAACACTAGGACTATAACACAATTACTTGGTCAATAGTACGGTCTAAATAATCATATAACTAATACTTCTTACATAATGCATACTATTTCAAATAATAGGCTACCACAAAGAATCAATAGTATAATTAAATCAAGTGATATGATACGTACCAGCAACCCAAGTACTGCAAGACCGTGAGGCGGTACTCAGCGTCAACGCTTCTAGCGCCGCGCAAATGCCTACTTCTGATGTGGCACTGAAAGATAAAACTCATCTATCCCAAACTTTTCACGTATGTGTACCTGTAATGAATACTAGCAGATATGTCTAACAAGTAAGATTAAAGAAATATGATCGAAATCCATCCAGCAATTTTTGCGTAGTACACGCACAACCATAGAGCTCTACCTTTTTAAATCATAGTTATCTGTTATGGATGAAACGATTAACCAGAGTACTATTTATACTGCCTGGTCAATATGAATAATGACAAGTCAAATCGGAATATGAAATAAAAACTTCATTATTTATTCAGTTTAGTATCCTCTTGTTAGTCTGCAGCTTGATTGTGCGCTGGATTGGTTAGGTTAGGTTGGAATTCTCCAAAAGGAAAGGTAGATATGTATTAAGAACATAGTCCGATTAGATTTGTCATTATTCATATTATCCGAGCATAGTAAATTGTCTCTGATTAATCATTTGAACATATATATACAAATATGTCATTACATACTCATTGTATGACCTCATTAAATAAAGTAATTTGAGAAAAAATACGAGAATATTTGGAGTATACATGGTTATCAAAATTTTATATTTATAGAACGTGTGCAAAATTTGGCTACGAAAACACCAGTACCATTAGCCGTCCGAGTGCTTAAACCTATTATTCGACGGCTCCAACTAAGACTATTTGCGGTTGGTTTCTTTTTATTATAATTATGTATGCCAGCATTGCAACTGATGATAAGAAGGATACAATACACAAACAAAAGTGGCCACAGTGAAAGCTAATCCGTTGGCAGTCTTCAACGCCATGCTAAACTGAGGCTTCCTAGACGACGCAAGTGAAGACATTGAGTTGAGTACTTATTAATACTGTACTTACAAGTGGTTGTTAGGTACTAGGACAATTATAGCCTACTCGATACCAACCAACACACACCAAGTGAATCCTGCCATAGTGGCATGTTTAAAGATGTCGCAATCCGCGATCAACAGGTATGTATCAGTAAACGAACGGGGTGGTAAACGTCTATAACAGCCTGGATTGCTACCACTCCAAATACGGTGAAAACCGTCACATTGAGCGGCTATTCTGTTGTCGCATTTCAATATCAGTCAACGTATGCAAACGTCGAGAGATATTTTTTGGAAGTCGTTGTTCTTGGATTGTCCTATGCTTGCAATTAAGGATAATGACGTCACTTTCGCCAGCTACTATAAAAAGTTACATACATTGGAATATTATTACGTTAAGGTTTACAATGAAACCAAATTAAAAATTCGCGTGCTTTATTATGATACCTGCGGATTGCAGGAGCGTGCTGTGCTGCAACCGTTGTAGGATCACTCACATCAGCAGCGCTAAAAGACCGTCTCAGACCAAGTTGAGCACAAAGCGCTGCGCAGCCCGCCAACACCTCGCGCCAGTTATCAACCTGGAGCGGTACCACGCACGAGGACCTCCTACACGACAAAATAAATAGAGCTAGAACATCGGTCCAAACACAGAGACCACAATGCACCGACATCCAAATATTACTCCACCGTATAACTTGGTCCCAACAATGCCAATGAAATGTGAAATGCCAATCGTTAAAAGCGTTAAGCACCCAACACTTTCTCGGTCATATCAGTCTAGTTTAATCCGATACAATATGAATGTATGGTGTGGAAAAAAGCTATTTCTAATCCTTGAAATTAATAACACTAAAGTTGGACAAAAGCTACTAAACCAAATATTAAATCTGTTTCTAAACATAGGAGAAAATGGTACTGAACTGCTTTACTTTTGTAATTTGTGAATAAAAATATGTATAAGCAAAAATATAAAAAATATAAAATTATAATTTTACGCATAAAATAATAAAAGACTCTAAATGCTAATTTTATATAATATTAATAAAAATTTACACAACAACTTACTTGGAGGCTTTACTGTCTGGATTTGGGCTGGCAACCCTCAGTGTTGGATCTGGTCCTTGTCCGGCCTGAAATTAAACAGTTAAGTAATTATAGGTTAACTTGTCCTGACTTTTCATGGGAGTAGGAATGAAGAAAATGGGGCAGTACATCCATGTAATAAAATAAAGTGAGGACTGAACTATTCTGACAGTATGTAAACATCATGTGGAAACCTGAACCCTAAAAATGTTCTTGTAGTATTACCATATGTGGGAAAATAGAGAACTGTGAACTCCTCAGAGTTTGAAATCTCCAAAATGTCATGGACTGTTACAATGGCTAAACCCACACCTGCTTTCGGAAAGAAGCCTATGGCACTGCAGTGGGCCCCTAACAAGATAATGTAACAAAAATTTCAGTCATATGTAAATTTAACACGCAATCTCTCAGATCAACAGTAGAGTCAAGAGTTCTTCAGTTATTTTTCATGGAATATAAAAACCCCTTCATTAATACCTTGCAGGCTAACAAGCGAAGCACTCTCGCATCGCTGGCAGCTGATGAAACACTGAACAGTGACAAGTCTGTAGTGACGGACTCGTGCGACGGCGAACGAGCGACTCCGCCCCCGCGCCACGCATCCGTCGTACACATCTCCACTGCATAACATATTCAGTTACATGTTTATACTATAATAAATTTGTGAAAACTTTGAAAAGTGGTTTTAATAAATTAAATTACAAAACACTGCATGTTTAGGTACTTCTGGGAAAGGAATCCCATATTACTTCTACTTAAGTTTTACCATCAACATTTAGACTATGAAGTGTTGAGGCAAGAAGTATCTTGATGTGTAAAGTGTCACTGAAAACATATGAATTTCACACATTACTGCTGGAGCTAGAAGGTAAAACGTAAAAGAAGGACTTAATAACTTATACCTTACTAGCTGATACTCCTGAATTTGTCCCCATTGTAATTATCTTAACAATATATTTTATGAACAGAGGGAAAAACATAAAAAAATTCCAAACAAAAATACATATTTCTTTCAAAATTTCTTTGTAATCAAGGTTACCTATTTACTTTGCCCCTCCTGAGCATATGCACCACACTGCCTTAACCCACTTGTCACATTGCTAAAGGCATAGATAGTCCTTATAACAGTCCTAGTTTCTTAAAGCTTTATATTAAATGAAGATATTGTGATATTTTTTTAGACAAGGATTGAGCGCCTTAAAAGTAATGCTAAAAGTGATTCATCAAAGTATTTTTAATGGGTTTGACGGAAGCGCACAGAGAAGGTCTACACCTTCACCATTTTATTTATTTAAGATGACAAACCTACTGATATTCAAAAAATCATACTGAATTTGATTCTTGGATAGATTTTATTAATAAGCACTTAACACCTTTTAATTAAACATGTTTGATAAAGGTTGGCCACCATTGCCTATGGCTACAATGGGACCATTCTGGCATTTTATAGAACCTTATTTCATGTATTTTGAAAAGCTCTTTTATGGGAGAAGAGCCATATTATTCCTCACCATTCTATAATTCAGACTCCCTAAACATCAAAACAGTTATAGAGCCATCACCAAGAAATTGTACTTTTATTCCATAGATAAAAATTTTTGATCCTGTCAATAATTATCAACATGTAAACACATAAACAACAATATTGACAGAGTGTGAATTTTCTGGGGTCAATCAATACTAAGTCAATATTTATTAATGGGTACAGTGCTCACATGCTAGATATCTTCTGTACAGGTCCAACCAAAGAGCTGGGAACTTTATGACTACACTATACTTGATGGTATGCAGTGTAAATGGTGACCATTGAGAGATCTAGAATCCATCAGCATTTATCATTATCATGCTGACTCTATAAGTAAATATGAGATGCATTTCCCTTTCATACCTATGAGTTATTACATAATGTTTATACATTAACCTGTTGCAACAAAATCAATCAACCACTGTCATTGTATGTAATTATAATTGATAATCTAAGTCATAATGATTTCCTAAGTAATTTGTTATTCTTTGCATAGGAATAATTCATCACATGATTGGTTGCGATGAAGATGATCGGCTTTACTAAATAGTATAAAACAGGTCACAGTAGGCAATATTGGTGCTTACAGGAGTCAGATTCAATTATTTCCATTTTGAAATAAACTACAGTAACACACTGCATTTTCATAACATAATTATTAATTTCAAAAATATTTATATTTATTTAGAATATGATTTGATAAAATATAATTTGATAACAGGTTACTTACAAGTATCTACTATAAAAAAAAAACAGTTATAATTTTTACGGCTTTGAATCTAATCAGTATAGATATAATTCCTATACTTATTACGACATAATAAAACATTTAACAATTAAAAAGAATTGGAAGTCGTAATAAATATTTAAGAAAACTATAACATCTAATTAAATTAGGACAGAAAAGAACAATTTACATATAAAATGTCTGCAATCCCAAAAACACCGCATAAAAACAACAGCGCACCGCTGTTTAATGTATAAACATATGTTATTTACCGTTTATATTAGGATCCACGGTGGAGAAAAAATGGTCCAACACACGTTAAAATAATTATGATTAAAAAATCAATTATAAATTACACTATTACAAATAACACTCAGCATAAAAAATTATACAAAAACTAGGTATTTTTTTTCTTGGCCAGATGTACTTGCCAACTCAAAAATATTATGATCACAGGTTAATAATACAATAATACCACAGAATAAATTATAAATTGTAGCGGAGATCTATGACTGACGTTTTGGTCGTTAATAGATTTTGACAGTAAAAAAAAATGATGTAGCAGTACAATATGTAATTATATTTGTTGAAAATTTAAAAAACTAGAGAAAAAAAAGTTATATAGATTTAGTCCAAATAAAAATTAAATTTCGCTTCCATCAAAAATAATTAGAGTATTTACATAATAGTAATATATATGGTATCTTTTTCATTCAATATTTTTTCCAGGATCGAAGGCATTTACCACATGACAGGACTCTACACCTTCACTAAACCACTAAGGCGAGCGCTCAAGACACACCGATTTTGTTGGCAACCAGTTCAAGGGCACACGGCAAGCCTCGGCTTAGACTCTTGCTTCGGACAGCTAATCTAGCTAGGCTAGATTAAGCTGACTATTCATAGATATGAAAATTCGTGACATACACGTGTGTACCTCACGAACTCAAACATGTATTTTGGATTTGACAACTAAGCTAAAGTAAATTAGCTCAGTTTGTGCACATATATACGGGTGATCTGTGTTCTGTTGTTAAACAAGTAATTGAAAGTTTTCAATGTCACTGTATGTCGCTGGTAACGTGCTCAAAGTCTCCTCCACTCCGGGCGAGCCTACGGCGACTATGCGGGGGCGAAGTTTACCGCTAAACCAGAGCGCAGTGATCTGTGGATACGTGGGCGTTGGCGCGTCTAAGCTCTCTTTAGAAAGACAGGTACTGGTCGTTCGCTGCCGTTGTTTTGTTGAGAGGATAGGCAAAAATATATCGTGGGTGTCTTTTGTATCGCGACGCATTTGGTATGGTCTCGTAAGTTGCGACGGATACCACTAATGACTCGCGGCTTTTTCAAAGTAACTGGTGGTGAGGATCTTTTTGTACGCCCAAATAGTCGGCATCTCCAGACCCCTGCGGATGTCAACTTGCCGGACGTACTATGGAACACTGACCACCCTAGGATAAGATCTGTATAATTTACAACTTTTCAAAGTGACGTCCTGACATGTGCGCGAAAACGAGACAATTATATGTTAGAACGGGGCGGATACACGTCTTGTCAAGAGTGAGCTTATGCCTGAGAGATATTATACTCTTGGGACAAATTTAGGGGTGTAAGTGACCCAAGATCATGGCGGCCTTGTTTTGCACTCTGTCTACATGCGATTGGAAAGTCAAACGTCTATCGATGGTGACTCCGTGGTCCTTGACCTCAGAGGCCCAAGGGATATCAGTTTTGTATAGCCTGAGAAACTCGAGTTTGTGTGAACGAAAAATATTATTATAGGATCCCTCATCAACGGTACCATTCACCAAGAATGCAAACGGCCTCTTGGACGCGGTATCCACTGGAAACGTAGATTACTGTATCATCAGCATAACAACGTACCTCGATCTCTGGAGACCGAGGTAGGTCAATGATGAACAGATTGTAGAGTGAGGGTGTGAGAATGGACCCTTGGGGCATACCTGAGCGTATCGGGTGAAAATGAAACATATTTCATAAAACATCGTTTATATAGAGTGATGTATCGTCGATATCCGGGGTTTCACCATAGACGTTAAAACATCGATGCTTATGAAAGAGATCAATGTTTTAAAACATTGATGTATCATTTACATTCTTCAATGTGTATGAAGAAGTGGGTGGGTAACGAATACAATAGATGACGCTACACATGAAAACATCGTTCTTAAATCATCGTTCATATAGAACGATGTATCTTCAATGTCAGGAGTTTTAACATCCATTTTATAAAATCGATTTTTATCAATTATAATCCGATATTTTCAAAAATCGCTGCCCTATGCGTAACCTCTTTACAGTGTGTACTCACAGATTACTTAGAGGATACTACGTATTTTGTACTTATTTTTGGGCGTTCATAGTAATAAACAGAGAACAATAGAAAGAGTATTAAATCTCTTAATACCTAAGCAAATAAATCAAAATTTTTAAATAATAAATATTATTACAAAATATTAACGATAAATACTCAATTAAATACTTTTTAAATATTACAGGTATATAAATGAAGTAATTAAGTGATAAAACAATTTATTATATTATGAAAGTCTTAGTTGAGGCTTAGCTTACTTCAAGCGTAGTATTGCAGACATCACTAATATTTTTTGTATGATTTTTTTGTTTACATATGATAAAAATAAGTTTTGTAATGGTACCTAAGCATTATATACTGTAGTCGATCAAGAACAAGACGTCGCTTGGCTTAGAATGTTTTGTAGATTTTTTTGTATATTATGTAGTACCTAAAACAAAAGTGGCTCTTGCGTAAGTCCTTTTTCGAAGTGTAAACTTTTTGGTGATTTGTGATTTGAAATTCGATGATATAAAAAAACTGACATTAAAAAGACACAAACATATACACGTATAAGATTAAACGTGCAAGAGAATGAGATGGAATACACTTTACAACTTTTCTTGTATTTGCAGTCTCCTCATTGCATAATATCATCCCTAATCGGAGCGGTTTACGCCTGCGTGTGTATTACGAAGTCTTGCGAAAAAGTGTCACAACCAGCGTAGTGTATTATTCACGTGTATCATTTATATGAATATTTTTTTCACTTTTTGAGGTTTCATTGTTTTATTTTTACTGGACAAAATCAGATTTTGAATTTTGACTACATTTTGTTATGCTTAATTATGTCAATAACTTATGGAATTAGAACTGAATCCTTAATAATAATGTTATGTAATATTAGTTCGCAGGTGACATATTTGATGAAAAAATATAACTAATAAAAGAATTAACAAATGAATTAGAATCCTAACTTCTATTTTGAGGTTACATTTTATCCGTGGTGAAACACGCGCTTCAAGGTCGGCAACACAACAATGATATCCCTGGTGTTGTAGTTGTTCATAGGCAACGGTAAACATTTAACATCAGATGCCGTCTGCCAGTTTGCTGCCCTTTGGCATAAAAAAAAAATATAATTTTATCAGTTTGTATTTTATAATATAGACAAATTTATAATGCCAGTAAGTTTAGGGGCCGAGGTTTGATCACAGTGCGCTAGAGAGGCCCGCATGAGCTTGGGGGACAGACGTGGACGCTGCCGGAATACGAGACGAGAGTGACTAGACCAAATGACTTCTAACGCTGTGCACGTAAAGCCCTCGTCAGTCTTTTGCCGCTCTAAATATAGCCTTAAGTTTGGGTTTGCGCCTAATTTCGTCAAAAATGTAATACAAAACAAAGTTAAAATATTATTATAGGAATCTAAAAGTGGCATTTATTTATCCTTTCGTTGTTTCGATGTTATACATGTATTAATACGTAAATTTGTGCTCTGCGATATATACAGAGCTCTCAAAAACTTTGACGCGGTCTGTGCGTGGGTCGTATGTAATTTACACACAAAAAATACAGCTTGTGAAAAATAGCCGATATATTTTTTGCTCTGAAAAAGTTTTTAACAAAAAATATCAAAAGATCACTTGAAATTAATTGTAAAAATACTATCTTCTGAAAAATATTTATAGAACGTACTTTTTTTGAAAGTGTTAACATAAAAAACATTGTTCGGTCTTATAAAAACCATTTCTTCTGATCGTATGAATTTAAATGAAATTTTTCGGAAAGTTATACGAGTTAGGTTATTAATATCGCGTTTATACTCTTTTTTAAATCTGAACACAATATTTATTGAAATCATTTAGAATCGAGCCATTTGCGCCGCCATATTGTCTTTGGCTGCATTGCCGAGCACTTTCCCTTTCACTTTACCCCTACTCCGTGTATTGTGATAGATGGCCAAAAAAAATTGAGGTGATGTATAGAGTTTCACTTCAATTGTCATAAACGTTATAATAAGAAGAAAATAATAAATGAAAATAATGTATGTATGTATCGTATCAGGTAAAATGATTAATTGTTATTGTAAAATATGAACCAACATTTTTCGTATATGTGGCATTCTGTGCAACAAAAATATATTTGTATTAATAAATGACTAATTCTTACTAATATTATAAAAGTGATTATGATTGTATTTGTTTGTTAAGCTTAACTACTCAACCGATCTTTATTAAATTTTATTATTGTAAGGGTACAGAAAAGGACATAACGGTGTTCATGATTAGTATACGTCGTGTGTTCAAAAAGTATCGCGAATTTTGTGTTTTTTCAAAAATTATTTATTTATTCATGAATATCTATTTTGTCCCCTTCAAAGTAATCCCCATGAGATATTATACACTTGTGCCAACGGTTTTTCCAATCTTCGAAGCACTTCAAAAAATCATTTTTTTTTATCTTGTTCAGCTCCTCCTTCGATGCCGTCTTTATCTCGTCAAGAGAAGCGTAACGTCGTCCTTTCATGGGCCTCTTCAGTTTAGGGAACAAGAAAAAGTCACAGGGGGCCAGATCTGGGGAATACGGTGGCTGCGGCATCATTAGTGTGTTGTTTTTGGCCAAAAAGTCGCGCACAAGCAACGATGTGTGAGCAGGGGCGTTATCGTGGTGCAAAAGCCAATTTTTGTTCTTCCACAAAACGAATGGCACGAGCCAATCGATATGTTTAGGTCCTCAGCAACTTCTCTAACGGTGATTTGACGATTGGCCAATACCATTTTCTCCACTTCATTAATTTTTTCGTCTGTTGTTGAAGTGCTCGGGCGTCCGGCACGCTCTTCGTCGTTCACATCTTCTCGGCCTTCTGAGAACATTTTGTACCACCGATAAACGTTGCTTCGGTCCAAGGTAGCTTCTCCGTATGCCACAGTCAACATTCGGAATGCATCCGCGCACTTAATTTCGTTTTTCACACAAAATTTGATACAGGTTCTTTGATCCATTTTTTTGAATAGGTAAAAATCGAAGACGATCCAAAACACGTGCAAGCAAAGCAGCTGTCAACAATTAAATGAACATTCAAAATGGCCGAGCTTGTCGGCATAAGTGAGAGACATGAGTACCAACATAACGCCACAAAAAATTCGAAATTCGAATATACGTAACCCGCGAAAATTCAAAATTCGCGATACTTTTTGAACACACCTCGTATATATTATATGTGAATATGTTTGTAATCCTTTATGATAAACTTATTATGTAGTCTATGGTAAGCAAGATATATATGATTTACTATGTGGTAATAATTCCCTTTGCTTGCGCATACACCGTTCAACAGTTTTGTGCAATTTTACATTGTCTTATTATTACAGAAGAGGGCTGTTTCCATAGGCATGGGTCAAATCTACAATAATGCGAGCGAAGCTCGAAACCAATGCTGGTAATATTACGCGAAAGTAATTCTGTCTGTTTCGTTTCTATACCTATACTGCTGAACTGATTATGATAAATTTTGGCGTAGATATAAATTGAGTGTTGGAGAAAGCATATGTTACGTTTTGTTGTTAAAATAAACCATGAAAGAGTTTAAATAGGGGATGGAATTTGTAAAAAGAGCTAATCATTTTTCAAGTAAAGTGTATAAAAATCATTATATCCATTCGTTTGGTAAAAAATAAGCAATAACTATAAACTGACAATAAAAATAAACTTATCGGCTGTCTTTGAATCAATAAGCACGTGACGGTAAAATCTTACACATTTTTTCGCCTAGCCCCCATTCACAACATCGTCCCAAAAATGATAAAATAAACAAATTAATACTAATCAAATTAAATAATTGCCCAACTACAATTATATATTAGTTCTTTACGATATCGAATTACGTTCCATTATGTAAGTAATAAATATTGTGTACAGAAACTTTCTGCAATAAATATTTAGATAGAAAGCAAACTAAACTATGCTAAAGTTTTATTATAAAGAAAAAAAAACTTAATAATTTTACAGTTTACTCGAGCGGAGCCACGGACACCGCTTGCTACTTATATAATCTTTACAGTGTAAGCTTTTGTGGTTTGGGAACTTTGCTCGCAGGAAACCGCAAGACAAAACAAAACGTAATGGACATAAAAGCCACGAGGACGTGTGTGTTAATAAAGTTACATGTTATTTCAAAGTATTAAATAAGTATGTAAATAATGTGTTTATTAAGTTTTTATAGTTCGGCACAGTGACACGAACATTCAAGGAGCTTCAAAATTGGTCAGTCCGATAAACACAATCAAAACATGCTATTGTATTGTAATCACAGTATTAACAAATTGAGTAAAAACATAATTTTAACATATTTTAGTTCACTAATTCATTATTCATATCAAATATATACAACATATAACTAATTTGGATGTGAACAATGAATGTGATGTCCTTCGTACAAGTAAGGGAACTTTAATAAACTATTGATTATCATTAAACTTCCTGGTACGAATGCATTGGATTTATTATTATGACCTGTCTAAATAATTTTGACACACCCATACGATACATTTTGACATTGACAGATCATGAAAATCAGAGAAGTTTCATAAGTTTTCAACTTTTTTTTGTTATGTTTAGTTTATAACTCTGTGATTTGTAATGTTTTATTTACATTATATATTTAAGGTAGGTAACTAACATTTCCAATTGGATAAGGAAAAGCGGATTATATAGTAGTAATAGATAAAAGATAAATTTTGTTACATTGTGTCGTCTTTATAAAGGTATCATATTACATTATTTTAAAGTATCTCGTAAGATTTAACTAGCCTTAACACCACGCTCGTGTAATCGTAGATCACGCCTCCGCGGCTTGTCTGTGAATTTCGCTCCAACACACTCGACTCGGTCCCTTCGGCAGTGGCTCAAGCTGAGGTCCAACCCTCCGGAATGGAGCCCTCGAGCACGTTGCTTGCGTAAATACATTGACACTGAATAAATTTCCAAGCACTAGTTTTTATAACACAACACCGATCACTCCAAACACGTGTACATGTACATGTAGGTACACATAATGGTTGGGTTTGTTTTTTAATCTCTTTTTCGAACGGAGTTAGCTTAGATTAACTTAGTAGTCCGTGGGAGAAAACCACGTAAAAAAGTTACGGAGGGCAGTGCCTTCGGGCGGCGGGAGGGAGGAAACCTCGGTAAAAAGTCACAGTGGGAGAAAACCACGTTAAAAAGTTACAGACGGGTGTGCCTTCGGGCGGTGGGAGGGAAGAAACCTCGGTAAAAATTCACCGTGGGAGAAAACCACGTTAAAAAGTTACGGGTGTTGAGGAGACAACCTCGTTAAAAAACAGACGCGAGGCCTTCGGGCGGAGGGAGGTAAGAAACCTCGTTAAAAAGTTACCGTGGGAGGAAACCACGTTAAAAAGTGACAGAGGGACGGCCTTTGGACGGAGGGAGAGGGAGAAAACCTCAAGAAAAAGTTACCGTAGGAGGAAACGACGTTAAAAAGTGACAGAGGGGAGGCCTTCGGGCGGAGGGAGAGGGAGAAAACCTCATTAAAAAGTTCCTGTGGAAGGAAACCACATTAAAAAGTGACAGAGGGATGGCCTTCGGGCGGAGGGAGAGGGAGAAAACCTCGTTAGAAAGTCACTGTAGTAGAAAACCACGTAAAAAAGTTACAGGTGGTGGTGGTTGGAGGGGGTGACCCCTTGACTGCTAAGCCGGTCCAAGGACGGAAGGGGCTGGGGACCTGACCTTCCATTGCACATTGATTCGGTAGGCAGCTTGACCGGGCTGTCGTCGCGGTCAGGGCGTTCGCGCTGGGCCTTGTCGCCGGGGTGGCATGGTGTTTACTTGTTCGATCCCGTGCCACTCCATAGCGCGGCAAACGGTATCTTGTGGGTTTTCGTAGTCAGTAAGAGTCTGACACCCGACAGCTCCCCAGGACTGTGGGTGTCCAATGTACAATTGATTCCCACATAAAAAAAATGTAGTCAGATTCAAGATTATGTATAAGTTCGTGAAACATACATGCTTGGTACACGTGTATGTATAACGAAATCATATATGTATGAAATAATAGTTAGCTTAGTTTAGTTTATCTTAGTTAGACTCGGGATATTCGGCGACAGTCCAAACCAAGGCGCGCCGTGCGTCCTTGTGCTGGTTGACTATATAAAATCGGTTGAGTGCCTTAAGCGCTCCCCTTGGTAGCCCGGTGAAACTGTAGAAAGCTTGCCTGGGCAACAGCGCAGTCAGTTCGAAAAAGCGTTAACAATGTAAGCGTCCGAGTTTTTTTTACGGTTTGATAATAATTTTTCTCTTCTTTATATAAATATACATATGTGTTAATCAATTAAAGTGTAACTACGAATGTTAAGTTTGTTTGTTTGGTACGCTTTTGCGACTTTACTAATTTTTATATCATTTTGCATACAAGTTGACAGGTACAGAACCATTTCTGACATAGCGTTACCTTTCATCCAGAGATAAGAACTGATTCCTAAAGATAGGTTAATTCTAAAAGCTAGTATAATATGCATATATACTAATTAACACTATACGTACAAATGTGTTTGTTTATTTGTTATGCTTTCGCGTCTTTACAACCAACCGTTCACGCCGAACATATACAAACACGTTATCAGGAGGTACAAGTATTTTAGTTTAAAAAAATTAGTGTTTCTGAGGGAAACCTTAAATCTACATTCAAGTTAATTACATACAAACCTTCGAAACCATATCCAAAAGATAATAAAAACAGTATCAAAATCCGTTACATAGGTCCGAACAACTAAGGGAAAACACAGCCCTACACGAAATGTGACTTGGTTTTAGAATTTTCATTATTATTGTTAATTACAATTATCATGATTAATCTATAGGAGCACTGGCTATAGCCACCCTATAGCACATCTATCACCTATATATTGGCGAAATATTTTAAGCTTGAAATAGCTAAAGCATTATAGAATGTCTGATCGCCATGTTTATATGACGCAAGTTTATAATATTGCAAACTGTATGAGAACATACAACGCAATTTATACGAGTTTTTTTTTTATAATCGTTTCCAAAAGGTCATTTAGTGTAGAAGAAAACAAGTTCGTAGGAGTGATTCATATTGTATAACAACAACGTCATGAGACATCATGACTGGTGTTACCAGCTGTGTTATTACAATTTATGGGAAACAGGCAATATAGACAACAGTGTAATGTCATCTCTTTTCTGTCACTAAGCTGTTCGCGCTAATCTGAATCCACAACATTCGATGCGTTATCCACAAACTATTTTTCTAAATGTTACACCCACACTAGTCATTGTGTCGTGAGATCGATTAATTAAATAAACGATTTATTGGACTGAAAATATCGATATTTGCATTAATAATAAACTGCTTTTTAGAAGAAAAGAAACTAAGATGTTATCATCATAAGCCTGTAAGATACCCACTGCAGGCGTCATGCCTCTTTCGGAAGGAAAGTATAGGCATAAGCACCATGCCAGCCCACGATGCATTGCCGATTTTAAACTCCGAGAAATCAAGAGTGCTATATATTCCCACTTACGATAATACTACAATAACATTTCTCAAGTTCAGGATTCCTCATGATGATTTCTTTCGTCGTCAGCCCATAGTGTTAACCACGGAAGAAATAATGGTGGTATAAAACGCCTATGAATTATTATATTTTTTTCGGTAATTTGTATTACAAATAATGTCACACTTCATTATTTGGTACCGCCTACTTATAGTAGTGAAATGCCATGCATATCGAACAACCACAAACAATATTATTATTTAATTTTTAAGTAATTTGCAATTATTTATCACATAAATATTTATAAAAATCTTTAACACCTCTATATGCCCATTAGATCGAGCCAAAAACTCTTTTATACTTATCGTTCCACAAATTAAGCCAAGATCATTTGGAATTTTGCTATGCAATATCAGTGCACGAGGAGGTATGAGCAATAATCCTACTGATCCTGCAGTTTAGATATGCATATAATAAGATTTTAATGCATATTTCTTTAAAAGATACACATCATGGCAATAGTGCAGCTTTAGAGTATATTTCTATTTTAAATTGTTCCTCCGCAATAGGGGGAATACATGTACATGTAACAACACAACACAAAATATAACTGATGGACAGGATGTAGAGGAAGAAATAGGACTTGAAAAAAATATATGTTTTTCAGATTTTGATATCCCACTAAATCGTTATATTGTTGGTTAGACTACAAGAATCTTGATTAACATATATCTTTGTAATATTTGTGTAAGTGCTTTAGTAACGCAACATTTCCAACATTTTCATAGCATCCCAAATTAAAGGATCGCTAACTAATTCTTGATATAAAGAGTTAACTATATACCTATTCTAATCCGTCTTGCTAATGACAACCGTAAGTATAAGGAGCCTAGATCTATAATGCTTTGCTGTATTAGTTTCGTTTTTTTATTTTGTTCAAACGCAAAATAAAACTGAAGTCTTATGTCCAAACAAGAGAGTTCAATTTAGATGCAAGTATTAGTAAACTAAATTTGCTTTAGATAATTTGATTTTGAAACGTCATTGGTGTTTCATTAGTAGTTGTACAATTTGTTTGTGTGATTTTGGCGGGCCCGGTCCCGTGTGATGAAACTCGTGTGACACTTCCACTGCTTTCTTTAATCCGTGGTGTTAACAATTCAAATTAGTACGCGAATTCCAAACAATGAATTAGTGCAAGTCAGGGTTCAAACCTGCGGGTATCCAGACAAATACCACAGATCAAACTACTCGACTACCACGCCTTTTCACCGATTTTTACTTTTCAGATGTTTTAGTTTCATGTATTATTGAGTTTTATTTTCATGTAACAAGATAAGGTTTGGGTTTGAAAGTGAACGGATGTATGGGTAGAGGAAGACCTAAAAAGGTGTGGATAAATTGTGTAAAAAATTATATGTGTATAAAAGGTGTGCATACATCATACATACATACATACATCTGATAGGGGAGAATGGAATATAGATATTCCAGATTCTTAAAAGTCTCATTTACGAGGTCGTAGGAAATGGAAAGTTTCAGGTTTCGTGAATATAGGTTGGCAACACTTATCATAACCACTGTTGCGGTTCTCTAAACGCCACACCGTAGCAATTAAGAGACTTTAAATAACGAACCGAAGACTTTTTCTAATTATTGAGTTACTAGAGATCAGCCCCGGCTTCACATGGGTGTAATATAGGACTTCGTAAGTACCTAAATAATTCACATGCAGTTTTTAGCCCTTTGATATGTATAATTTACCAATACTCCTTTAAGTGCATATTTTATCTTTTACATTAAATACACGACGAAGGTTAATCATCTCATTGGTTAAGGATGAATAGAATCAAAAGCAAACAAATATCGTGATGTATAAAATATAAAAAGAGTAATCCTTAAGAGGTAGACATTTACCATCAAGAAGTGATGTTATGGGAGGGCTTTAAAATTCTGATCGGCATCCTTTTTGTATGACGAAAAGTGGTGCTAGTAAACACTGTCGGGTAGAGTGTTGAAAACACCGGCTCTCGTCCGATCACCGAAGGTAAGCATCACGTGTGGTCAGAGCTTGGATGGATGACCGCCTGGACACACCGCGTGACGTTGGATTTTTGTTATACTTTTTATACATAAGTTATATAATTTAGCCAGTGTTATTAGTGTAGGTGCTGGAAAACTCCTTCTTACGACTCCATTAGAATATGTCGACATTTCTCTACTTTATATGAATATAGACATTCCGGAAGGTATTATCTAAACGGCACTGCAATTCGTATAAAAAAATTCGTAACGCATGACAATAATGTCTAGTCACACCTTCATTTACTAAGACCATAGATGAAACTTCATGCTGATACACAAGTTACAATCTCACTTATTATTAAATAGTTTCTAGTTGCTTATAGCCACATTACAAACTGTGACTAATGATTACTCTATAGCACCGTATAGTGTAGCGTCTGTGGTGCATGTAGCCAGCCATATTTTCGCATCGGAAAACTGGACTGCGATCAACACTCGTTGCGACAGAAATTGGTGTAGCCTTGATTGTCACGCGGTTGAACATTGCGTAAATTTTATCATTCTTCTATAATAAAAGTGAAACATTTTTATTTCGCTCCAAATTTGTTTGTCCCTCTATCGGATGTCGCATTACAGACGGCCGCGGAGTAGTGGTAAAGTGAGAGGCGCTCGGCAGAGCAGCCAAGGCCAATATGGCGATATCCATGGGTCAATTCACAATGATTCAATGATTTTAATAAATATTGTATTATGTATTCCGTACTAATACGCAATAACTTCTAATACGCAGATTGAAATTAAAATGTATAGTTGGACATCTACTCTACTATTGATTTTCCATTACTATTCTCATTTTCCAATTATTAAGTTGAGATTAAAAACGCGATTTTAATACCCAAAATCAATTTAACTTTCCGAAATTTTTCAGTTATATGTCCTCGATACGAATGAAAATTTCGCTTGTATCGTGGTTTCATAAAACCACCCATTTTTTTATAAGTTTACCAATTAATCTCAATGTCACGCAGCACTGAACACGTAGTATTTACAACAATCGTAGTTTCTTAAAAGTTGAAGTCATCTTAATATATTTTTAAGAACTAAATCTAAACAAAAATGGAACGAAATTCATACAGTAATTTTTGACTGCTGCACACAACATCATAAATTGTATCATTTTTTTTTATATAAGAAGATAAATTATAATAAATCCAACGTTTTGTTTCAGGCGAGAAAATAAACAAGAATAATAATAGAGGCGTTACGTACATTGGGACTAATCGTACAACTAAAGAAGCACCTGATCCAACTCTATTATAATCACCATATTTACAGCATCTAATTAGATTGCACTAGACCGAGTTTCTTAGTAATCCATCTTGAGACATTGCTTCTCTTCCTTCTTCTTCTCCTTTTGTGTATCAGTGCTAATAGAGTTTGTAATTTTTCACCTGTGATTCTAATATTTATGGCTCGAGGGTCAATTATCATTCTGATAAGAATGGTCACTCAATGTTGATATTTGCTGGTCTATGCGTGCATTATTAAATCTAGTTGCACGATATATACATTTAGCAATTCTGAAGAAGACCAAAAACGTATATGTTAATTAGATCACTAGTTTAAAATCAACGACAATGTCAACATACAAAAAGAAAATTATTTCGACTAAATTCTTCATAGCTTTAGTGGAAGAAACGACGATAGAGACTAAAAAGGAAAATATCGTAAAATGTCTAAACGAAGGCGCAAATGTTAATCAACGATTTGTTAACGATTCTGAAAACACACCGTTACATGTCTCTGTTATTAATGGTGACATAGAGATCGTAAACTTACTTCTACAGCGTGGAGCTAAAACAAATTATAAAAACATCGAAGGCAAAACAGCTGTAGATATTGCTAAAGAATTAAATTCTAATGTCGGTTCAGCAATCGCTGAGCTATTAGAAGCATTTGAAGTAGAATCGCAAGTTATTGAAGACACCGAACAGAGCACAACAATTGATGTATCTATTGTAAAAAATAACGATCCACAGTTGGCGTACAGTAAACGTGCCGGCACATCGGGAATAAGAGGACAACTTTACGAATCCAAACTACTGACTTTAGTCCTCGTGCGTGCATCGTTAAATAAAGAATTCAATGAGTTCTATTTGGGTACCTGTTTGAATGGAGTTGGTATCTTTAACGACGTCTGCATGAGATATATGCAAAGTGATACAGAAGGTATTGTCTTCTTACGAACGAAGCATACGAGTGAAGGAAGTAAAGTAAAAATTACACTTAAAGATTTATGGAGACCTGATGGTGATTTTAGTTTGCACAAATATTTCGATAGCTATTTAACAATTATAAATAAATTGCAAACTGGAGAAAACGCTAATGCTCTGTTCAAACTAAAAACAAAAAATGTTAAATGCACTTTCGCTATATATACAACAGCTGAAATCGATTTGAAAAATAAGACACTTGTAGACGTAGATTCATTGGATGAAACTGTAAAAGATTTGATCTCTAGCGGTGATTCTGTTAACATATTCAGATATAATTACGACGAGGAAGATATATCGTTGATAACAAATACGGCTCTGATAAAACACATGGCGTGCATTGGAAAAACTTTAACCAGGTGTATAAAAACCGGCAATTATGATACACTAATCAATGATTGTTGCATAAGAAACTTTCACGTTGTGTTGGCACATAAAGTCATAAAGGTCTCTGATATTACAGACGGTGGATATCGTATTGGCAGTTTTCGTAGAGAATTCTTTTATAACTACGACTCGAATTTGGTCGAGTTAAAGTTGACAATGTTTAAATCATTTGTAGCCGCTGTTCAAATAGACAAGGCAAGACTTTCTGAATTAATAGATAATGTTTGTATGGACCCAACCGTATTGCCGATTAGCAAACTAATGCAAAATATACTTACTTACTACAATCATGAAAATAATATACTGGTGATAACAGAAGAATGCTTCAGGGATATAACTACTAAACTATTTCAAGTTAAAGTAAGTTACGAGACATTTACTCAAGCTTTCGAGTTGGCCATAAACGAAACGTTAGGAGTGCTCACGTTTAAACTACCTCCAGCTTTCGGTAATATAGATATTGCAGTTGCTGATGATGAAAATCGTGAAAAGACATTGATATATCTCGCTGACAAACTTATAGAAATGATCATAATGTTAATTAACCCAAATTCGGAAAAAGACGAAAAGCGGCCAACAGTGACTTGTGATTTACCATTTATAGATTTCAATAAACTGTTGGCGAGCACTCTGGGAAATCTTTTGATTATGGATGAATCAAACAAATTTTATGTATTCAATACGAATGAGCAATCGTTGGGTAAAAACGCCAAATTTGTATTAGAAATATTAAAAAATAAAATAGAATATTTACATTTTATAACTATGAACATATACAATAAGAATTTTCCAAAACTCACATTAGAAGGGGATGTAGCAGAAAAAGAGAAAGCAAGGTTTTTCTTTAATAATTTGTGGTTCTATACATGTCAATCGAAAGAAGATCAATTAGAGGAACTCGTTAAAGAAGCAATACAAGACTACAACATTGCAAATAAACACGAAGGTATTGTATCTGCTTCAGATGCACGATACGATGCTGTATACTTTAGTATTCATAACGCTGTACAAAAGTGGTGGATGACAGACGAGAAATCACATTATTTGGAAAACAATAAAGTGTTTATTGATGAACTATTAAAAGAATTCTCTGGAAAATCATTGTTTAATGTCATAAGTTGTATGTATGTAAACAGGATGAGAAAATATGATATAACATTTAAACAGGATGTCGTAGATTATTTAAGTTCACAAATCGGGCCCGAGGGCACCATCCTAATAACCGAAGTTAATCTTTTAACAGGAATAAAGCTGATACAATGCTTCCATAATCTAAACAATTACGCTTTTATAGATTTGAATGATATAACATGTCTCTCTAAAAACGATTTTTTTACTATAATACAAGAACTTAGAAGCATAAAAGTAAAAGCAGTGATAATATTGTATGAGGAGGTAACAGAAGTTAAAAACAAACTATTCCTTCGTCTCACAGAGAAGTCCGTTACACAAAAATACATATTAGTAACAAATGGACATTCAGCTGAGAAATTGAAATTGTATATCACAAGTAACACGTTTGTAACTTTGAAAGATGTCAGGAATGATCTGAACGATTTAGCTTACATGAGCCAGGAGAAAGTTTTAGGCAAATTGTTTGTATTTCAAGGTGGATTAGTACAATATTCAACAGTTATGACACCAGAATCAAAGACTTTAATAAAAGCAAAGGTACTACAGAAGATTATAAACAATGAGTTAATTGACATAGGCAAAATATTGACTAATCCCTATTATGAGGAAATTAAACATTATTATGTCCAAAGATGTTTGAATCATATTATTTTGCCTAAAAACGAATCAATAAAAGCTTATACGTCTCCTTCTGTCGCACAAAATAACGTAAAAATTAAAATAAATACATTGGAAACCTTGAAAGATACAGTTGTTATTGTAGGCGCACCAGGAATCGGAAAGTCCACATTCCTCACATATCTATCGATTGAGACGAAGCATACAAACCCAAGTGTTTGGATTGAAAGGATAAACTTATTGGACCAAACAAAAGAACTATACAGATTACAAGAGAACAGAATAAAAATTAGCAAAGTAGATGCTTTGAAATTTGTTTGCAAAGCTGCACTCTCAAGAAATTTAATAAGGTTTACTATAAAGCCTACAGATATAGCTAAATTTGATCTTGAAATTAATAACGGTAAAGTAGAGCTAAAGAATTGTGATGAAATTGATTATTTAGTTTTATTTGAATTGGAAATGTTTATCCATTGTTATAATCAAGGAAACACAATATTATTGTTTGATGGGTTTGACGAAATCTGTCCACATTATAAAAAAGAGATGACGGAGATATTAAAGTGCTTAGTTATTAGATGCTCATCCGATGCCGACTCCGAAGTTAAGCAACGTATGTGGATCACAAGTCGTTCTTACAACAACATCAGGGAAACTTTGGAAAAGGAGTTCGGCGTAGCGTATAATCTGAATATGTTTACGAACGACGAGCAAGATCTATTCATGACCAAATATTTTCAAATTAATGTGAGCGTAAGTGACCTCGATTTTGAACAGTTCAAGAATGTTGATAGCTTTTTTGAATTTATGAACGAATTCGTATCGCATTATCCGAAAAAGGGAGGATTTAAATTTTACAAGTTATCAACAACCTTCTTACAGTTATTATATTTCAATGCAATGAATTATTTTATCAAGGAAATTAACAAACCTTTGACGTCTGATAAAAAGGCTTTCACTAAAAAATGGGCTACGATATTTGAATCACGGCAAAAGTTTTTTAAATTCACAAAAGTTTATTCACATTTATATTTATCGAAACAGTACAAAGATAACGAAAAAGTATTTGAAGCTGCCACTTTGGTATTTACACCGCTCCATATTTATATAGTAATGGAATATTTTATAAATCAAATCAAAACAGTCAATATAAATCCTGACGCTGATGTCACTAAGAAATGGGATTTTGAGATAGGCGCGTTGTCATTCTACAAGTACTTCATAGAAATGAAACTGAAGAAGATACGGTTTGAAGAGAAGAATCAAATGGACCTTTACAATCCTGATATTATGCTGACGTACGGGAAAGAACTGAGAGATTTTATGAACAAACACAAGAAATTAGCTTTTTACGCAACATTCAATGATGACTTGAATGAAATATTAACTGAAAAAGACATAGACGAGATTCGCAAAATGATACAAGGGATGGAAGCAGGAAGAGAGAAAACTGGAGTAGTCGACAGTATACTAAGCAACGGTATCCCCAAATTCGTACACCTCAGTTTCCAAGAGTATCTAGCTGTAGAGTACATGACGGATTTATTAAAGAAGAACCGAAATGACCAACTGAAGTTGTGGAGATTTATATTAAGCAAAATTAGAGACGGCTTTTTGGACTTTTTCGACCGGAAAATGGAGTTCGACGAAGAATTGATGAACATCATCACAGATATTGAAACTAAAGAGATGATTTTTAAGGATTTAATTCGTAATATTTATTTAAAACATTGCAGTTTACATAATCCGACGGTATTGGACCGTGCAATTGACTTAGGACTGAAGCAAATGACTAAGTTGTTGGTAAAAGCTATGGCTGATCTCGTAAACATTGATAATTTGAATGAATTTGTATTTTTTATAAAGAAATTTGCAGTTTTCAAATCAGCCATTGATTTTGGTTGGGACGAGGTTGTGTGTATAATCTTAAGCTGTATAAGAAAGGTGGATGCCAACAGACTGGCGGTGTTTAATCCTGGAGTATTAAAGACGACTCCATATTGCCAAAAGAGTAATGTGGAAATCATAAGAGATTTTAAGTGGCAACTGAAGCGACTGAAAGGCATGAATGAAAAAAAGAAGAGATCTAAACCAAGATTGCGATATAATAGTATTTAAGCGTGTTCTTAGTCCTTCAGTCCATCAGTTGAGCAAAGCGCTTGCCATCAACGCTTTTTGGGTAATAGTATTATAAATTATATAACGATCTAAAAGTATTTCATAATATATTTTGATTATACTGTGCAGTTTTTTCTTAGTAATCCTTTTTGTATATCGCTGTTAGAAATCACATATGTTGTAACAGAAGTATTTATATTGACTAATGGCGGGCAATTAAACATGCCGCTGATAAGAATATAGGACGAGACGAAGCAAAATAATAGAATGAGATCAGGCGCGGAAATGTAAATTTGAATTAGTATTAGATATTAGATGTAACCCTAGGACAAGGTGGTTATCATTGTATTATTGATATATAAGTCGGTTTATATCTTTTTTAATAATCAATGTACTCGTATTCTGTTTCAAGGATATTTATTCAATACAGGCCCTTAAAATAAACTACAGTTACGTTAATTAAGACGATATATAATTTTAGAATTATCTTCATTATTATTTTAAAGACATAATAAATCGCTAGTCGCTCTGCCTTGGCGCTAACAACGATTGCGGTTTCAATGGATAAATTATATATGGGCGTATTTGTCGTCTCGAGTTTTTTCCTAGTGCCATCATGGGGGTAATATAAGTAGCTTATTATAATTGCTGTGAATTAGTATTGAATAAAATTATAAATAACTGTTGCGTGAGAACGCGTTTAGCTAGGACGTTGCTTCGGGTGTCATATTGAGTTTGTCAAGAGTTTCAAAAGCATTACTGGGATACAAAGTGAAGCTATAAATTTATTCCCCTGGCTGTAGGTATATAAAGTAGGTATTACATTTAAAATTACAAAAAATTAAAGGTGTCTGCTATTAGTCGTAATTATGGGCGGAATTATAGAAAATTCAAATCACGGAAAACTCTTATGAAAATCCTAAAATATCCGGTGTCATGCAAATACGAATAAATAAATGTTTTGTCACTCCATCCCTTTATAGTCTGTATTTCTCTTTTATACTCGTAGTTTATACTATTCTAATCTATGGCGTGTATTTTGTTTTTGTTGATTGAATACAAAGCTCCGCTAGGAGTAATATTATTCTGTGATACAAAGAGTATAATAAGCATTAGCGAGAGGCGAAATATACAATTACTTCCTGTAGATTTTTGCTCGTATTTTAGATGTGTGTATACTAAACAGAGGTATTTAGTTTTTTTACTGCCAACTTAAATAAAATATAGCTAAATTTATAATTCTTCAAAATATTAGCAGTTCATGTAAATAAAAGGAAAATATTCTAAAATGTTAGCGGTTTTGCTTTTGAGCCGTATGAGTATTATTAATGCGAAGCGCCGTGCATCACATCGAGAGAAAGTTACAAAAGCTGAAAAACTTGACTGCGACACACCCGAAGATGTGTACTGTAGAACGTGCCTGGGTACAGAACACCTCACGCCTTTATTCGAAGGGGGCCATACTGACGACAAAAGGTCGCATGATTTAAAAACCGTCACCGGGTTAGAAGTAAGTACTGAAAATATGTATAATGTATTAAAAAACCCAAATAACCAGGTCTCAGACACCTTACTTTTTGTTGACAAAGGCACCATAGGTGAACCCTCCATAGAGGACAGATTATCTTGAAATGACCAACTAAAGACTCCTTTAGCATTCTCTGCTGTTGATATCCTCAAAAGATGCCTATCTTTAATTCTAATCTCTGTTTCTGTTGATATTTTTCAATGAGATTTACTAACTCTTGGTTCTGGATCTACTTATCCCAGAAACCTTAGTGATCTTTTAAAGAGCCTGCCTCCTCTAGGTTTCTAACACCTAATCACATGACAACTAAAAATAATAGATGTATGATAAAGTGAATTATTTTTTATTAATTTTAGTGTAAGGAAAAGTGTGACATGCTACCATTCAAGCTAAATTTGTCATAACTAACTATTCTTAAAAGTCTAATTATTATAAGAATATTGAAAGTGCACCATTGAAATCAGATTTTATTCTTTTTAATTTTCACGCATAAGCTTTTGTTTTTAGTTTTTTATTTCTTTCAATACAATTTCATTTTTATTTTTTTACTTTTAATATAATTGGATTTGAAAGTGTGATTCTACATTTGTGATTATTATATATTATATCTACATATTTGTTACCTGTAAAATTAAGCATATATTTCTTCATTATGGTGTACCTGCTCTGGTCAACACATTAGGTCAATGTAGTGATATTATTGGACTGTCATCAGTCCTGAAGATGTGCGTTCATTTCTAAATTCTTTACACATTTAAAAGTGCGAGTTAAATAATTCTAAAAATCCCTTTACATGTATATACATAGATATAAACACGTCAAGCTAATAAGAGCATGCTTATAAACAAATCGACCAAATTTTGGTTTACACTGCCAAGAGTTTCATCATTTCTGCATACTGCATTAACAAAAATCTTGAGAAAAAGTGACATGAATAGATTACTTTTATAGTCTAACAAGATGGTGTTTCCATTGTTTTTATATAGGTACTTTATACATTTAATTATCTGACCACAATCTCATCTGTTATTAAATGATAATGTGGCCTAAGATGGTAAACATGATAAACCCAGAAGGGGACTTGCTCTCAAGTATAGCTGCCTAAACACACCAACTGGTGCTTGGTGACAGATTTTCAATTTGAGGATAGTTGGTAGCCAGGCAGAATTAAGAAATGCCCTATCAAAGTTGTAGGCCTTAATCATAATATTTTCCATCACTGAGAGATCTAGCTCCATGTAAGATCCATCCAGGGAGTTTTTTGGTAACTGTAATTACTGATATTATTAAATGTCAAGAGATTCCTGTAATAATATCATAATTATATTTATTGCAGATCAAAAGGAATGATGGACTGTCACAACAAATGTGCTCGCAGTGTATGGATATTTTGAACCAAGCTCTCCAGTTTAGACGTAGAAGTAGGAAGACTGAGAAAGCTTTGCTCAACATGTGTTCTGGTGTTAAATCTAAAAGAAGGTAAGTGTTAATTAGTTCACTTGAGAATATAATCCCACTACAGAGTGAATAGATGTTGCTGTGTAAGGGAAGAAACAATATGCTAACTGATTGCAAAATAACAGTTCCATATCTGATGGTAAGCATTATGCAACCTGGAAACAAGAGTCCCAACAGAATAATGAAAACAATTATATATGTATAGGATAGTCCTTTCATGAAGTTATTGCAAAATAACAGTTCCATATCTGATGGTAAGCATTATGCAACCTGGAAACAAGAGTCCCAACAGAATAATGAAAACAATTATATATGTATAGGATAGTCCTTTCATGAAGTACTGGATGTCAGTTGTATAATCATGTAATGTTATGTGAAGTGTCATATTTATTCTACTTTGAATTAGAACATATGTTAATTTATTTTATTAAATTTTTAAGCTTAGTATCTAATAATGTATTAGTGCATAATTTTCATTTTGTTCTTGTGGACTCTTGTTGTTTGATAAAAAAATAAATGAAAGAAATACATAAAAGTTGTAGCATAATATTATACAATTTTACTTTCTTCTGTAAATAAGTTATAACAAGCATAAAGAAATGTTCATATCAGGCTGGTAGTTTCCACATATTTCCAAGTTTTCGGTTGTCACAAATACTTTATGGACAGTTTTAACCCTGATATTATTAAATGCATATATGAAGACTGGCAACGCCCCACAATTCTGCACTCGTTTTGTATGCACTAATTATTTTTCAAAAGAATATTTGAGTGATGCAAAAATAACCGATTTTGATTTCCTTTTTCACCACCACTTTTAGGGTTTAAATTTGCAAAAATCTGTTATTAGTACTCATCTATAATCCGAAATAATTTGGGTTTTGTGTTGATATGTATATACATATAGATTAGAAAAGTATTATAAAGTTTGCATTAAAAGAAGAATATCCGGTGGTTATAATAAATTAAAAGGAAAAAAAGAAACAACATTGGTGTTTAATTCATAGATACTCAAGAAGACTGCACAAAGGTATAGAGAGGATTTCAAAGATGAGGAAAACGAAGACTGAGAAACTGGAGATGGACGATCATTACTACGAGTCTTATGATTACCAGAATTGTGATGACTATTACGATGTACCGGTGATGGAGGACAAACCGAAGGTGAAACAGGTGAAATATTTGAAGCAATTTTTTTGCAGACAATTTTACGCTGTTCTAGATATTTTTTAATTTCTGGGAAATGGTGCAATTTATGGTAAATGTTTTTGCAATTATTTTTACTAATTTGGTCATTAATACAGATAATAAAATTAAAATCGCCCTGAGGCAGTGCTTATGAACATCAAAACTATCACTGATTCTGACAAATAACCCACTCATCAAAAAGAACCGGCAAGAAACACTGGCTTATTTTCGCATCGGCCATATTTTTAAGCACAGAGAGGAGTGTTATTTTCAGACATCACCATCATTCACATATTAATCCACCCCATTAATAGCATTGTAACAGAATATCACAACCTACTTGACATGGTGCTTGAACTTACTATCCGGCATATAGATGATGTGCTTTGGGACTACAACAAGCAGTCAAAGTTGTGGGGCAAAATAAATATTATTTATTTCTAGAAATTACCATCGATGAAGAAGAAACGTATGTCTCTACCGACAACTTCATCATATAAATGCTCAACTTGCAATAAGGAATTCAGAATGAAGGCAACTTACAAAGCGCATATGAGATTTCACACCAATTATTGCGTTTGTGAGGTAATTATGCAGCTCTTTCTATTAATAATTCTATCAATTCTTTTCAGCACTTCATCGCACTTGATGATGAATCGGTCGTTCCTGTCAAGGGGTTGTTCATAAAATACGTTCAAACTTATGGGGAGATTGCTTATATAGGGAAAATCTTACTTCAAATCCCCACCTCAACACCGGATAACGGAGGTGGGATACGACAGATTCTTACTGGTTAAAAATCCTATGGTGTTCTTCACACACCCTTTTGGCCAGGAAGGAAGGACTGCCTATGTATTTCATCCCTTCGACCCGGAAGGTGTTGGCCTCACATCAGGTGCCTCCATCTTGCGGTCTGAGAGCGCGGGATACTCTTTGACTAACCAGGGTGTTACTTAGATAAGGTCCATTGGAAGTCTAAGGAAACGTAACGATCGCAACTCATCAAACAGTGTTGCAAATTTTTCTCTCTTTTTTGTTGCAATAGAAAGTCATCCGTTTCACTGGCCGGTAATCTTTTAGTGTGACGAAAAGTGGTAGGGTAAATACTATGTCGGGTAGACTGTAAAATGTTTCCCTATAATACAAAAGTTTCATGCCCACAGCTCTTTTGGTCCCGACTCGGGATAGTCCCGTAGCTTTCGTATTAGCGCGCCCCCCTGCCCCTCAGGCAGAAAGGTTGTTCGTGGCCCCCCGCTCCTCGCGTCACCAGTCACTATGGCTTCGTTTGACATAAATGATAGTACGTTTATAGCCCTTTTTAGGATCTTGCGTCCCCAATTTTTCCAAATATAATGAAAAATTTCGTAGTTTAAATAATGCATGTCATTCAGCGACGTCCTCTCCCTCACACTAAGAGTGCGAGGACGTTTCCGACAACGACTCGGGTCGTTCGGGCTCCCCGGTCTCTAAATCTAAATCTAAAGTAAACAAGCCCAAGTCGCGTAAGGAAAGAGCTCCGGTCGCCCTCGCCCTCACTTCTGCTTTAGACTCGCCCCTTTCCCCTGACCCTACACCCGAGAACATCGGGAGCCTCACCATGCAGCCCCTACCGACTCCGACATTTATATCGATCCATCGATTCCCGCGGCTCATATCGACGACGACGGCTTTCAAGTCGTGTCGTACTGCCGGCCGGCCGCCCTCCCGCTGCCCTGTAGTCGCAACCCCCCCTGCCTCCAACAGGTTGTTCGCGTTCTCGGCAAATGGTACCGTCGATGGCGAATAGAAGTTAATCCTGATAAGAGTGCTGCTGTCTTTTTCGATCCCATCCAGCGGCCATGTAGACTCAAACCTCAAGTTATACAAGATAGTCATTCCCTGGGCCTCCGAGGTCAAGTATCTCGGAGTTTCCCTTGATAGGCATCTCATTTTTAGATCACATGTTAAAAGAGTGCGAAACAAGGCCGCTATGGTCTTGGGCCGCTTGCATCCCTTAGTTTGTTCAAAGAGCAAGATGTCCCTCAGACACAAACTCACGTTGTACAAAATGTGTATCCGACCCATTCTGACATATAGCCGTCCCGCTTTCGCACACATGTCAGAACGTCTCTTCAAGAGAATACAAATACTACAAAACCGATTTGTTCGTAGGGCGGTCGGTGCCCCTTGGTACGTCCGGGGAGTCGACATCCACAAGGACCTGGAAATGCCGTCTATCTGATCGTACGTTAAGACCCTCACTAGTAATTATTTTGAGAGACTCATCCCAGTCCGTTAGTGGTATTCGCGGTAACTTACGATACCGTACCGAACGCGCCGCGTTATAAATGACGTTCGCGACATATTTTTACCGATCCTCCCGATAACATAACGGTAGCTAACGTAGATTACCCACCCGTTCCTCAAAACAAAGCGTGTGAGCGCCCACGCCCGCATAATCACAGATCACGCCGCCGCGGTTTGACTGTGAATTTTGCTCCAGCACACATACCTAGGCGCCCCTCGGCAGCTGCTCAAGCCGAGGTCCGATCCTCCGGAATGGAGCCCTCGAGCATGCTGCTCGCGCGGATACAGTGACTCTGATGATCAAACACTCGCCTTTACAACACAATATCGATCACATCACACACGTGCACACACACACTTGTAGGTACACATAGTGGTGGGCTGTTTTGTTTCTTTTTTGCCTTTTTTCGAACTGTAATAGCTTAGAATACAGTAGTCAGATACAAAATATATGTACGGGATCGTGAAACATACATGCTTGGTAACCATGTATATTTCACGAACTCATACAGGTATGATACGGATAGGTTTAGCTTAGTTTAGCTTAGCTAGTTAGATTTGGGATTTTCGGCGACAGCCCAGGCCGAGGTGTGCCGTGCGCACTTGTGCTAGTCGTCTATATAAATCGGATGAGTGCCTTAAGCGCTCCCCTTAGTATTCCGGTAAATCTGTAGAGGCCTCCGGGTCAACAGTGTAGTCAGTTCGAAATAAAAAAAAACAAAAGTTACACTTCTTTCGTGTATCGACACCCCCTATTTTTATTTCTCTTTGACATTTAAAGTTCTTTAAGTGAAAAAAACTTAGTAAGTCTCACCACTGTTTAATATCGATTACATAATCAATCTGTTTGTGTCCAATAAATCTGTTACTTGATTAATCGATATCACCTGCCTGATCTAAATCTTTAAAACACTTGTTATACACATATTAGTTAGTACATTGGGTTCGTGCGACGCCGAGGTGGGTCGCTGGTTACATATGATATTGTATGTGATTCTATGTTCACAGGCATGCGGCAAACGCTGCAGGAACAACAACCAATTACAGGAGCACAAACGAGCTCGACACGGACTAGGCAGGATACACAAGTGCGCGTACTGCGAATACAGTTCAGCTACCAAAGAAGCACTCACCGTGAGCTATTTTATCATATCTTCAAACTTTATACGTTTCTTGGGTACGATGCTGAAGTGTTGTATGGTCTACATTAGTTTGAATCACTGCTATTTTTCAGATGATGTGAATATATTTGTGGCACTGTTATTTTCCATATGTCATGAATATATTTATATCATCACGATTTTGAGCATGATATTACATAATTTGGATAATTATTATTTGGATATATTGATTCATATCACAGTTATTTTCATTTGGTAAAAATGTTCCAGTATCCTGTTATATTTCATGTGATATTAGCGAATTCCATCACCACTATCTTACGTATGGTAATGTTAAAGAGTTTAAAAAGGTGTATTTTATTTAATTAGTACGTTTTCATATATCACCTGTGAAATAGCAGTGAATATATATATAGTAAATAATTTCACTGCTATATGATTATGAATATTAAGATTGTTATAATATACCTGTTTATTACAGATCCATGAGAGGCGACACACTGGTGAGAGGCCCTATGTGTGCGACCACTGTGGAGCGACATTCCACAGGCGTTCAAACCTCGTCCAACACATCGCCATACACTTGCCCGAGAAAAACTTCCAAGTAAGGTTCACCTGCACCAAAAGTATTCATAATAACCCCTTTAATATACTTAAACAATCTATGTAACTTCACGTTTTAATTTTTGACATTTTAATTGACTATCGAGTCGTGTAAACTCGAAACCGGCAAAAAGAAAAAACATGTGTCGTTGTACGGACGAAGTTCCTTCAAAGTAAGAAGTTCCTTTTTTTTTCTTTAACTCCAAATGCAAACCGATGGGGAAGTTTTGATTGTTTTGTATTTGTTTATATTCGTCACGTAAGAAGAAAGCGTGGTGTACCACGCCATGCGACTCTCTTTTTCTTCATTACCCTGTTTACTCTGTATTTTTTATTTTCTACAGTACAAATAAAGGAATCAAATCGAAACATTTAAATCAACAGAAAAAAAACATTAGAAATTAGATGTAAAATTGAATTACTAAAGAATAGAAAAAAGTCTAAATCAAAATAAGTTTTAATGAGATTTCTGCGCAAATGGTATTGAGATTATACAACAGGCAACACACGAGGCTCATCTGCTTGATTTTCGGTACTAGTACGCACACCCACACTCGATTACAATAGAAAAAGACTGAGAAAGTTGCATGTGGTATAACGCTTTTTCCTTACGTGACAACTTTTACAAGTCAACTGCTACCGCAAGCAACGGTTAAGAAACTTCGTTTTGAAAACTGATAAAATTTAATTGTATCCATCGGATATTTTACCAAACAAAACAGAAAAGGTTAACAAATCAAAAGCCACCCACCCCTCTTTTTGCCTGGTTTTTATTTTATGCGACTCGTACTTTTACCTTTAGGGAACCTTACCCATACTACGTGACCCGTTCAGGGTAGGAGGGACGTCTTCAAAGTACCACTCTTGCTCACAACGAGGACGGAGAAAACCGTATTTATGAATAACTACATGAAAACTAGAGGAAGAGGGGGTTCTTCTTATAGAGTATGAATGGTCACCAAGGAGAGGGAGGGGCTAAAAAATTTTCAAATATGGGTCACATAGTATGGGTACGTTCCCTTAAGTAGAAGAAGGACGAAAATGAAACGAAATATGAATATTTGATTCGGGGGGAAACAGTGCGACATGTGCCCGAAGAAGTTGAAGTCACGCAAGTTCCTACAGATACACAAGCATAACGCGCACACCGGGAAACGGTACGGGTACCTCTGCTCGATCTGCGACCATCGCTTCGAGAAACCGAATAAAGTGCGAGCACACACCCGCCGTGTTCATGGAGTCGCCGACGACCAACAGGGCCCGATAGTGCGTGTACAGCTTTAATAAACTACAAATAAATATGGCAGATTTAATCGATATTATATCGATATCGATCATTCTGATTAGGGGCTGCTCATAAATTACGTTCGTTATGGGGAGGGAGAGGAAAAGTCGCCTAATGTTACAAGGGGAGTCCAGGGGATCTAATGGAAACGTGACGTTCGCAGTCTTCTAACAGCTCGTTTTGTTTTTTATTTTTTATTTAATTTTTCTCACGATATCGGGCCGTTCAAATGAGCAGTGACGAGGTACTTTTGTAGACAAGCATGTGGAGTACGAGTGCCGTTGATATTTAACACCGACGGTCTCCGTTTTTTTTTAAATCTAGAAATACCATACTTCCCATCACATATTTTACAGTAATTTTGGCGAACTAATATTATATAGATTATTTATTTATATTTGTATATTTTTTACAATTTATTTGTAAATACATGTTTGAGTTCGTGGGGCACACACGCTGGTGTGGTGAGACACAATAATTCTTATATGTATGATTAGCTTAACTACTTTAGCTTAGTAAGATTCGCGTTGTTGCATCTATGGTATCAGCCCAAGTCTCCGTACAAAAAAGTACCTGTCTGCCGTAAGAGATGCTAGGACCAGAGCAGCTGTAAAGATAATGTTAGTAGTTATCCAAATAGGTACATGGGTACACAAGGTAGTGGAAGTGTATAATTTTTTCCCCTCAATTTTTCGATTTTGGTTAGTACATTTTAGCCGAATTGCCATATTCGAAATACATATACGTGTTGGTAAGACACACGAGCTGGTTAGTACACATATGTGCTTTATTAACGCATAAATTAGTTTCGCTAGCTTGGTTAGCTTAGATAGACTGGCGATGTTGTATCCAAGGCCACTTTAGCATACAAGAGCTTGTTGCCTTACGGTTGAGTGTCCTAAGCGCTCGCCCATAAATCCGAGTGAAGGTGTGAAAACCCGTCAGGCCAATAGCACTTAGTCAATCTAAAAAAAAAACAAATAAGAATCAAGAACAGTCTATAGGAATGACGAGTCGGACATAATTCGTACTCTGTTATCAACAATTCATTGATATTTGAAGACTACATTTGAATTCAATCAACTGTACTTTTATAAATGTTAAGTTAATTCACACCTTTTTCAATCAAAACATTACCATTATTTCTTAGAAATGAGGTAAAATCTAGGAGCGGCTTAAACGAAGCCGCGATCTCGATCGCACTTATAGGTCTAATACGAAGTTGTATAAAATAAAGTAGCGACGGGACCGTGTTCTTATCGATAGAACGTTAGTAAAATAAATATGGAAATAAAATACTGATTTGATCTTTGTAAATGTATTGAAATTAATTTTATTTATCTTTAAATTAACGGGCCATCACTCGTAATTAAGATTTATAATAAAATGTTACAAATATTCGATAAAAATAAAGTCTGTTTTGTCTGAAATACCGTTCTCTTTTATTTCCTTATACTGAGTTTATTCTGAAGCAATGATGGATCAGCGGTTAGCGTGTTTGGTCACCGCATTTATGGACGTAGGTTCGAAACCTTACGAATAAGCCGGAGCTTTCGGTAAACGAAAAGATAAATGAAACCACAGCATGATGATAGGGCTTGTCCTCCTATCTAGCCACCAACTTTCAAATTTAAAACTGTCGCCAAGCACCTTTAGGTGAGTTCCAGCAGCTGCAAAGCCAGTCGTCCTATATTCAAGGTGTTTACCATCTTAAACAACATCGTGATTTAACTGCAAATGAGACTGGTCAAACGCTAAAACCTATAAACATTGAAAAAATATATAGGAACGCTTGACCATTTCAGTTTGATTGGTCAGCTGAGTAGTAGTGATTGAAGTGGTATTGTTCAAATTAATAGCCTTAAGCTAGTTATCATTCGGCTGAGTGCTTTAAACGCTCGCCTAAAAATCCCGATGAAATTCACCCATTAGGCCAACAGTAGATAGTCACAAAGAGCAGTATCCACTTTCAGTGAAGCAAATGATAAAACCGTAGCATAATGATAGAAGGCTTTTAATTGCTCGCATGAAGGTTTTGGGCGAGATCTTGGAACGTCATTTAGTGGATTTTATATTTTATTCATAATCTTGTATTATTTGTCTCTATATTTTGTAGTATTGGTTGCGTTTTACGTAATATAGTGCGATTATTATGCACAGATGAAGTCGATGAGGAATAATGCCACGGAGGAAGGATTCTGACAACTACCTGCTGCCGTATGCGTAAAAAAAGAGAAGTCAGACAACCTCACGCCGTAACGCGTTACGTAACGAAGCAGTTTACCCTCCCATGAGGAGTAATCACTTCAAAAATTGCTCGCTTGTACAGGTGTTGCATTAAGTTGAAGCTTATTTGACGTATTTTCGCAGCTGTACTACATGACGGTGATCGCACTTCTGAGATTAATATGTTACCATCATTGAGTACATCGCTAAGAATATAAAATCTCCTTCTTCTACACTCTTGTATATAACTAATCCGGTTACGTATTGACATATTTCCTCAATGATAAATTCGGATACTGCGAGAAGCCTTAAAGCAACGACGTTTTGTCTGTATACAGTAATGCGAAAATCTTTCAATGGGTCAGCCTGCAAAGACAGTGCATATTATAATAAATACAATAGTTGCCATGCCTTAATATATGTCACAGACTAAAAATCATTCACGGACACGAGTTTATCACCATAGAGCCTCCAGTCACTCAATTGGATACATACCCCTACCATTTCACTATTACCCGTAAATGAAGCATGTCCCACTGGCTAAGTACCAACACGTTTTCGAAATACCTACCTATTATGTGATGCGGTTATCAAAGTACGCCGCTGTGTTGCAAGTAGTAAAATTATTATGTTAAATATGTTTCAACCATAATTTCAATAGAGAACCCACTAAGCAAACAAAATAAAACTTTTTTTCCTTTATATATACGTTTTTATAAAGTGTTTTATATTTTAAGGTATTACAAAACGTTATTTTAAAATTACGTAAGCTACCATTTTTTCATTAAAAAACTTTTCATTCGGAATTTTTTAATTCTAATTCTATCATTAAAAAAAATTGTGTGTCTGTAAAGTCGGTTTACGGACTATAATTTTACGTAATAACGTCATATCGAACCTTGATGAAAAATTGCACACTTTTATGTATTTAATTGAATTATTATCACGGAATTATCATTATTTTGTATAACTCAAAAAAGGAGTTAATTGAAAATTACAACTCTTTCGAAAATTTATGCGGCACAAGTCGAACGATTAGGCCGATCGCACCTCACTATAGCTTGTTCTGCGCTCTCGCTTGCACTCTCAGCTCAGGCGGAACGTGACAATGACTCATGATTTTTCGTGTGTGCAGCCGGCGTTCGTCAATTATAAGACGTTATCACGTCAAAAAATTGCTTTTAAGAAAATTAACCTAAAAAATAACTTCATACGATGTTATTGTTTTTGTAACTACTTTTCCTACGTATTCATTGTAAATAGCACATTATAGTCACACAAGGCGAAGAGACTGATGGGACCACGTTTATTCCGTGGATGGGACCGTGTAAATAGGTTCCACCAGGTGGGATGCGGTGAAATTATGAAGGAGTAGAAAAGAACGTAGGAGGGAAGGAAAACATAGAGCGGTAAGTGGCCTTGCCTATAAATAAATAAAATAACAAAGACTCCAAATAATAAACGTGGACTAACCTGCAACTCAGCTCCTCATACGAAGCAGTGGCGTCTCAGGTTGTCACTCTCAAGAAGTATTTATCTCTTGTTAGTTGTTTTGAAACTTGAGATATATTATCCAATGCGGGTGGCAACTATATGAAACTTGTTTTCAGGTATTATCTTAGCGTGTGTAATTTGTATAAATTAGTGTAAGCAGGAGGAACAAATATTATATATAGTAATTTTCTCATGCTCATAGAAAGGAATTTGTGATGTGTCAAAATCCAAACTTATAGTCTTCTTTTTTCACAATTTCATCCATATAGTTATATAGAAAAGTGTCTGCGTGCTCCGTATTTGATCGGTGAAATGTAGACCAGAAACCCATCTCATTATCTGGAGTGCATTTACTATTACATTTATTTATAAGGCCCAAACACATGGTTAACTTAATAATACAGTCTCCTATCACATTCACTTTCGAAAAAGTTCTGTAAATAGTACTGTAATAATAATATTTATAGAGATACAATTTTCTGTTTCTTTACTGTACTTCATAGCTTTTAATATAAAACATTATTTATAAATACGTGCCTAGTTTTTAATAATTGACTTAAAAACTTAGGTTGTTAGTTAAATTTTATATCATGTCTAAAATTACATATTACAGAAAATATATTGAAGTTGTCCAACGATACTGCAAATAAAAAATTAGAAAACATTGTTGCTAGAAACTGAAAAATGTACGAAACAAAAATATTATTATATCTAAATAATATATAAACTTTTGTTTGCTAATTGTGAATATTTGTGTAACAAATATATACATTATTATTATATGCATAATAATTAAAAAAATCGATATTTTGTTTGCAGGTACAATTGAATTAATTTTAATTCGTGCATCACTAACGCGTATAACAATTGTCAAAAACATATCGTAACTTTTGTTGTGATTGTTACAATAGAATAAGTTAAATATACTGAATTAAAAAATATATCATATCGCATAAAGTAAGACACAATTTGTTCGTAGATTTAATGAATACAAAAAAGATCGAGGATGCAACCATGGAATTGTTGCAGAATGTGTCTCGGCGTTCACAACTTAAACCCTATTTGTCCGATGCCCGAATACAACGAGAAATATGCCATGATTGTGTTCATTACTACAGGAGTAAAGGTAATTAATTTTACCTGTTATTGTTTACCATAATTAATGCCTAGACCTCTAGTTTCCTAGTTCTGCAAACTACTGTAATAAATTAAAATATGTAACACTCAAAAAATGTTATACACTGGTATTTGGATATGTGGTTTTGTAATAAAGAACAAACGCGGTTTGTTCTACCTTACCAAGATTAGTTTTCTATATATAAATTATAAGCACACATGTCTTTATGTAAGTCAAAATTTTAGTTTTATTTGTTTGATCAGGGTAATCTCGAAAAGGCTTATCAGGTCAGGACTATTAACAGCAGATAAAGATATTTTCTGGCTATTACTTGGTTTACATGTAATTATAATTTGATGAGCTAAGCAGCAATTATAGAATTGAACAAAAATTAAAATCATATTGAGGTTTAATTTAAGTCTTACGTTCATCACAGCTGTAAGAACTTGTCTAATAAAAAAAAATAATAAGCCATGGTCAGACCTGATCAATTAAAACTGCATTATGCATCAAATTGAAAAATTAATACAAAAAATTTACCTTATTTATTTAATAATTCCAGATTGACATCAATGACTGTCTTCCACAAGAAATGTGTTCTGTATGCGTAAACTTCATAAATGATATATATAAGTACCGTAAGAAATGTGAGGAATCACAGAGAATTCTTCAAAGTAAAATACAAGATAACCAATATATCAAAATTGAATCTCAAATGTTCAAAGAAGAGGGAACAGTCTCAATAGATATTACAGATTTAGTGACCATAGATAATAGTTTAAAAGATTACGATGATATCAGTGCAGTAGATGATTATAATGATTATGGAAAAGAAGAACACTTAATCACAAGAACACCGGATGTTATGTTTCAACCATGTATCGAAGATACCCTGGAGAAACCAGTCAAAATTATTGAGAGTAAAAAGAATGGCAAAACTGACAAACCAGTTAGAAAGAAAGTAAAAGAGAAAAAAGAGAAGGAGAGAGTCCGAGAAGAAATTAAATGTGAACATTGCCATAAGATACTAACGTCCAAACTGTCTTTAAGGAATCATTACAAGATACATACTGGTTTTGATGTTGTCTGTGAGGTATGTTACTAAAATATGCCCTTTCATTATCATTACTTGAATGCCATATGTGTATAATAGTACTGATTTACCACATGATTTGCCACAAGAGTATACACTCCTGCACCCGAAGATAAACTGCCACCTCCTTGTGTATATAGAATATAAAATCCTTCTAACATTGTTCTTTAGAGTAAAAAATTTCCCATAACACAGAAATTAGTTCAGTTTGATTGGTTCACCTTAAAATGCCTTACTTTGATATATTATTTTGATATATTGTATTTTTTATAGCTTAACATTAATTTTTATTATTTAAGTTGAATGAATAGTCACAGAAGTTATGCAATGTTGAGTGCGCTCAGAAATTGAATGAGGGACTGCTTAGGAACACCTGACATTAGCCTTTTGTTCTATTTTTTTAATTAAAAATGTTTCCGTTTTTATTTTTTTAACTTGTTTTAAAAACTAAGAGACATAACGTAACATCAAAATTGATAACTGAACTCTAAAAACAGTAAAATATGTATAACTAGGTATTAATTGGTAAGCATATACATTTTTGTGGACTCACATACAGAAGGACACGATTAAATTTTTGAGGTTCTGTACAAAATATGTCTGTTGCCCACAATACTCCAAATATTGCGCTATAACCTTGCTAGTACCTGCGACTTTGTCTGCATTGTTTATTATCTTAATATATTGAATGCAGACAGAGATAACATAAAAATATTAAAGCAAAAAGTTTGCTTTGCTTACAAAATTTCTTTGTAAACAATGCTATGTTTATTTCACTTTCCTATCTGCACACCACACTGCTTGCCTCTCTTCTCCACAGCAAAAAAATACTCATAGTTCTATAAAACTTACATCATTTTATATTAAATAAATAGAACCTAATATTCTTTTTAGATACGGACCATGTTTCCAAGAAGTAAGAGAAAAAAAATAATTACTCATAATCTATCCAGTAGCTTTTGCGTAGAGCACACAGTAACTGCAGACTTCTATCGCTTTCTTTGTATGGAGTAAGTTTATACTTAAAGCATACAACTTAAATAGGATTTGTTATTTGAAAAGCAAAGGCAAAGTAAATTTTATATTTCAGCACTGCGGTAAGAAGTTCATAACAGCGACGACTCCTGTTGATGCACTGCAGGGCGAAGCACGGTTATGAAAAGACTGACAAATGTTCATATTGTGACTATAAGGCTTCAAATGCTGAACAGGTTAAGGTAAGAAATATGTGTGACATATAGAATAGGACTTTAAACTACATTTTTGATAATATAAATAGAATTAAACTTTAATTGGTGGCTTATATACTATGTGGACGTGTATATACGTTTATACGTTATACGTATATACGTTTATTATAAAGAACGGGAGTATTACTATTGACTTGCATCCATAGTATTGACTTGTACTAATAATTGGCTCCTACTTTCTCCATTCTGAAATACCATTGGTTGGAGGTACTCATTAGAAGGCTATTCATACATCTTGATTATTTTTGGCTGAATGCCTCAACGACCAACGACCGGACACACTGAGCATTCTCGTTCGGATAATTAGACTATTCACATTTAATGATAATTCGTAACTATATTCAGTATTGCATTTCTGTATCAACTAACGTTTTTGTTCGATTGGTCTTGGTGGATTGATCAAACAAATCGTAACCATGACGTTACTATTAATGACGTCATACACTTACGTGGACGTCATTTTATCTTCGCCCGCATATATAAATATTTACTTAGTTTTTTAGGAATCTACTAATCTCAATTGTGGAACGTCTTTTTGTTCTATTTTGGACATGTGGTGATGGTTTTAATTAGCTGCAATTTCATTTCAAACTTCTTCAGTTTTTAAATATCTTGTGTCTGTGTCGATTTCCTTCGTTGGATTTGATAAAAATGTACACGACACAGGCAAAATTGTGAAATTTTTTCAAACAGGTCATAGACTAAACCAAAAATGAACCATTTTTAAATCTGGTTTGAATCATAAACACTGGTATTTAATGTGTTCTTTCTGATATTAAAAGTAATTATATAATAGCTATGCCCGTGTCTCTGCTCGCCTTTGTTATTATTTGTTGCTTTTACTTTTCGTTGGTAATTACTGCTTTTTGTAATAAGCAGTTGAGTTATAACATAACTAACTTTTGCCCGTGGCTTTGTTCATGATCTATCTTTAAGGAACTATACTGTTTTTCGTGATTAAAGGTACCCCATGTACTTTCAGGCCACAGGGTACATATAATAAAAAAAAATGTACTGTTCCTGAGGAGGGTTAGATAAAATCTACATTTTCGCGAACGAAGTTGTAAGCAATACCTAGTTTATAATAATAATAATGTACTCCTTATTAAGCATGAATATTGTGTAAATATTCTTTGTTTTCAAATACATATATTTATTTTAACTAAATGTGGTAGTGCCATCTATTGGGGAGGTAGTATAAAGAAAAACATGAAAACTGTCACCATTAAAAATTTTTTTTGGGTGCATCAACTTTCAAGGCTATTAGTTTAACAGTATTGATTAATTTAGTACGGTATAGGCCAGTCCAGGCCAATAGAGTTGACAGTTCGAAACAAAAATGAAAAAGTGTTAGTGGATATCAATCTGAGGCAGACTTTAACCTTTTAGCCTTTCAGTACAGTCTCAGATGATATTAAATGATTATGTTATAGTGATTCAAATGAAATCAAAAATACTTTATTCAATTTAGGCCCTGAGAAGGCCCTTATGAACGTCAAAACTACCACCGGGTTCGAACATACAACCCAGTCATTAAAAAGAACCGGCAACAAACTCGATCTGCTTTATCTTTTCATCAGAGAAATTTTTGCAAACATAGATTATTATAGAGACATTTGTTTTCAGCGGATGCCCAGAGAGTGGCGCCATTTACAGGTAATACCCTACAATTGTATCCTGAATTCTTATTTCATAAAAAGGCCAAGTTCAGCGCAGAATTTGACCCTTATTTCATAAAAAGCCCAAGTTCAGTGGAGAATTTGACCACTTCCTATGATATGTTGTGTTATATTGTTATAGATACATGAGAGGCTGCATACGGGAGAAAAACCATACGTGTGTAAAGATTGCAACGCAGGTTTCCATCGGAAGAGCAGCTACTTGCAGCATATAGCAATACATTTACCGGAGAAAACTGTCCCGGTGAGTACATATTACCAATTGTAATAAAACTGATGAGATACGGATCTCGGTCACCAAACACCAAGGGTTTGGTTATATTAGGATTATAGTAGCAGTTTCAGATGTATTAAAATCATCTGACATATGACTTGCTTATATTATATAAGGAACCACGTCCAATTTGAATAGTACATAAGTTTTTATTAAATTTCATATACTATGAAGCCAGCCAAATTTAAATGTTCACAAGATTTTTAGTTTCTTATATAAAGCTCTTCAAATTTGGCATATATAAAATTTGAAAATGTAAAAAAAAAATAGCTTCATCATCATTTTCTTTTTGCCCTTATCCCACCTAAGTAGGGTCGGCACAACATGCTTTCCTTTTTCACTCTCCTATGTTAGATGTTATCTCAGTATTCACACCTTTTAAATACATATCATTTTTCACACAATCCATCCACACCTTTTTGGTCTTGCTGTACTCCTGTATCCGTCCATTTGCATACTCAAAACTTTTCTTGTTACATGAATTGCATCTCTCCTCACCCGCCCATACCATGCTAAACTATTACTTCTCAACTTCTTTGTCACTGGTGCTATTTTCAAACTTCCTCTGATATACTGATTCATAATCTTATCCATTCTAGTTACAGCATACATCCATCTTAACATTCGCATCTCTGTCCCATGTAATCTCCTCTTATCCGTCTCTTTCGTAGCCCAGCATTCGGATCTATAAAACTAAACACGTTATGAACAGTTAAAATGGACCGAGTGCAGGTCCATTTTCAAATGAAATGTTTCAATGTATCCAGTGCCAGGCGGTGTGGTAGGTTTTTGTTCCCTAAAAGAATTGTAACTACAATACATATAGTGACTCCAAAGGGATTCTTTTGTTTAGCTTATGCGTAATCTAGAGACAGCCCCACAAATCTGTTTGTAAATCGATGTACTGTAAATTGGTCGCTGGTTGCCATTGCTTTTGATTTCCGCTGTGTTGACTGAACCAGAAACACTGTATAGTCACTGTGTCTTGATAATAACCTGGTTTTTCCAGTGCGACCAATGCGACTCCCGCTTCAAGTCTGTAACCCTCATGAGGATCCATAAAAACAGGCATCGCGCTCCCCAGTATTCCTTCAGGTGTCGTGTCTGCGACAATAGTTTTGCTCGACGCCGTAATGTTGTGAGACACCTTCAGAGGATTCACGGCCTCCAGCCTGAAGAGGAGCACATCGACAAGCTGAAGATCTCGTGATCGCCATCTCTTTAAATCCAGTCATTTCATATTGAAATCGGGAATAATATATATTTTATAATGTGATATTAGATAATATTCATTAGAATAAATAAAAAGAAATTATTATATAATAATGAATAAATTTATTAAACATTATTTGTCTTTTTATTCAATTGTAAATAATTGTTTATTCAGATAAATCAAAGCATTGAAATAACAAACATTTAAAAATATAACTCAGGGAAGATATTATTGAAATTATACTCCTTTTGGCGCGTTAGGGAAAAAATGATGAGAGTAAACTTTTATGATGCCCGCGCACACCGTCACGAAAAACCGACACCCTGAAGTTAGTTATAGTCATCATTTTATTTTAAAAAATTATGTATGTATTAAATACCTTTTTTCTATTGTTAGTGTCGGTTTTTCTACAAACGTAGAATAAGGCGAAAAATAAAATATTTGAAAAGATTTTTATCTTGTTACGCCAAAAAGTATAACTTCTAACGCGTATACATAAGTACACACTACTTTTTTTATCTTGTAAATTAGTGTATTTTTACAGAAATGTGTTTATCAAAACTACACGTGTATTTTACAAGTTTTAAGTGATACACTTGTAATACAGTGATTTCTCACACTTGTGTTTGTGGTTTAGCTTATCATAATCCAATTTCCAATTAACTTGACTAGTTATTGTAACGTAATTTTTATCTTACAGAAATATAATATGTTAAAAAAGTCAATTTACAATTTTGCAAAAATAAACTCTTGTAAATTAAAAATACAAGTTCACGAAAACTTGTATTGCGGTCAAACGTTAACCTAAAAACAAAAACAAAAAAATGTCCTTGTATTTTGGGCGCTCGTAGACTTGTAATGTTTGTTAAACAGGGCACTGATCTTCCCTTTATGGTACGATCGTGTAAATTTAATAAAATGGCAACTGAATATCAATCTGTCAATATTATTGACGATCTCCATACTATATTCTACTTTACTCACTAGCATTTTTATAAGGGTTTTCGAAAAAGGACTGAAACGCGCTCTTCAAGGTCGACAATACAACAGTGATTCCCTCGGTGTTACAGATATCCGTAGATGGCGGTAACCATTTACCACCATGTGGGCCGTCTACCTGCTTGCTACCGTTTTCTCTAAAAAAGAATATATATTTTTAACTCAAACTTTTCATTTGCCCGTAAGTTATTTCGAACATTTCTATATATATATAACTAGCTGTGCCCGCGACTTCGTCCGCGTGGAAGGGAATACATAACACAGTGATTAATGAAACAATCTGAATTTATATCTGTATCAGGCTAAAAACTAATAATGGTCACACCCCTTTCTCACTTCAATAATAACTCAAAATTAAGGCTTCCAAGTTACTTTGATGTGTGTAAAAACCGTGGGCCTAGCTATAGTGCTGCATCTATCGTCATACAGTCAGATAGTTCGTAACACACGACGGTAATGTGTGCCCATGCGAACATGGACAAAACTTCGTGACGATACACGCAGGTATAGGAGTAAAATATCAATAATATTCTAATTTAACAACTATATTAACCCCTGGACTGTCTTAACCCATAAATATTTAAGTTCTATACAAACGAATGTAGACCTGAGGCATAGGTCAATAGACTGTTGGCAGCATACGCTTAAAAATACCTGATTTATTACAAAGCTTTGGAAAATAGCAAATGATGAATTGTAAAATTATAATTTTCATGTAAAATGTATCATTAAATTATTTTTTCATTTATACGAACTTTTTTTACTAAACCATGAAATTTACAATGTACGATGTAGTGAAATTAAAAAATAATTGAAAACATAATTTGCTATTTTGAGATCCGAGTCTTAAAAAATCAGCCGAGGGCTTATAATATTCATTCATATATACTTCACATAGCTCATTCTTATTATTATTTTTATGTTATCCTTTCTTTTATTTGCACTGCCTGCAGTCTTTTTTCTCCACGGTACCGCTGGAAGAAAATGCAAGGTCCCTCATGTATAAACGAACAAGTATTCTATATTCAAATCGTAATTAAGACATTAGAATCAAGGTAAAGTTATGAAAAATCATAATTCGAAGTAAACCTAAAAACACAGAAATCTCATTGTTATTTATACTCTTCCTTACAATAATATTCTTATGTCAGTAAACCAATAAAATTATAAGTTTAGCGCCATCTGTTGTCTTCAAAAATGTAGTCTGTTATTACTTCTAAAGACGATTTTTCTTACATTTATGTTCAATGAACAATTTTAGTGTTTTTATTTTTTATTATAATAAAAAGTGATAAGGTTCAATAACTTGTAATATTTACAACACAAAACTAATTAGAAATTTACAAATTTAATCATATTAATTAATTACTGAACTTCTTAGATTATTAATATTTTTTTATGTGAAAATGATATATTAACCATTTTTCTTTCGTTTTATGTCTTAGTAATGTAATACTGTGGTAATGTTTATTTATGTTATAAAGTACCCTGGTTTTTGGATGAGGATAAAGTCCATTCACTTATCTATTTTTCTCTCGTACTTAACTCCCGTCGTCATTAAAATTAAAATAACTTTTGATAGAGTGAACCGATTTTAATGAAACAAAAAAATTATGTTGCTCCGGAATATGCTTGTTTATTTTCTTGCTGGAGTTTTATCAGAAACCTAGTACTTACCATTGATGCCTGTTCAAACAAACAGACAGACAGACATTTCTAAATATGATCGAAATGGATTCTGTTACTTATACCTAGACATCTGCACCAATTTTTTTCTCAAAAATAAAAAAAGTACAGACACGTTGGATTTACATTCTTATTATATGTATAGACAAGAATGTAAATTAAACGAGTCAGAGCTTTTTAGATTTTTGTGAAAATAATTGTTGCAGGTATCTAGGAATAGGTAACTTTGACGTTCATAAGCGCCTTCTCAGGGTCTAAACTGAATAAAGTATTTTTGATTTTTTTTTGAGGTAATAAAATACATATCGATCATTTTTAGAAATGTCTGTTTGTTTGAATAGGCATTATTGGTAAAGCACTAGGTTTATAATGAAACATCAGCAAGAAAATCATAAAGCATACGCTTGAGTAACATTTAATATTTGTTTAATTACAATCGGTTCACTATACCAACAGTTATTGTAATTATTTTATATAAACCTTTTCCTGACAATTACAAACACAACAAAAGAATAAGCCATATTGCTGCAGCCGTTCTGAAGTGATTCGCGAACATACAATCAGCAATTGATTTTTATTTAGATGGTTTAAATATTCTTTAATCAAATATAAATTCATGAAAATGCATTACACGTTTTTTTTATACTTTACAAGTTTTTGTGTACGGCCTAAGTGCATATGCGTTTGGCGATCCGGGAAGCGGACGAAAACGCGTTCACCGAGTGGTCTTAATACACGCTCAGTGTTCGCATAAATCAATCAAATTTTTATCATGGCGTCAGCGTCGTACAATATTATTCATACGTATTTGGAAGAAAATTTGTAGTCAACACAAAGTTAAAGTGACAAGGCGATGGACACGGGCACATCCGTCGCCCTGGCAACTCTTATATAGGCCTATGTGAGGCGCATTAGTGTTCGTTGAGACTCCCATCAATCAGCGGAGGGTGTAATATTAGGCCTTCCATTTTAAGTCGTATAGTAATAACAACTTTTTTTCACCAAACCATGAAATTTACAATGTACGATGTTGTGAAATTAGGTTAAAAAAAAGTATAATTAAAAACGTAATCCACCATTTTGAATCTGGGTCAAAATCAGACGAGGAGTTAATGTAGATATAACCTGTTAAAAGTATTGTTCCTGGATGAAATGTTATGAACAACAACTATTTTTTGTCTTTATATATTTGTAATAACTAGAATAAAACAAAATATGGACTAGGTAATTATATATTTCTCTTAAAAAATTTGTGAGTAATTTATAAATAATTTGTACAATCTTTTACAAATATTAACAAATGCGAATACTTTGGTATATATTTAAAAAACTTACATAATATATTGTATTGCCACACCAGCCTCAACCAATTACTAAACCTCTATAATGGAAATAGTCGCTTCCCATATCCACCAATAGCGGTTACACGCGCGAGAAAGAGATGCACGATTGCGTGCGCGGGAATGTCCCGATTACCCAACCATGAAGTTCCTTTGAAGGGAAATAGGTGACTCACAATAAAAATTTGTACAAATTTCACGTATAAGGGCTTATTATTTTAAAATACGATTATTTATATAGTCTTTCTTAAATTGAGTATATTCACAGGATTAGAGACCATTCATTAATGACGTAAGGGAATTAAAAAATAGCTACATATCCTAATCTTGAGGGGAAGGGGGTTGAGTAAAACCGATTATTACCTAATATTTTTGTAAGTGCAAATTTAATATTCCATTTCGAATGCCGAACGGTTTTCTTAATTCTGTAATGTACACTTCGATTTACATCTTATTTTACAACATTTTATCTTTTATACAAATTTTAAACGTGTTGATTTGTATCCATTCGAAATGTTGCAAATAATAATTATAGTACATTTTACCGCCATATTATTAATATTATTTGAATTATTTAGGGGGAAAAACGTTTATTTTATCTTCAACCTACATTAGCATTAAATGATATAAAAAAATTTAGTCTACAATAATTCTGGTCACAATAGCATATTATTTTACGTAAACTAACATTTTTAATTACTTTACTTTCCATGTTGTTCAAAAAATGGCCACTTTAAGTAGTAACTGATCGTTTTCAAACAAACGTTATAATATTCTGGAAAAAAAAACCGAGATGGAATTTTACGTAAGAAGTGGAGGGGGGGGGGCGTTCGAGAAATCTTATATACACTTACATGGGGGTACGGAGATCAAAAATCGCCAAAATTATGCTTAGGTAATGAATGAATGACCCCTTACATAATAATTATATCGGAGGTAGGATTCGGAGAGCTTACAAAAATTATCGTGTATATATACAATAAATCCATACCCACGTACGTTATCTTTATCATGTACAGAATCTACAATAAATTACATTATGCTGTAAACTTTGAGAACTACTTATATTCTTCTAGCCTCGCGTACTTTTTATTCGCATATCGGCTTCAGAACATCACATTAAAATATTAAAAAAATAACTTTTCAAAGACACTTCGAAAACCTAAACAAATCTTGCTCATAAATAAAGATTTAGTTTAGAATTTATTTATCACTTCGTTTAATTACATCAATAAAAACGCGCGTTTAAAAGCCGCCTGTGTGTCCGGGGACTAAGACGTTAGGAACTCTATTTAGACACTATCACCACTCCATTTAAGATACTATCCAGACACCGGAAGAAATTTAATTTGACGACAAACCAGGCACTAGTCTCTTATAGCTACTCTTTGAATTTCTATCTTCAAATAAACTCCTAACAAATATGACCTGAAAAAAAAAGAAAATTAGTAAACCCCTTTATCTAAAATTTTCCATAATCGTTGTTGAATCTGTTAATAAACTTGCTATGTAATCATTAACAAATGCTAACTAATATACATTACATTATTCACATGAAGAGTTGCCAACTAAAAAAAACCCATTATATTTTTGAATAGACTAAGAAATAAAAGTTTTGGCAAGGAAAATAAAAACTTTTTGAAATTTATTTATTTCATCATCACCCTGCAAAAGACCACCAATAATAATAATTATTATTATCATGACGCTAGCGACGCGAGAGTGCTTCGCTTGTTAGCTTTCTAAGTGTTACGAAGAGATTTTCATTTCCAATGGAAAACAACAGAAGAACCGCTGACCCTACTATTGATTCAAAGGGTCGTTGGTTCAATCCCCATAATTGACTGAGATTTATGACACATTCTATAAGAGCCTCACCGTAGGGCCATAGGTTTCTTCCCGAAGGAAGTAGGTATAGGCAAAGTCACCACGACGTATTGCCAATTTCTAACTCCAAGAAATCCGCAGTTCTATATTGTCCCCACATACGGTGGTACTACAAGAACATTTCTCAGGTTCAGGTTTCCTCGGGATGTTTTTTACTTCACTGTCAGCCGATAGTGTTACCAATTTAAAATTAATAAATATACGTGAATTCCGAAAAATTCGAACCTCTGTCAAACCACTCGACCACCACGACTTTTATTTATTGAAGTGTAACTTCTTATGGCAGAGCTTTGATATTCCGACCCGTAAACTTTTTGTGTGACGAACAATGATAGGGGGTAAACACTGTGCCAAGTAGTGTTAAAACCACCGGTTCTCGTCCGATCACTGAAGTTATGCAACGTCGGGCGCGGTTAGTACTTGGATGGGTGACCGCCTGGAAACACCGCGTCACGCTGACTATTTATTGTTTTTCTTTAATTAATGTTTCTCTGTAATACAAAAGTATCACTTCTATCGTGTGTTTTACGACACACAATGTTTTTTTTACAAAAGTGACAGTGACTGTACTGTGTCTTATGATATGGTAACACAAGTTTATCACCATGCACAGAATTGTGGATCAGAATTACAAAGCCATTCCATAAGTAGTTTCACTTCAAAATTCAAAGGCACATTAACTTATATAATAATTTACAAAGGAGACGGTATTATCAAGCTGTGACCAGACTTGACCAATTGTAAATTAAGTCTAAAATGAATCAAACCGCTTGGTCACAGTCAATAACAAGCCCCACTTACTTGTGTCACACCGACGGCGAGCATCACGACTATCTGCCACAATGACCATTTCCAAACCCTGGAATATGATATATTGTGAGAGTCTTAAATCTGCCCTCCTCTTCTCCCCCCACACTACTGTAGCTATTCGAGATTCCTGTGTTTGCATCTTTATAAATAATTATATTTATGAAAAACCCTATATTCTCTCAATAATACAAAATTCCCTAAGTTACTCCTTATTACATCAGCTTACTGATAGTGAAGTCAAAATCGGTCCAACCGTTTCAGAAAATAGCCAAAACAAGAAGTTTTTTTTAATGTATATGAAAGTCGCGTCAAAATCGATCCAACCGTTTGAAAAAATAGCCAAAACAAGTAGTTTTTTTTTTAATGTATACTTTCATATCCATGAAGCAAAAAGCTGTTATTTGAAGCGTCACAAACAAACAAACTCACTCTCCCATTTAGCATATTAGTACGAACTTATTTAAATTACCCTAACTGCCATTTCAAAAGACATACCTGTCACACATCTCCTCGGCCAGATTCCTAGTCCCTAGCTTCGTGAGCTGAATGTAATTCTTGCAGCCTCTTCGCAGTGGACACATTGTCTTTAACTCTGTTCAGAGACTCTGATATATCTCGCACACGCATCATGTACGTTTCCGCCGCATTGCCTGTCCGCGTACCATAAATTTAAAAGTACAAAGAAATATATCACATTGGATTATAATTACAGTTTTCCTTTAATTTCCAAAAATATTATCGTTCATTTCACAATCGTTTTTAAGCTTCTATTTCTCTTTCTTTTCGTTTTACACTACGACAAGAAACAGCAAAATCACCCAATAACAGAATATTAACAACTAGTATTTCAAGTATTACATACGGAGAATTTTGATCACTTTGACCCGCCCCTCCTAATATATCAGTAATAGTAAGCAAAGTTCTCCCTACCCCCCCATCCCTCTCCCCACTAAACGAATGCTTACGAAGATATTACCATATTTATTACCGAAAAACTCAATGTTTTTTAAGAGTTTAGAAAGAAAACGATAGTATATAAATAACCATTGCAGAAGTAATTGTCATGCCGATCCACCCCCTTTCTAGAATATCATCAAAAATAAGCAAAACCTCCCCCTCTCTTCAAACCCTCTTTGTAGCTTATGTAACACTTGAAGACTCCCAATTATTGGCATATAACTGTTATTACACTATATAACAGGCGAGTAAGGTAATTATTAACTTAGTAGGTGAGGTATGCATGAAGAATGCTTACCTAATTCCATTTCCTTGTCATAATCATAGTCTTTTTCTTCAGTCGCCTCCTTGTCTATTAAGATATCGAAAAACACCTAAAAACACAGGTTTTTTTTAACCACCAACCGATTACCAATGCTGAAGAAACAGTGATTTAATGTAAGTACCCTTGAGAATCACAGGGGATATTAATGTTTCGAATCCTAAACTGTACCTGAACTTTCGGTGAAGGAATATGTAGTTCCTTGAAATACTGTATTGTAATAACTATTTTACTCTACCGATCAGATGTATGTAATTAATGATTACTTAGTACAAAGATTTCATGAATATATCACTAAAAAAGTTGGCCATACATGAAAGAGTTTTCATGGAGTTCATGTTAAGCAATAGTTCAACCACCAGGTGGTGCTAACTAACACAGTATTAAGTCATCATTTGATAACAAAGAAAATTTTTTTATATCTTACTGTAACATAAGACATAATTTTGTCTATAAAGTAGCTGATAACCGTGATTTTGTCGACATCTGGCGTATGCACATCACACTACTTGGGCCCATTTCTATATGGCAAGTAGTGCTTTATAAAATTGTAGTTTCCTAAAACTAACAACTCAATAGTAAATGCAAATATTATGATATACATTTTTTGAAAAGGGCTAAAAATCGAAACTAAAATATAATCAGATTGAAATCTGTCAAGCAGTTTTTTTATGGTATAGGCACAATGGAAAACCTCTATTACTTTACTTTTATAGATATACAGTGTATTCACTAATAACAACCTCGGTTGTAACGACTTTTCTGTTATTGCAATGTCAGACTTACATACACATAAAGCATACTTTCGTAGGAAAATCATTCGGCTATAGCAACTTCGGATATAGCGTTAAATTCGGGTATAGCGATTTGTTGTTGTGAACCATTTGTGGCCAGATTCCTAGAAATTCCACGCGCATAATATTCCGACTTAGTCAGCAAAGGCACAAATACTCATTCATAAAACTATTGAACTTTCTTATTCTTTGTTTACATTTACAGATAGCCAAAATATGCTTGCTTTGTTTGTAGGTAGAACTACTTAGCATGTGTACAAATCAGTTACGTAGCAATTTCCAGTGTTTGAACAGTGTTTCGTAAATTTTTGAATATGGTTCCTAGACATACATTTATTGGTAAAGATACATAATTCCATAAATAAATAAATATATGAACATAACTTTCTGCTGTTTTGGATATAGCTACAACATTAAAGTGATCCTTCTAACATCGTTATATCTGTACTACTACTGTATTCGTATAACTAAAGAAATTACCCAACAGCAGAATCTCACAATAGCAAAACTAAATCTCAAATTCAGACAAAGTAACGGGCTAATATATAATAATTGAAGAGTAATTACTAACAGTTTTCTCACTAAATGTACTAAAGCTGTTGTCGAAGCAGAATCTGTAATCTCCATTCAGAGTGGCAGGTGTGTCGGTGAGAGTTCTCTGGTTTCTTGTAATCTGCCACAATAACTCTCCCCACAGGATCGGCTAATTGGAATGAGATGTCTAACTCACCAGTGCGAGGCATCTATAACCTAAATGACGTAGTAGATATTAAAATGAGTTAATCCATTATCAAATTGTGGAGATTAAAAAAAATAGTTTATAGGTTTAAATGTTTGATCACAATCTCAGCTGATGTTTAAATTACAACATGGTCTAAAACAGTAAACACAGTAAACTTGGAGGAACTGATTCTCAAGTGCAGCTGCCGGCTCACGAGCCATCATCTCAAATGGAGTAATACATAACTATAAACTTATAAGTGTTTGAAATCTTCAAGGTATTGCTGAGTAGGTTCTTGTTTCAAACTTACTAACACTGTTGACCTGGCAAGGTCCTCTACGGTTTCACCAGACTACTAAGGGGAGCGCATAAGGCACTCATCTGATTGTTCATGACAATCAGCACAAGGGGCACGGCATACCTCAGCTTGGACTGTCGCCGAATATCACTACCTTAGCTAAACTATCCATTTCATACATATATGAATTCGTGAAATATACATGTGTACCAAGCATGTATGTTTCATAAACTTTTACATGTATTTGAATGTGACTACTAAGTAATCTAAGCTAACTCAGTTCAAAAAAGGGATTAAAAAACAAACCCAACCACTATGTGTTCCTACATGTCTGTGAGTGTGTGTGCAAGTGTGTTGGTAATCCATGTTGTGTTGTAAAAACTAGTGTTTGAAAATTTATTCAACTCGCTCTATTCGAGCAAACAACATACTCTAGGGCTCCACTCCAGACGAATAAACCTAGGTTGCTGCCTAGGCAGATTTCAAGGAAATGTGTATCATACTTGTATTTTATTATATTTTGTAATGTTTGTATTATATCAATTGTAGGACTTTTTCTTCTCATGATCTTATAATTGAAACTAATCAATCATGATAATAAGCTTTCCAGCAGAGTTATGAAGATACAGAGTGTAAAATAAGTGAGCGTAAATAAAAGTCATGGGGTGAATAGAAAAAAAAACGAAAATGTAATACAGTTGTCTTTAAGTCTGAGTCTATTTATTTGATGTGTTTAAATTGTAGTATATTTTAAGCTGCAATCGTTTTCCTTTATTTTAGCTATAAGTTATTCACTTTATTCAACACCTTACTTCTTTGTGCTATTATGTGTTTCTAAAAGTTTGTTTTAAGGATACATAATTAAACATATATTATTCATTGGCAAAACTGAATTATGGTGTAAAAGAAATTAAAATATTTTGTAAGTCCGACTGTCAAAGTTACCCTGATCAAAATCATAGTTACCCACAATGAATATTACATAATAAACTTCTTAATTAGCTCCTTTATTAATTTATTTTATCTTTCAATATTATTGAGGGTTTTTTTTAAATTAAAAATTGTATAAATATATTAGTAAACGTAAGGATTTGAAGTATATCGAATAGAGATTTATAAATAAAGGCTATCTATCCATGAATGGTAAACAAAAAACTGTTTCCGAATATATTTTATTGAGAAAACTTAATCTCGTCAGTAGCACTAAACAAAAAAATAATTAAGAAAATCAGTTCACGAACAGAGAAGGAGAAGTTTGTGAACTATTATTATTTCGCTTATTTTAAACATAGATTGTTACGACTTTGTAATTGGAGGTTATATTTTGAATTGATAACGAATGATACCTGGTATTCCATGTCAATCACATCATTGGCTTGCACCCTATGGAACAAGCAATCTGTTCTACCGGCTTGAACTGTGAATGTTATATCTTTCTCATATGCAAATACGACACTAAAAATTGTCGCTAAAAATAGGTAACGCATTTCGTTAATAATATATGTTAATTAATGAGCACGATTGAAAAGATTAAATCTATTAACAATCTATCGTATTTAAAACGTATTGAAAAACTTTTGAGTACAAAATTAGAATAAATACAATAAAAAATAAAGAAAGTATATAGTTCTATATGACTAAACTTTTGAAGTACTTGGTGCTGCCAGTATTGTAATTCAAAAATAGAGACGGTATTTGGGTAACTTTTAAAAATATTTGAATATAATTTTGACGACAAAAATTCCATCTCATTACGAAAAAGATTAGCACTGTGTTTTATATAAACTATTTTAAAAACCACGTAATAATGCCTAGTATACTAACTACATAACTATATAGTATAAATTTTGTATAAATTGAAATTGTATACATTTTAACCAAAACAACATTAAAAAAAAAAAACTTTTAATATGCGTATTTTCTCGTATAGTAGTAATTTTATTCTAAGTTTACAGTTCATTGTTTAAACCCACGCTTCTCTTTCTTCCGTGGTTTAAACCCTATAAATAGTTATCGATTTTATCAATTTAATATAACCTTGGAACTGGTCTTTATTCTGTCATCCATGTATATTTCTTCGAAACTATGAAAACTCAGGTATTAATACAATCAAGAGCAGTAGTAATTATTTATCAATAATTTGGAATATGCAGAAAACAGCATATTATCATATATTATAGTTTTTCTTTAAAAAAATATATGGATTTTAAATATTGTTCTGTCCATACATTACTTGATAATTATATAATGCAAACACATTTTATGTTCTGTCTTGTATAACATAAATAATAATCGTTTACAATTTGAATTTTTCCGTTGTACTAAAAATTCAAATTTTATTATTTAAGAATAAAGCATGTATAATTAGAAATTTTACTAACTCTTTCACAAATATCATTTGACACAAGTCATGTACTCTGTGACACAAGTGTCTTTTGACATCATCTTTAGGTAATGTACTCTGTGGTTTTTCTAGTGTTCATGGTTGATTGTATGGTTCAGTATGGTTGATACTGTTGTGGACTATACATACTACCACAATATTTCTTCCAATGTTTGCACATTGTAAATTAGGTGATAAAGTAATATAATGTCGAGTACAAACAGCGCAGGAGCTCCTCCCCTTGAAGGCGTAGTGCGCAACAGTGCTCTTTCATTTGTTGCTTTGGCGCAGCCTCTTCCATCTGATACTGCACCAAACCATGATACCACAAGTGAACAGATAAATCAAACAGGTACTATACTAGTTCGATCATACTCTACTTTCAGTGTAAATATACTTATACTCGGGACGAATTAACAAATAACTGTTTTAGGAACCCCATAATATATAAGTTTCTATGAGTCGAGGCAACAAATATAATAACTTGTCATCAAATAATATTGAAAAGGAGCAACGATTACTGTAAATATTGTATATCTATACCTTATTACAGACAGGCTGATGCCAGCAGGATTGAAGGCTCTCTGTGATGCTTGCTGCAGACTGTACCCTGATCAACCAAACCCTCTTCAGGTCACAACACGGCTCAAATACTGGTTTGTTTCATTTAACAGAAACTTTTACTAGTATATAAGGTAGTTGCATTAAACATGTGATTAAGAAAATGTAGAGGATTACTTCTCTGTTTATCAAATGAAATGACACCCAGTTGTATGTTTTTAGTGGGTTGTTTATAGAGCATTTATTGTACTTGGTGTAAGTGGTTACTGCAGTATATAGGCAACCTCAAAAGTAACGGCACTATTGGTTGGGTGCTGTTGAATACTGAATCAGTACATTTATTGTGCTAATGTGAAAGATTAATGTAAATTTGTGTTGATAAAACTCTTGTCAACTTAAACTTCTTTTTAAATTATTGTTTGTAAGTACAGATTCTGCCGATGTCAAGTTAATCACAGTAGAGTCCTTTGTAGGTTGTTAAATAATGTATATAGTTTTTGGTGGAATCTTGTTTTCATATAATACTTTTTATACTTAATTCATAATCTTGTGGAGTTTAACCATATATTGGTGGCACTTTGTGCAATAGAGCTCAATTCTTGTGCATAAGTGAAGTGAATGAGAAACAATTAATACAGAACATTAATTTTGAGATGTCACCATTTTGTTGGATATGGAAGTCTCCACAAGACACTTTATAATAGCTACTCAGATGATAATATCAGTAATAGTTCTCAATAAAGATGATTAATTATGGACACATGGTGCCATTAATTAAAGAACAAAGAAAGATTAAACTAAAGAAGGAAGTTAAGTAAAATAAAGTAATATAAAATTGTAATCTTGCAGCCTGCTTAAATATATAGAAACAAACATACTGTGTTTGAAATAAAAGGACACATAATATGGTTATAGTGTAAGTTATTATGGTTTTTCAAAGTTGAGTATTATTTTCATATAAAATTAATCACTGTATTGATGAAAGAAAAAAAAACATATGTAGCCTTTGTACTGTACCGAAACAGTGGACGATCTGACTACTCTGTCTAAAATAATGATACTACAGTTGATGTGGAACCATTTAATTTTGGGCTATAGTAAATGTAATGTACTTTGAACTTCTCCAGCAAATGTCACAAAATCACAGTGATGATAATAGATTTCCATAATGATTTTTCATATACAATATGCCATAAGCCTTTTCCCGAAGGAAGATATGGGCACATAAACACCACGCCAGCCCAACTAGTTATTGGTGATTGCAAACTGCAATAAAATGACAGTTCTATGTTTTCCCATATATGGTGGTACTAGAAGAATATTTCTAAGGTTTTGGTTTCCTTACGATATTTTCCTTCATTGTCAGACAATATGTTACCAATTGAAATTAGTAAATATATGTGAATTCTGAAAGTTCATTGGTAGATACCAGTGTTCGAACCTGCTGACATCGAATTGATATTCCACTGGTCAAACCACTAGACCCTCACGACCTTGGAGCTCTAATACTTGAAGAGTAATGACTCATGACCGCTGTGGTAAGTTGCGTTTTACCACTGCATCAAGTATTGGACATTTGTGATAATGAAACAGCATATGAAAGCAAAGATTTAACATTAGGTGGACAATGTATATATTATACATAACTTGTCTTTAGGTAGAAGTACCTAATACTTTCTGTCAATCCTATTTCGAACTATAAATTTCTTATGGGCGTTAATAAATGAAATTCCATTTGTGTCGAAAGAAATTTAATTTGTACTTATATCCAAAATGATAAATATGTTAAACCTAAAGGGGCTAGCTGACAAGTGCAGTTGCCGGACCAGACCTATGGGTGTTTCACAATAGATATTCATCTTGAGGATTTTGTCTAACCAGGTGGGCTTAGAAAAACCTCTACCACCATGCTATAGCTTAATCACAAAACTTTTACCATTTACTTACATTACGATGCTGTACTCACATATACCCTTTTTATTCGCTCTGATGTGTTGAATGGAACTCTGTTGTAACCATATTGCTACTTGTATTTACATATATTTCAATAAAGGAGAGTGGAAAACTCTGGAAGCCAAAGTAATTATTGAATCTTTAAAGTTTGAGAAGGGCTACTTTTGGAACCTTGCAATATACAATAGTATTATTATTTTTCAATTGGATAACAGGTTGGGCGGTCATGATCCTTTAGATTACATCAGCATGTATTGGAACCCAGGAAGACCAGAGGAGAATGTGCCACCGCATTGGCATTATATCAGGTAACTTTATTTATAACTTTAATACCATTGTAGAGAACAAACGGCTAGTCTACTATCCTAATAAATAGGATAGTAGGCTAGTTCGCTTAAACCTCCAAGAGGCTCCAAGAGGGATAACACATAATGTCAGGTCTTTAACAGAACAATAGGATTAAGTCACACCCTTTTCATGGGGCCACAAACAATGAACCGTGAATTAGTCTACATTTGTTTCTTTATACTTGATATACCATAAATTATCTTTGTGTAACTCTAAACAGTTTATGCAGAATCCCGAGTTAGCTCGCAGTTGGTAGGATTTTTAAAACTTACTTGACCCTTAATTTTTTTTTTTTTGTTAATTCAAACAATATTCTTATATACTTAGTTTTGGTTTTTGGCAGGATCTCAGTCTGTCATGTAGTGGTTTTTATATTTTATTTATAATCTTGTGTTATTAGACTTTATATTTTGTAATATTGGTGGTGTTTTACGTAATATAGTTCGGTTATTATGCACAAGTGAAGTGGATGGGAAATAATACCACGGAGCATGCATTCTGAGATGCCACCAAAACTCCATGGAAAGTTCTAACAAGGAAACCACCATCTTGTTAGAACTTTATAATTATCGCAAGACACTTACTTGGCAAAATGCTGTTACTTGACGCTGGCTAGTGCACAAACCGTGACGGAGCCAAAAAAATAAAGAAGAAGAATATACTTAGTCTGGCCATAAATACTGTTACAATTAAAAATAAACACAATACTACATTTGAATTTGGAATATGTCATTTTTATAATGATTCATTGAGTTTTCTCATTTTGGCGCCAATACATTGTACAATATTTTGCGATATTAAAATGGAGAGGGGTGATAAAGAGAACCGAATCGCTGTGATTGCATTACACAAAGTAGGTATGGAGCCAAATGCAATTTTTAAAACTCTCCATACACTTGGTATTAGTAAAATGTTTGTATACCGGGCTATTAATAGGTGCAATGAGATCTCTGTTTGTGACAGAAAAAGATCTGGCCGTCCACGTAGTGTTCGTACGAAAAAGGTGATCAAAGCAGTAAGGGAAAAAATTCGAAGAAATCCTGTCAGAAAGCAAAAGATTTTATGTCTGGAGAAGAGCACCTAGAACCATGTCACGTATTTTAACGGATGACTTAGGACTTGCAATCTATAAGAGACATACTGGTCATTTCTTAACAGATAATTAAAAAAAGAATAGGGTGGTAAAATCGAAACAACTACTAAAGCGGTACGCAAAGGGAGGTCACAGAAAATGTTGTTTACGGATGAGAAATTTTTTATAATTGAGCAACACTTTAATGAATAAAATGACCGTATTTATGCTCAAAGCTCTAACAATGCTTCCCAATTAGTCGACAGAGTGCGACGTGGGCACTATCCGACTTAAGTGATGATTTGGTGGGGTATTAGCTATAAAGGAGTAACTGAGCCATACTTTTGTGAAAAAGATATCAAAACATCGGCACAAGTGTATCAAGATACCAAGCCCCTTAACAACACCATCTTCTACGCCATACGCTTCACATCGTCTACGCAGTCTTGGTCGGAAACGAACGTTTCGAACTTCATCAGAGCTGAAGACTGGCCGTCAACTTGTCCCAATCTTAATCCGCTGGATTATGAGTTATGGTCAGTTTTAGAGAGTACGGTTTGCTCTGAAAACCATGATAAACTAGAGTCCCAAATACAATCCTACGATTAGCAGTGAAGAATTTTCCCATGGAAAGAATGCGTGCTTCTATTGATAACTGGCCTCAACGTTTAAAGGACTATATTGCAGCCAATGGAGACCACGTCGAATAAGCTGTTTATATCTTAAATTGTTTTATATTTATGTATTAAACTAACACACACTGTAAAAGTAATAAATGTTATTTGCAATAGACATTTTTATTTTTTCTTTGTTTCAGTAGTTATGGCAAGACTAGGTATAGTCTATGTGCAATTCGGATGTATATTTTATGTTACAATACACAGTAGTAGTAAACACAGTGATGTTTTATCAAAATTTGCTGAGTAGTTTATGCATGAAAGAGTAACAATCCTATATCCAGTATTACAAACTCTCTTTAATAATATTAATAGTTGGTTGGGCCGATTCACTAATGGATCTTTAATCGCCAATCACGAGTACGGGGTTTGTCACTACCAATCAGCGCGCGTAAATTATAAGGCTTGTGCTGCCGCCAACATAACAAATTGTGCTTCAACAAATCATACGACGCGATTATCGTTTGTATTATGTTGGTACTACTACACGGCGCATGAGAGTTCGCTCGTCGCTGCATTTGAAGAGTGTTGATTTTATACAAGCTCTTTTTAATAATAATAATTTATATATTACAGATATTTTTACACATTTTTAGTTTATACATTTAAACTAAGAAACTGGAAAAGAATATACACTCTTTGAAAACTCTGAATATATACAAAACTGTTGCCGCATTGCTCGTGCGCTTTAACGTCCGTCATATATGGACTACATAATACGTGTATAGTGTCTTAGTCCGGTGAAGCTGTGAAGGACCGTCGAGCCAACAGCCGTATAGTCAGTTCGAAAAAAAAAGTGTATAGTGTCGTGCTGAACAACAACATTTTAAAAGGCTGATACGTTCATGTGTCTCGTGGACGGCACTGATATGGATTCATGTCGAGCTTCACAGTTTAGGACCAGGTGAGGGCGACTTTTCGTTGCCCGTCATTGGTGAGAGAGGATCCAACGGTATAAGCCTTGCTGCCACCAGTAGTTTTCTGCCTACCCCACTAGGGTTTAGTATTGTCATCATAGCGGTCGAAATAGTTAACATTTCGTGGCCGCTTCTACAATAGTGAAAGAACGATATAAAAGATTTCGATGTGTTTTTAAGTTTCGGATTATCGGATCTACACGGAGACGGACGTGTTCATCCACCTGTCGAACAGAGAGTAGGAGTTCCACCTCTTTCGGGCTGCGGGTTGGAGCTCACATTTCGATTGTCAGCGGAGTGCCAGTCACAACCTCCCTTATGGCCCGCTGCACTGTTGCAATCTCTCGCCAGATACATCTTTACTACGGGTTAGTTTATATATAGTTGCCACAATTACCTGTATGTCTCATAAATGTTCCGATGTACTAAAATAGTACAGTCAATATCTTTGTAATTTTATTGCTTGTATTATTTGTAAGTACAGTAAACTTTCCTTATTGGCAGGTAAAAACAATTATGATATGACTGAAAATTTAATTATTCTCACATACAAAATTTACAGTGTGCACCTAGAGATTTTTTATAATTCGTAGCAATGAAATTAGCTCAACAATATTTATAATTTCATTACTAGAAATATTGATAAACTGGTCATCCCATGTTTCAGGCTAATTATGTCCAGTAACAGTTTTATAGGTAATGGTGTTAAGATTTACAACGAAGTCTCAAAGCACACTACCGATTTGCCGGACTCGTTAGTTCAATTACCATGTCAAACAGGTTTTGATTTTTATAGAGATCATTTTGTGAACGATGGTGATATCTGGAAATAATATTTCTATTTGTATTTTATAAAAATATGTACAATGAAAAGAGAAAGTAGAGGTTGTTTGTCAGAACTGGTGATCGTTTTGACGATCATAAGCGCCTTCTCAGGGCCTGAACCAAATAATGTATTTTTGATTTAGATAGTTAGCATATTAGTATATGGTTGAATTAAATTCTAGGTAATAAATTCGTGGCCGGCGACCACGTGTCATGGCACCGTCCCCTGGACGGTGGAACAGACTCCAGAATGAGACACCTCCTCGTCACGGAGGATCCTCAGTTGCAACCGCAGGATACTCCGCATGGTACCGTCACTTTTCTCCAGGTCTATATTTTGTAATGATTTTAATACACAAATAGGTGGATGGACTAATCATTAAATATAAAAATTACATGGTCGTACTGAAGCGTGTTGTGGTGGTCTGTTGGTTTGACCGGTGCAATGTTAGTCTGATGTCCACTAGTTCGAACTCCAACATGTACCAACGAAGTTTTCGAAATAGTAATTTAAATTGGTAACAGTATCGGGTGATGGTGAAGGAAAACATGGTGAGGAAACTGTAACCTGAGAAATGTTATTCTAGTACAACCATAAACACCAACAAAATATATAAATCAAACGATCATGAAAGTCATAAGAACCAGTTGATATTAACCATATGAGTATCGTTATCTAAAGATTTTTAATTTTTTAATTCAAAAAGTCAAATAAGCTTTCGGATTGGCCCAACTGTCAATTGGTAGTTGAGAGTTGGATATCTACGAAGATTATGTCTATGAAGTGTTTTTGATTATCATACAGTGTAATGTTACTGGTTCTAGATGGTCGGCTGTACAGGGAAGGAGTTGAGATCTGCACAGAGGACCTCGGGGTTCGAGGTTCTTAAATTGATCAGCGACGATCCCAAGTGAGTGTTGCATTTTATCTGTTAGATAGATGGTTACGACTTTCCGTTTTTTCAACTAGATTTTGGGTTCTCCATAAACGTAACCGAAGGTAGTTAGTCAGTCTCTAACCAGTCTGATATCTCTATTACTAAGTTACATCTGGTATTGATTGATTACAGTCAAAACAAAGCCACATGTAAAAGTAATTATTTTTGACTAGTTTTTACTGAATGTGGATTTGATCTAACACCGGGAACAGTATACTTTTTAGCGATCAAAGGTACTCTACGACCCTTGACAAGGTGCATTTACAATAGGATATCATAACGAACTGGTGGAGATCATATTGATTTTAAATAGTTAACTCTTGATGAGTCGTTGTGTCGTTACAGATGCGGTGGGAGGTGGTTTGTTACGCGCATGAACAGACGGGCGTGCGCACGTCGCGTTCGAACCGCCGCGTTCGGAACACCCGCCCACCTCGCCGCAGTCACATGCAAAGTGCTGTGGAGCCGATACTCCGATGTAAGTCTTTTTTATATACTTGAGAACCTTAGTTCCCAGAGTGGTCCAGGTGGACCCCTTGGCTCCCAGGCTCTACGAGAGACTCGATGGGGGTCTACGTTTGCGTAACTAAAAAATGGAGTTTCACAATTCGTAAACGAAAAGAGAGACACTTTAAGAGAGTGGTAGAGCTACGCTGAAGCTATTAGTGGTTTCAGCATGAATGGGTCGGCTCGCCCGGGGTAGTACCACCCTCTCACAGAAAACCGACGTGAAGTAACAGTGATTGCACTGTGGCGTTTCGTTCGGCCAGTGAGAGCGCCGGAGGCCGACATATTTAAAAGGCCGGCAACGCACTTGCGACTCCCCTGGTGTTGCTAGTGCTTATGGATGGCGGTGATCACTTAACATCAGGCGACCGACCTGTTCGTTTGCCCCGTATAATATAAAAAAAAGAAAAAAAAATTAGGTATTTATGTGAGAAGCAATTCGGGCAGCGATAATGCATCTCATTTCGGCGGGTCGTGAGCTTAGTTTTGGCTTTTCATGAATGCACCGATCCTATAAATACATACTATATACTCAAATACTACTTCCTTCTAATATAAAGACCCACCTATCTACATCAATAAAAAAACATATTTAAGAAAATTGCAAAACAAATAATCGCAGGTAAGCATAGGGGGTTCTCTGCTTTAGAAGTTTTAGCAATTGTCCGCAATCTTATCGGATGTTACATGACGAGGTGGTCTAAGATGGTAAACACGCTGAATCCAGAAGGGGACTAGTTCTCAAGTGCAGCTTCCGGAACACACCAACAGGTGTTTGGCGACAAATCTTCAACTTGAGGGTGGTAGAATGCCAGCTAGGCTTAAAAAAAGTCCTACTTACATACTATGACTTAATTACGATGTTTTCACCGACGTTCCGATTAATTCGCAAGAATTCGTACACACGTGGATCGACACTGTTCGAATCCGCTATCAACTAAGCCATCAACGCTCAATTGTCAAATTTAAATGCTTTTAATATCAAATGTCTAATGTTGCGGAACTTGTTTTAACGCCATCTATGTAATAATCTATTGTAGTAAATTGTAAATGTTTGATATTTTTGATTTTTAAGATTCAAATCTGTCTCGAAGGGCCAAATGATATAGCTCGCTGGTTTCAAGTTAATGAATTAATAGTCACATAAGGAAATGAACTACTTTTAATTTTTAAAACGTTTGTGCAGTGTTTGATGTGTACAGTTAAAACGAAGCACCAAGAATCGGCTCGAGAGCCAAAATTACGGGCTTCGCTTGGGGGAGGATTCGGGACGCTGGCGAGAAGTAGAAACCACACGTTCACACAAAGCACGGCGTTTTATTCCGAAAATCTTCAAGATACACAATTACACAATACAATAAGGTTAGCTCAGACCAGAGATCACGATTGACACTACGATTGACATTCTGACGATGAGATGGTCTGAGTAACCAATCACAAACTATTCACAATACTTTTCACTATTATCATTATTTTCACTTTGTCGCACTTATTTACTTGTTTCTTGATTGTCGCTATACTGCTGCTACATTGCTATATGCCGGTAACGCCTCGTTCGAGCTTAAGTACTCCGAGGCTATACCGTAATGAGAGCCCCTATGAATTGTACAATTTCTTAACATCGTGGTTTACAATTTTTACTATCAATTGATTAGTTTTTATCTTATATCTTATTAAATATGTAACTTATCATAAAGTATTAAATATAATTTTACACGTATTTAAGGGCTCTATATAATGCAATTTTCATACTAATTATTTAATTAATAATGGCAAAGTAATTGACGAAAAACATACAATTTTACAGAGAAATTTTTGAATCTTGCAACTTGAATTTTCATTTATGTCGAACCTATATGCCTGATACCTATTTATTTATGTTATTCGTTAATTATGTATCGTATTACACATAATTCAAGCATAAAATTACCTATTTTCTACAATTCGCGTATTTATGTTTTCTAATATGTACTTTTATAATTTACATTTCTTTCCAATTCCTATTCCTAATTATTCATAAATAATAAAAAATTACTTCTACATAACAATTACATGTTAAATATGTCGATTAATATCAAAAACATCAAAATTAAAATACAAAAAAAATCCGAAATTCGGTTCGTCCTTACAACGTACGCGTGGCGTCAGACTACCGCGCCACGCGCCGCCAATGTTTATGCTGCGTCGCTTACAACAGTCTTTCAGTCAAGCTGTGACAATTTATGGCAGTTAAATGTTGCCAGCTCACTGTGTTAGGAAATATCTATGTATGTCTCATAAACACAGTACTATATAAGAACGACGACCACAGAGACATCTGCCATCCATTGATAGTCGTTTACCACCCGCCTTGGTTGCTGAATATAAATCAGCTTATACCGGAAAGTAAAAACTCGTCGAAGCATGTTACTGCTGGTGGTGGACACGATCTATTAATCCTCAAAATAAGTAAACAGAAATACCACTCATTCATTCTCAAACCACTCATTTGTTGTAAATAGAAATCGATTGTCCAATGTATATAAGCGCATCGCTTTAGAACGGCTACATCTATTTTGCTAAAACTTTTGTTGTTGTATTTGTAATTGTCAGGAGAAGATTTGTATGAAACTAGTAAATGTTATAAAAATTGTACGGAAATGTGAACAAAATTGGGTTAAAAAATAGTTCCATACAAAAAAAAATTGTGAGTGAAACACATGACAATGTGAAGATTTTCAAAAGTATCGACAGATGTTTAATCTCATTTTCTTCAAAATAAATTACTTTCACTTGATCAGTCGGAGACCGATTGTTCTGAGGAGTTGACTCCTGGTGCGGAGCAACAGATCAAAGCGGCTCTTCAGCGAGGACTCACGACCCTCACCATGGAACCAACACCGGAAGGTAAACCAACAATATGTTAATATATAAATTAGGGGTAATTTGTTAACAAAGACAATTTCTATATGTTTGATCTGAAAATTAGTATTTTCGTGGGGGCAACACATTGTTACTGCTTCGGGGTATTTGCTCAGAATCATTAAAATGACACTTAAAAGTATTCATATTTTTGTACTGGATCCTATTTGGGGTCCATTTACCACTTTTTCTTAGACAAGTTAGGGAAATAATTAGACTTAAAAATTAATATTTGTTGTGAAATTAATGATTTTGTTTCGCCTTTGCTTTGTTCTTTTTCGAGTATTTTTACCTCATATTTGTTTGAGATCGTTAAAATGACGAAACTTACTAGTTTTCATGTTAGTGTCCCCCTTTACTGTATCCTATTTGGAGTGGATTTGCTCCTTTTTTAGAATACTTTAGTTAAACAACGAGACTTACGAGAATTAACATTTTTATTGTATATTTACTTGCTTTTTGGAGAATTTTATCGCCGGATAAATAGTGACCAATATTGGTGGAGCTGTTTCTAATGCCTGTCTGGCTACTTACCAGCCTCAGTTTGTAGATGTCTGTTCAGACAGTCCTAGGCTTAACCTATTACCATCCCGGTCCACTTCATGTCAGATGAGATTATTGTCTAATGCTTAATAAGAGAAACTTCGAGACAAGTGGTTTTCTTAAATAGTGAGGATTTTAATTTCACAGGTCACATGTCAACGGAGAGTTTTGAAATGTCGAGTATGGAGAAGGCGCTTCCTGACTTATCAGATGATTTACAGGTATGCTATTGATCCTGAGAATATTATTGTGGAGGGGATGAAATGATAAAGTAATCTCTGCTTCTTGGGCAAAGAGTGATGAAGGTACACTGATGGATTTTGTATGGCATAACTTACTCTATACTGCCAAATAGAGAGTGTGTATTCGATGCAGGATTTCCCCATGTAAGAAAAGTATACAATTATTAAGAATAAGTATATTCATCTCATAAAACAAAATATGGTTTAAAAAGATAGCTTTGAAAATATAAGCTTTTCTTACATAGGTGAGAACTAAGAGATTTTTTTTAATTCACACCTCATTGGATTAATGACGAGGTTCGAAAATATGATGATTACTGAAGGTGGTACCACTGAAAAACACGTGACAAAGTATCCTATAAAGATTGTAGGAGAATTGTAGAAACAGTAAAGTCAATCACCGCATATACTTTTGGCCACTAAAGAAACGCGAACACTCTTACACATAAACAAACACAGTTATTTATTAAACACCATTTTAAATACATTCATACACTCTGTTTTATGCTCTTTACATAACTTTTACTCGCGGTTTCGCTCGTGTTATTGTATATTTAACTTATACCTCAGGTACAGTACTTCTTTCTGGACGGTAAATGTCCTTTTCCGTACCCTCTACAATGTTCATGCATAATTTTGTGATTATCAGTTGAAAAATGAAGCCGTTAAAGGGCAACACACAAACACATATTGTCATTCTTATGTTATAAATGCAAATGGAAGTTTGTTTTCAAGGCTCAACTACTCAACCAATCACCATGCAATTTTGTTCACATTGGCGTGGGTACAGAAAAGGCCATAGAGTACACTTCATCAAGTACAAAGGTATATTATATTACTAGAAAGTAGTCAACTATAGTTTATGCCGCGAACAAAAACGGGTTTAGAATATTAGTAATGATATTGTATTTTAGTACTGTGTGTAGGCGAACGTTCTCATGGCCTTAGTGATATTGTGATGCGGTGGAATGTTTCAGGATTCTTGGAGTGGTGGAGAAGATGTACAGTTTTTAGAAGGAGTCCACATTATACTGAACCCTGAAGGCGCCAGCTTACTACCGATGGCAATCAAGTAAGAGATTCTACATTTTATATGTTTTCTCTTACCATTGTGCCATAATCTTGCTTGGTATCCTTAACAAAGATTTCAGAAATACCAAAAAAATTTAGTGATAAATCGGGAATTAGTAGGATTTTTTTTAATAGCTTGTTATCTCATAATTGGGATGTAGTCTAATGAAACTGTAGAGGCCTGTCAAGCTGACAATGTAGTCATTTCGAAAAAAAAAAAAATAATTGGGACCGTTTCAGAAATGCAGGGTCCTTACTACTCTTATGTCACATTGATTATCGATTACTATGAATTTATTTACAATTTCTAGATGGAATTCTAGAATGTTCCAGGTATTTCTCCAACGTATAGAATATTTTTAATATATTAGGCATTTTGGTGGGCAAATAATACTGTCTAAGAATTAAACGCACCAATATCAATGACAATCGTGGAGTCAAAGTGTCTGGTTTCCAGCGGCCGTGTGCGTCATGGTCGACATTTCACTTGGGTGTCAGGCAGCGAGGGTCCTGCCGTGTCAGTGCTGCCACCTACAGTGACTGGTGCGCTCGTCAGTCCGCGGTCACCGTACGCCGCCAGAGGGCGCTGGCTTCAGGTACCCATTTACACCAGTATATTAAACTACCTCAGATCTTCTGCATTGCTAATGTTCTCAGTGTCGCTCTTGTTACATTTAATCTCAGATATGGGTTATCCTATTGGATTAAATATTTTGTTACTATTTGGCTGTATGCTATTTGTGTCTTTACTGTTTTTTTTAATGTATTATTAACTTGATAGCGCCACCATCTACATGTTTTGTCATGTCGTTTCACTAACTATGCTTCATATTGCTTGTTCACATCAAGTCTTGTTTACTACCTTAATTCCAATATACCATAAGGTATGTCGTTAACAGAATGGCTTAATACTAGATTTAATTATTACCAGGTACTAAACTTACTTTTGTTCTAAAATAATTGAATGAAATATTGCTATGAATACCATTTTTTATTTACTACTTAGCGTCCCTTTCTTTCACATCGCCTCGTCTCGTTCTATAGCCCTCAATATCCGCTTCAGGTGATGTTATCATCGGAGCTGAGCGCGCAGATGCAGCAGAAGGTCGCATGCCTGCAATCCCTGGGAAGCTCCGAGGAGGAGTCAGAGGAAGAGGACGCGGTACCGCCACCCTCGCTGCCGTACTCTCTCGCGTGGAGGGAACACCGCCTCAAGATTACCGTGTTACCGGACGAGCTCATACTGTGATAATTCTAGCTTTTAGTGTATACCAGGAGTCGACAGGAATAGTTTAAATATACTTATAATAACATCAAGGAAAGAAAATACTATAAAACGAATAAATTATTTAATAAATAAATTTACACAATTAAAATTATAAGGTTTCAATTATATAAATATTACAAATATTTTTTTTGTAAATATAATAATGAAATATCAGATCTTTTTTATTTCATATTTCCACACTATATTCAGACTAAAGATACAAAGTTGATCTATCTATACATATATATTAAATAGAAATGCCTGTTATTTATCCGAGTTAATTTACACAACGTCTGGACTCTTTTTACACAAGCTTATACTGAATAATAATAAAAAAGATTCAACTTATTGCCTTGATGAATTATTATTTTACACTTTTCCTTACAAGCAAACAACTAATTGTAAACATTAACAGAGGTAATTTAAATTGGTAAAAGTGTTACGGGGGTCAAATAGTAAAAACAAATTAAATACAGCACACAATCCAGATAAAATTTAGTTGTCATTAAACACTAATACTATTCTCAGATGAACGAATACGGGGAACAAGTTAATTAATCACATAAATAAACAAACATCAGGATTTATTAAATAAATTAGTTCAGTAAATTAGAACCTTCAAAATACACTATTGTGCACTGGTATTTTCACTTTTGACTAATTGGTAATCTAAAGTGCCCATGTGTAAATGAGGAGAATTCTCAATAACGGAGATTACTTATTAATTGTCTGTTCTAAGTATCTACTCATTACTAAAATTCATTAAAAAGTATGGTCTACTCGGTCTTTTTAGTAGACTTGGTTGTGGCGAGCTTCTCTTTACATTTCTCATAGATATCGTCGATGTCGAAGGCCGCCTTGATATTGTCTTTTGAGAATAAAAACCTGAAACAAAAAGACCAAATAACATGTTGAACTATGTTGCCTCAAAATGCAGGAGCTGCCTTCTAAGAATTCATATTCTTTATGACACACATTCTAATGTTAACACTATGAAGTGCTAAAGTAAGGTAGATAATTTAATTAAGAAATAAAATACAATTTTATTTCATTTAGGCTTCTCATTGCATACATTACAATTCGTATTGCGCTACTCGCACAATTAAAAGTGAGATTTAAGAATGCCAAAATTTATAACTTTCCTAAAATTGCCATTTTACAATTTGTCTATGAGTTAGTGAAGAATATGATCCATAGATATCTCTTTTTCTTTCTGTTGTTTAATATCTAGAAAAGTTTTTGACATTTTTTTAACATACTACAAGCTATGTGTAGTTTGAAGATTTAACAGAATGTCAAAAGAGTAATCTTTGACTCGGTGAAACGACACTTAAAAGAGTATAAAAAATTGCAATGCACCTATCGTTTTCACCACGTAAAATAAGCTTGACAAATTTAATGTCCACCTGGATAGCCATAGTTTGTCACCAAACATCAATAGATATATTTTGGCAGTTAAACTTGAGAACTATCCAGCATCAGAGCAAGCACCAGTTCAGACAAACTTACTTCTGCAATTTCCCATTGTGATCAGCTTGGGGTCTCCTCATCTTCTCCTGACCGTCGCTGAACAGTATCAACGTCGGTAGCTGACGGCTCGTCGGACCATCTTGGATTCTGTATTTCGTCGCCGCCTCTGGATATCTAATAATTAAACAATAAATGTGTGTTGTTCACCTGGCAGAAGAAAAACATGATAAAATATTCATATAAATGATAAATATAAAAAATACACCACACTGGATGAAATGCTTTTGGAATATGTAAAGCCGATAAGCAGTTATATGTCACATTGCGTCGGAGCGAAAGACTGCGAGAAAGAAGCGACCATTAGTGCAGGAGTGGAAAAGGTTAGGAGCTAGGTGTTGGTATTTAATAATAGATGGCATTACCAAGATATATATGTTTGTCTCTTTTTAATGTTGCTTTTTTATTTCAATTGACAATGGGGTCACAGACGCCTGTATGCTTCCTTGCGAAAAATGCTTATTTCTTTCACAATTCAGAAGACCCGTAGTGTTGGTTCAAGAGTTTGACATTCTCAACCAGTTCAATACACTTCTTGCATGCCCATATATTTTTTAAGCAAAAATGAGAAACAATCACAGTTATAGTTGGTCCTAGTAGTAATTAGTAATAAACTAACCTATTGTAAACAGAATTTTTTTATATACTACACCATAGAACTTGCCTAATCTTACCTATATCATTTTTAATGCTAAGTATACAAACCTGCCAACATCAAGCTTCCCAAATTTGAAATTCTCCAAATAGTAACTGGCAGACAGCTCAGCGAATACAGGAGCAAAATTAACACATGCCGGATGCCATGCTGCATACAAACACACGAGCCAAGTTGTTGACTTATGATGTCTTAGCTTCATCCTCCAGTGTTTGAGCACCTCGGAAATATATGACATGTTCAGGGCCCAAGTACGTCGGCTCTGGCAGCAGAAGGGCACCCAGTATGAGAATTGCTCCATATGGTAGACCATATCTGGAAATAGTTTATATGTTAGCCCGATAATGTATGGGAGACTTTGTCATTAATTTCAATTTAAGTACATATCTAGTTAGATATGACTAAAGATTAAGTTTCAAGAATTGGGTATTTTGACTTTAATATCCCAGTACATTCTTGATAATTTAATGTATGTTCGCAAAAACCTTGAAAAGCTTGAATTCGTAAAAGACTGGCATTATTTAAATACTAGAAATGTTGACAAACTGGTTGTCCCATGTTTCCGACTCAGTAAACCCAGTAATTGTTTCTTAGGTAATAGTATCAGATTTTATAACAATGTCACAAAGCATGTTACCAATTTGCCAGACTATAAATTTAAGCGCCATGTCAACCGGGTTTTGGTTTCAAAGGGCTATTGTAGAGTGGATTAATATGTATGTGAATGATGGTGAAGTCTGGAATTGACTCTTCTCTGTGCAGCCACTAATAACGATTGTAATGTGTAATTTATTTGAAATATGCATCTATTTATGTTAAAATATAAACCAGATCCAGTTTCTTGCCGGTTCTTCTCGATGACTGCGTTGTTTTCAGAACCTGTGGTAGTTTTGACGTTCATAAGCACCTTCTTTAGGGTCTAAATTGAATAAAGTATATTTTGTTTTTGAGATAATAATTATTTTCTATATAACTTTATATATTAAATGTAGCTTACTTTTAATAATAATTCTATACAAAGTCATTCTTTTTATCTTGCAATTTGTTAATTATATTTATATTTTATCTTTCTTGAAAGTACGATACCCTCTTAACTTTTTAACTCTCTAAGCTTAGTTGTTCAAAACACAAATTTAGTATAAATACTTATTATATTACATCTATAATATAGAGACAACTATACTATACTAGAATATATAAATGCCAATTTTAGATTCCTATAACAATATTTCAGCTTTATTTTGTATTAATCTCTTGACTATATAATGCACAAGTCCGAAGTTACAGCTATATGAGGATTGCATCACTGACAATTTTTACAGCATCTCAATTACTGAATAATAGAAACTCTGTTATGTAAAATTCATTCAAACAACATTTCTTTTTATTCAATTCTTAAAAAGTATTATTGACAATTTTGCTAACTTATCAATTCTGATGACACATACTTATACTGTACTAAATTTCATGTTTACTTTCAATTTACTAATGTAATACCTTATTTGAGTAAAATGCAAGCATAGAAAAATGATGAAATTATAAAAAAATCGTAAATAAAAAAATTAAAATCAGTTAACTCTTTACCTATAACAAACTATAAAAGAAGCTGCACATATAGAAAAATAAAGACATATTATCTTCGCTTATGTATACATATACGATATGTACATTTTACGATCCATTTCTTGGCCAAAAGAAAAGGCTACAAGCTTTTACCCCTGGTTTTGCTCGATTCAAGATTTGAGTTATGCCTTGGGACCAGTACATATTTCTAGATAAATGGTACTCTATTTCCTTTTCTGTGTGCCGGCAAAAGTTAATGAGAAAATTAATGATGATCGGTTGCGCAGTAAAGGCGTGAAATCGTAACAAACAAACTTATATTCATATTTGTAATATCAGTAAAAGATTTGTAGAGATGTACACTTTAAAATTTGAATTAGTAAATAATAATACTCCTAACTTACCTAACATCCGCGTACAGCCATAAAATTAAATTAGCAATTTTCGTGTAAACGAAAGACGATGATAAATAGTTAATCATCGTAACACTTCCCGCCTTCCGAGTCCTCAGCATAACCACTATAATTAGGAAAAATAATATTTCCGTTTCTCTGGTGTCCAATTCGCAATCTGCGCTCGGGAACAAAAAATTACAAATATACGGTGTACGCTTGCTTATAACATAAGATATACTAAGTAAAATATTAACCCAGTAATAGGGTTTTAATAACTGTCTTAAATCATTCTTGAAAGACATTATATATATTTTGAAAAATATTTAGGAGTTTAGGAAAAATCACTATAAAACTCGCTATAGCTCTCCTCTAACCACAGAAAAATAATACTCCCACAGAGTAGAGATGCAAACGATACATCAATGTTTTTAAACATGAAGCATATTCATAAAAATTGATGTATCAACATAGATGTTGAAATTCCTAACATCGACGATATATCGCTCTACAATCTCTATATGAACAATGTTTCGTCATATGTAGCGGTATTTATTGTATTCGTTTCCTTAGTCACGTGAAGTATGAAAATTATATGATTAGTTAGACTCGGGATGTTTGGTGACAGTCCAAGCCGAGACGCGCCGTGCGCCCTTGTGCTAGTTGCACATATAAAATCAGGTGAGTGCCTTAACTAAGATCGGTACCGGTTACTAGTCACATATCTGATAAAATAATTGTGTTTGAGTCCTACTTCGCAAAATAAATATTAGTTACTTATTTTATTGTATATTTTCATCCCATTATTTATTTATAAAACGTCGTCAAAAACATCGATGTTTTTTTATGGTTGATGTTGCACCATTACATGAAAATATACTCCTAAAATAGGAAATCTCCTTCACAGAGCTCATTATACTTCCTCTGACACAGACGCACAGGTTTTGCCAAAGAATAATAGTTCTTGCATCTCAAATTGAACAAAGTCTAATTATTTTAGTCGTTCATAAAGGTTTTTAAGATTGTATATATGGGCACGCATTACTATGCTGCCATCTAGTTTTAATGTAAGTAACAAATGAAATCAAAATTTAATTATCTGTAGTGCTATCTATCAGCTAATTCAGAACTTATCACAAGAAAAAATTTTTAGCTACACTTTGATATAAACTAAATAAAATATAGAAAAGTGAAAATAAATAATTATAAATTGTAATTCATAATTTATTATCAATGTTATATAATACCGAGTTAATTTTCTTATTTAAATCATTTTTGTATTCAGATTAAATCACTATCAGGTCACTACCATTTTTTGTACCTATGGTTAATACGGTGTTTTTCTATGACAGGTAACGAATTAAATGAATTTGAATTTAATAGAAGTTCAAGTTTATGTTTAATTGTTTTCTAATATTGTTTCAAGAATTTTAGATGGGTGGACACCTTTTCAACATGTTTCCCATATGAGATGGTTCTCCTAACCTCTACACTCCATACCGCGGTCTTATAGCGTTATATTCACCGTCAGGCGACTTTTGGTCACCTGTACGAAAAAAAAAACACTATTTACAATCAATTTATTTATAATATTTACAAGGGTTTAATTTTTTCTTATGACAATAAAATAAATAAATCTTTACATTATCCAAACACTATTAATACATATTTGGGTGTTCAACATCTATATATTAAAATAAAATATTAATTTTGCAACATACATTTTATTATTATTATTTAACATGTGTTAAATATTGTTTCACAGAAACAACATTATGTCTTATATACATAGAGAAATAATCTCTATGACAATGATATATGTTGTTGAGTAAACAACGAACATTTCTCTACATTTTTAAATGACAACATTCAATCATACTTTTTACGCTATGTATTACAATACAATTTAATGAAAATGAATATTCTTTATAGGGTCTATCAATCGTAATAAGGGAGTGGTATCAGGGTTTTGAAAACAAACTGGACTTTGACGTATTCATTTTCTAAAACACCCATATTAGCGTGTCTCAAGGGATTAAGTTAAAAATTGAAACATTAGTGTTGCCATAATACATAATAATGGAAGAAAAATGTACATTCTTTATATTGTCAGATTTAGGAAAGAATGTAAAACATTTGTTTTGGGATAGAGTTCCTTAACGCGGCTTGATGTATGCCGGTTAAACGCGGCGGCCTGGTACACCGTGGGGTTTTATTTCCGCATGTTAATAATTAAAAAAAAAAGACTAGAGATAAATTATGGGAGGGGTCGGGCTGGTGTGATGAGGTACTTGTATCTCTGATCTGCAGAGGGTGGAACCCAGTCATAACATAGTTACCATTAGAGAGCCTTTGCCTACCACCTCACGATCGTAGTGTGTGATGAAGAGCCACGTCCTACATGAAGAGCTCCTGTCTCGCAAAACACTACGGATCTAAGCTGAAGGTCCTATAAACACTCTTGTAAATACTCACATACCCAGGTACCGTGCCTAGTGCCATACTTTGGCAGAGCGCGCCGCTCGCGATACCTATCTATTCATCAGAGGAAATTAGGTATGGGGTAGAGCCTGCTTCGGTTGAATGGGTTCCACTGACTGTACAGCTTTTGCGAAATCTTTTCAGTTTTGAGCATGAGTCGACACTTGCTTACCATTTCTTTACCTTTCGATTGATAGTATCATATCCACATCGATTGAACCTAATGGACATGTCGTACTCCTCTATCCATTGATTCCAGTTACATAGAACAATCCTTGAATTGCGTGCGCTCTGTCCATGTGTTTTTTTAACTCGTGTTTTCTCACAAAAGAGGCTGTACATTGAGTGCAATGCAACTTGACGCCTTTATTGTGCTTCCGTTTCGCGTGTTCGCTTCTTCGCGATGCAGATATAAAACACTCGCCACAATCTTCGCATTTGTATGGTTTCTCCCCAGTATGACGTCGCTTGTGATACACCGCGGCCATCTTCGTCACCAGTTTCGCTCCACAAATATCACATCCGAAATTCCTCGCGCGCGTATGAACGACCGTATGTTCCGCGAGACGTGCCGGCGTGTAGAACCGCTTCTTACACCACTGGCATTCGTGAGGTCTCACGTCCATATGTATCCATAATATATGATTTTTCAACTGCGGTCGAGACGTGTACGTTTTACCGCAGTAATCGCACGTGTAGTTAGCCAAGTCGCGAATGTTTGATCTACGGTTACGTGGGAGATTTGTGACGTCGGGTTTCGCGTCCGGTTCACACTGTGACCTATGCTCTCTGTAGCAGCCGCGGTTCGTGAACTGCACCCCGCAGGACTCTACACGTTCGTACCATATGCATTTGGGCGTGGTGATCGAACGTTACCTTTCTTGGAAAACTTCTCCCACAGTCGGTACACGTGAAAGATCCTGATCTGTGGCACTTCGATACATGTTCAGCTAAGCGAGCTTGTTCGGGAAACAATAAGGGGCAGTCGGTACAAAGGAGCACATCTGTATCGTGTACTAATCTCATATGCTCCTTCATTTTCACACCCCGGAGGACGACGGCTCCACATATGACACATGCCTCCTTCTGCCCGCTATTCATTAAATGCATAGCTAGGTACTGAGGACTGGGGAACGTTTTCTCACAATCCGGGCAAATACAGGAAGGGCCGATTCTATCACTCCGCGGTTTTCGCCTAATAGGTTTTTTGTTTACCATCGTTGCTAGCCTGTCGAGTATCGATTTAGGATCGCTCCCGTAATCCTTAACCGTTTGTATGATCATATCGTTTGGGTGTATGAAAGCGCATAAGGATTTAATTGGCGATGAAACAGTGAAGGGTAGTGCGTTAAGACCATTTATAGCCTTCGTCCACACCTTCTGTGATGATTGGACGAAAGCGCGAAACTCGCCCGCCGCTAACGCAGTACTTACACAGTTAACGCATGCGCCTTTTGGACATAGAGGTTCTTCGTTAATCTGAAATATTTGACAGTTCATTAAACAAATTTTAAGCTCTGGTATAAGGAGTGTAAAGTGGATCATAAATATGTTTGTTTGTTTGTCTGTGCGGTGAAAAAACGGATCCAGAAATGCATTTACTTTGTGTCCACATGTGTCATCATCATCTTACCCTTATCCCAACTAAGTAGGCTCGGCACAACATGTTTTCCTTTTCCACTCTCCCTTGTCAGATGTCATCACAGTATTCACATCTTTTATACACAAATAATTTTTCATACAATCACACCTTTTCGGTCTTCCTCTACTCCTATGTCCGTCCACTTTCAAACTCAAAACTTTTCTTGTTACATGACTTTCATCTCTTCTCATAATATGCCCGTACCATGCTAACCTATTACTACTCAACTTCTCTGTCACTGGTGTTATATTTAAACTTCCCCTGGTAGACTCATTATTAATCTTATCCATTCTGGTTACAACCCACATCTATCCTAACATTCGCATCTCTGCTACATGTAATTTTTTCTAATGCGTGTGGATATTAAAGGAGATATCTACATGTATATAAAAATAAGTTTTAATGAGAAGAATGAGAACAAGAGAAGTAGATAATAATCGAGTATTTTAGAATATGGGTCACAGGAGTCCACACACTAAAATTTTACTTAAAAACTGTAATTTTTATAGATATTTTATTGGTTATGTACCGTGACTTGCACTGGGTTCTAGCTGAAAATCAGCGGTAAGCGTTTTTTATATGTTGAGCTGGCCACCCTTTCATAATGCTGAGGTGTACAGTTTTTATCCACTTTTGTATACTTGTATTGTGTAATGCATTATGAATAAACGATTTCTTTTCTTAATTTAACAGTTTTTATTAATTAGCGGAAAGATGATTTTATACACTTGTATGATAACAGTCTGGGAATCGTTAACAGAGGCATAGTTAGCAAGGGGTGACAAATCGTGCTATTGAGAGAAGAAAGAAAAGGTGGCGGTTAGTAGAGCAAAACAGGTGTTTTTTTTTTTATTTTCCTGCTGTAAACTTCTTGTAATGATTTATATACGTTTTCGCATGTAAGCTTCACCCCCAAAACACTCCTTTGTTCGTTTTTTTCATATACAATATAGATCATATTTTTATGATTTTATATGAAATATCCTTAATTAAATGCGTTTACGGAAATTGAAATAGCACTAGCGAGTTTAATATATCGAGATAAAAATCGGTTTAAGTTTGCCTCAAACTATTATTGATAAATGTAGAGTATATATTCATAATCAATTAAAAGTAAAATACTTATAATTAGTAATTTAGAACAGAGCTTTAGAAAAATATTAATAGTAAAAAATATATATTAATGCATATTTATTATCTATTTAGTTGTCTGGCTATTACAGGACATTATCAGTAATAATCTATTTGTCTCGAGTAAGGTGGACGATTGTATTTGACCGTAAAGCGTACTCAAATGTAGTAGTCAAGAACCATTGAGATGTTTTAACAATAGACGTAATCGTTCATCTATCTAATCCCTAACATTTCATTTTAAACCGCCGCCGCATTGGACCATCATTCGTCTTTTTAGGCACATCCATAACATCGAAATGAACAGACAAGTAATGCTTCTTTAATTCCCACGGCCTTATAAATCTGGCCGAGCACTTTTCACAGCCGTGCGGCATTTCCATTGTGCCCCTGTGCCTCCGCTTCACGTGGTCCAATCGTCTAGACGCTGAGAGGAACCGATCCCCGCATATTTCACATTCGTAAGGACGTTCCCCGGTGTGGATTCTCTGATGCAACTGGTAACCTAATTCCGTACGCATTTTTGCTCCACAATAACATTGGAAGATCTTCCGCTCTTCTTTGTGCGTCTTCTGGTGAGACTTCAAGTGGCCGAGCGTCGACGCTCGTTTCCCACACTCTTGACAAGTGAACGGTAAAACATTCAAATGTTTCTGTATTATATGTATCTTTAAAGATGGCTTCTTATTATACTCTATCTTGCAATAATCGCAAATAAATACCGACTGTTTGGGTTCTTCCTTAATTTTACACTGTTTCTGGTGATATTTGAAACACTGCCGATTGTTGAAGCTACTATTGCAGGATTTGCAGTGGAACAACGTGTGACAATACATGTGAGCTCGCAACGCCCTGCTGTTATTGAATCCAGCACCGCAATAGCAGCAAGAATGCGTGTTCGGACCGTGCGCTGATATCCAATGTTGTTCAAAGTCCTTCCGCTCGTTAAACACTGCGTTACATATGTAGCAATCTATCACTCTTATGCCATGTGTGTCCAATAAATGTTTATGCAAGTGATTCTTAGCTATAACACTACCGCACTTCCTACAGGCACTTTTTAATGAACTACGAAGATGGTAGTTTAAGAACTCAGGATTATTAAAGTTCTTTCCACAATCCGGACACGTGCAATTAATTGGTTCAAATACTCGTTTAGGTCTTCGCATTGGCTTTGTATCCACTTGCGGTTCACTGAATTTATTGTTCAGCTTGTTCACCGCATCCTCTGGATTTGATGAGATATTAACCTGATCAGTCAATATTGAGATTTCATTACCGAAGAACACGTACAACGTTTTATCAGAATCTGTAGGGTCTTGTAGGTTTGCTAGGCATGTTGTGGTCTTTTCCCATTGAATGTTCGATTGGAGATACAATTCTCTGAAGTGGAACGCTGTAATCGTGTCCTTCGGAACATCGTCGGCAGAGACCCCGCGGCAGAACCGTCTCGTCCACCACCTGAAACGACGCCAGGGTTCAGTCTGCCCATTTCCATTGCAATCTTCAATATTTAGTATTACCTATATTTTATGTAGAAAAGTGCAATTAAAGTGTAGTATTCGAATGGAATATAGTTCATTTCAAAAATATGTTTTATCTTTATTGGCACTTTGAACGGTGACGTACCATTTATTACTTTCATTCAATGTTTGGTGTTATGAAATAGAAATCCCACGCTAATAATATAAATGCGATAATTATCTCTTTGTTTACCCTTTCACGATTAAACCTCTGTAATGATCTCAATGAAATTTAATACTCAGGTGATTACTTCCATACTGATTATTATTTTTTTGATTACAGAAAAACACTAGTTCGATTTTATAAGAAAATATACAGACAAATACAGACAAATAATCGAGAAAAGCTAATTCTAATATAGAACATATCATTAATATATAAAATCCAAAATTTGTATCTAATTTACTTTAATACCAAAATATTAAATAGGGTCAATGGCTGAAAAAAAGAAGAATTTCAAATATAGATATTGTCTTCATATAAGAGATATATTGATAACATCGTGCTTAATTTTCAAATGATTTTCTATACTTTTCTTTTGGTGATAATCTTTCATACATATAGGGCATTTATATTTTGACTTTTTTACACCCTCCCGTGCGATATGGTGTTTCTTGGTGTGCCGTTCATAACCTCTTCGCGAGCTGAACTTCGATCCACAAGTTACGCATAAATACCTATCCGTAACTTTATTGTGGGTATTATCATGTTCCTCTAAGTGTACGCGGCTGACAAATCTTTTCCCGCATTTGTCACACTGATACTGTTTTCCCGCCATATGTTTAAAAATTATATGCAATTTTAAAGCGTTCCTCCTTCTATATTCATTTTTACAATAGTCGCATATGTACACCGTTGATTTTTCTTTAATATTACCACAATTACGACTGTGTCGCATGTAGCAAATTTTATTCGAGAACTTTCTATCGCATCCTGAACAAACCACCGATTTATGTTTGAACATGTGCGCGGCAAGATTGCTCTCCGTGGCGAATGTTTCCTTGCACTCGATGCAAACGTGATTTTCCTTGTGTTTCGACATGTGGACATCCAGAGATAAACTCTTACTGAAGACTTCAGGGCAAAAGTTACACGGAAATATTGTTAACTGATGAGTTTTTAGATGTTGTCCATAGACTTTGAGGTCCAAAATCATATTGCATTTGACGCATATTTTCTTATTGATATTCTTTATGTGATTATTAAATTTGACAACATTATTAAAACACGTATGACATTCTGGGCAGATCATCTTTTTCCCATTACTTCTAGTTAAATTCTTTGCATCGTTCTTACTATTTCTTTTTACATTACACTTATATCGCAAGTTACGTAAAGCATCCTTGACAGTCTTGGACTTTTTAGAAGAAGTATAAGTTTGTAAACCCCTATTCGTGATGACGTACAGACTTCTGGCCTTTCTGGGCACATTCACATCTTTCAAATAGAGAGTGATGCTTTTCCAATGTCTCACAGACTCCTTGCACAATTGTATGAAAGGAATAAAGCTCATTATATGCTTGATGCATTCTCTGCAAATTTTATTTGGCAGTATAGCGGATGTCTCCATCTAAAACAATATTTCCTCATATATTTAAACATCAGTTTATCAATTAATTGATATAGAACACCCAAACAATCGCGGAGATAATGGTGTAATCCTTCAAATATTTAATTCGTAATTGCGAAAATTATAATCGGAAGGAAAAAATCATACAGAGACACATACATACATACATAATCATACAGCACATACATACCTACACAGAGTATACCCAATTTCAGTGGCCTCTGATTTAAGGAAATCTATGGAACAAGATAGACTACGTAAATTGGTTATTCGCGATATTTATCAATCCTACAACCTTGATACAATCAAACCTTGATAATGTTACTGATACTTTTGCGAAACAAAAAGCTCGGTAAAATGAATTTTATTAACACCTCGGCTGATTTTTCAAGAACCAGATCTAAAAATGGCGGATTATGTCTTAACTGTTTTTTTAATTTCACGACATCGTACAATGTTAATTTTATGGTTTAGTAGAAATAAGTTCGTACATATGAAAAAATAATTTAAATTCGTATAGATTTTACATAAAAATTACAATTTTACAATACATCATTTGTTATTTTCCAAAATTTTGTAATAACTTAGGTTTTCTTTTTAATTTTATGCTGTCTGTAGACAGTCAACAGTCAACAGTCTGTAGACCTGTGCCTCATGGGTCTACATTTGTTTGTATGGAACTTAAAACCTGTATGATTTTTGACAGTCCAGGGTTTAATAAATATCTTGTTAAGATTAAATAGTTATTTCATTATAAATACATATATAATACACTAACACGAGGCCTGGCGGTCGTTGTTATGCCCTGATAATAAAAAATATATAATTATGTGCATGAAATGCTTGGTACTAATTTGTTCAATTTGATAAAGATTAATACTGTATCTGTCTAAATAGCCTTCCAATTAATTACCTCATTTTATGTGACCATGTTTTTAGAAGATCGATGGGTATAGTAAGCTATACTTAACAGGTAGGTATATTCCATCTGAGAATTTTTTGTAGATCAATAAAAGAGGAATATCTCACTATGCATTGGGCTCAGTTTTCCATTAGCGTCCGTCGAGTTGGCAGTTGATATTTTTTTTATAGATAGATTACATTAATATAAGAACACACACAAAGTTTCACCATGCGGAGACGCGTTGTTTTTGAGAAAAAAAATATTGAAAATCAATTATTTTTGCAATGTTTACGTAATTTTCACCACAGATTATAGCGAAATATCGCAATTGAACGTTTCGTTTTACTTACGGTTATGTTGTCATAAGTTACGTGAAATTTAATTTTTTATACATTTTCATAAATATTTATTTTTTATACTTGTTTCAATAGTTTACATACACACATATATTTTACAGTTTATGTATATTAAATTACAGCATTATTTTCATTACGAACTATTACAATTAAAATGTGTAGAGTTTATGACTCGTAAAGACGTTTAACCGGCTTGTGAAACGAAACGTAAAACTGACGCCATTTTTGTTGTTATTGAGATAACAAATAAAATAGGTTAGGTTCGACTTATGTTAAAGAACCTGTTTGAATGACCCCGACTCCACCTGGGACGAGTTTGTCCTACCCCTAGAGTGTTTTTAAAAAGCCGGAGGCGCGTAGGGAGAGCAGCCTCCGCCCGCTGTAACAAATCGTAGGCATTGGACGAGCCGGAGCGGCCGAGGCTGGTCGCCGAAGGCGACCAACAAGCCGAGGCTGCTGAGGCGAGGATAGATGCCTGGGATATGTTACGTAAGGGCGTCGAGGCTGCTCTTCCCGCAGCGCCGGAGACGTTGCAGAGTCAAAATAGATACAGAAATTCGGAATTTTTCCTCGTAATTAAAAGTTTAAAAACTCGAAAATTTGGGGGCTCCGCAACTTTTCCTTTTAAGGGGTGTTAGTACTGATCATCCCCTTCCCTCCCATCCCCCTCCCCACCGTCAATTCGACGGACGCTAATGGAAAGTCGTACCATGCATTGTTTTATTATATCTCAAAATGAAACCTCTAAAGCTGCTTGACGTTTTTCCAAAACTTGTAACAATTATTTTTATATTTCAACCAATTTACACAAAACCTGGACAATTTATATACCTAAACCCTCCTCATGTATTACTCAATCTATTAGTGAAGACCGCATTACAATCCGATCAGTAGTTTTCGAGTTTATCGCAAACAGACAAACGAGGTGGACGACTTTGTTTTATAATATGTAGTGATATGCTTTTAAAAATTAAATTTATACATACTTTATTAAATTCACACAATATTCGTAATACAATGAGGGTAACTACTTCTGTGATTTATTAAAATAAAATTGCAGCCTGGTGATTTTTATTGGGGTCCCATCCATAGAACTTGCCATGGGTCTAAGATGATATAGTCATGTCACTGCCCAATTTATATAAGATATAGGATTTCAAGCTGATAATTTGTTGTTGTGTAACATTCCCTTACATAGGTATACAAGTCGAGTTAATAAGGTAGTGTTAAACAACCTTTAAATTCTAAATCATACACAAATTAGTCTTTAAGAATTTATATAAGAAGTTAGTTATTTTTGAGTTTAAACCATAACAACAAATATAAGGAGTACCTCCATTAAGGATAACAAGTAAGCCATGGTTGTATAAATTTGTGACTGTTGCAAGTTTGCTGCATCCACTTTACGTAGACTGAGGATAGGTCATGTGTGCTCTCCAGTAACATCTTGCAAACCTCAAAATCAGGGACAACTCAATATATGAATGTGGGTTGGATGAAGGCACTCTAGACACATTTTTTTCAATTGCCCCAATTTATTACATTCCTTGTATGATATTTTATCCAATTATATACCTCGTCCAACTGATTTAAAATCTTTGGTCTCCTGTGTTTTCTCCTTTTGTCAATACTCTGGCTAACTTTATATGTATTAACAAAATTAATCTTTAACATATCCCAATAACTAAGCAGTAATTATTATACAAATATTTATTTTATGAAGACATGATGTTTTATAGTGGCTTGTGTTTTTGTGGTCTAATCTGGAGAAACTAAATTATATAAAAAAATTGAATACTACCTATAAAGTGACTCTCCCAAGATTGAGGGTACAAGATAACAAGACACTTTTTTCAGATTACCTACATATTGAGCAGACTCTTTTATATTACAAATTAATTTACATAAGGTTTTGAATATGCTTTATTTTGATTAAGCTCCACATGTTCTTCATAACAAAATTACCTTCCTCTGTACTTTACAACAATTCATTGACTGTGAATTGTTTTATTATGTACCAAAAGTGATCTAAAACTTGCAAATTTTATATTGCATTCACCACATTTGTACAGTTCAGAACTTTCGTCAGAATGAACTGTTGAGATGTGCTTCTTCAAACGATAAGGTAGCCTGAACTTTGCTGGACAATATTCACAAACATGCCTTAAAACTATATCTGTGCTCCGGTGCGCTTTTCGGATGTGCTCTGACCGTCTTGATGAGGCACTGAACGATTCACCACATAATTTACATACGTAAGGCTTCTCACCCGAATGTAAGCGTAGATGCTGGCTAAATCCCAATTTAGTTTTTAGAATTACTCCACAGTGCTCACATTTGTAGCGTTCCTTTACTTCATGCTTCTTGATGTGAGTAGACATGTGTGCAGCAGCTAACAGCTTACCACAGTAAATACAAGGCCTGTGAGTGTTTTTAAGATGGACTATCTGGATGTGAGCAGACAAAAATTTCTTTTTAGAAAACTTCTTGTTACAATAATCACAATAGCATTCCTTGTCTGAACTGCCACGTAAGCCGACTTTTACTTGTTTATCCTTTGTTTTAACTAATACTGACAGTTTGTGACTAGTTTGAAGCAAGTCTCTTCTACTTTTATCCAAGTTACAGCATTTTTTTACATGATAAAAATAACAGGTTTGATTACGGAAGATTTTTGAGCAACTGGGACAAGTTTTCTGTGTATGCACAGATAAATGTGCATTATATCCATAAGTTGATTGAAAGTTACGTCCACAGTCACCACATGTAGTTGCCCCAGTAGTGTGTGCTACTAATAAATGTAACTTAAGCTCTTGTGAAGTCATTAACATTGCCGGACACTTTTTACAGTTATAGGGTCTCTTGTTATGCTTTTTGATTAAATGTTGGACCAAATCATCACGTAACATAATACGAGCACATACATAACATGCACGTTTTGAATCTGATGATTCCTTTAAGTGCTTATATAAATCATGAGCATAATTAAAATTCTTTCCACAGTTGGGGCATTGACAATGTAAACTTTTCATGTAAGCCTTTCGTTTTGTGTCTTTCAGTTTCAGTGGTCTGGATGGTGCTACCAATTGTTTCTCATTTTCTTTATGCTCTATAAAAGATATATGGTTCTCTATCAGTATAGCATAAAGCTTTTTAGTAATGTAATCACATTTATAATTTGTTATAGCTTCAAGCACATTCACTGTGCATTTCCAGTGTTCAGTGGCTTGTTGGCAAAACTTACGGAATTCGCCAGCTTGAATTGCTGATATGTAGCAAGCAGAACACAGCCCGTTGGGCAGGTCATCACCACCATCCATTGGCACCTGCAATGATGGTGTTGGTCAAATGCCCACATTTCCATCTTCAATTAATGTCTCATAACTTAAATTACTATGTATTATTTTTTGTATTCATTTTAAACATTTTGAGATTACAAAGTTATGTTCTATAAATATTTAAAAAACAATTGATACCTTAAAGTTTATGTTTTTAATATCACTGTAAAGAGTAAAAGGTAATAAAATTGTATAATTTCTTTTAAATTAAGTTAGCATAGTTGCGTCATTGACGCTGTCTCCGTAAACGCATTTAAACATTAGGACCGTAAAACTTTTTAACGAAATTATTGTAAATATCATAATTTATATAGGTAAATTCAAATGTATAAATGATAAGCATAAAACTGGCCTCAAAATTTAACTACAATAGATTTTAATTTCTAATTGCTCTCGTTTTCGTCGCCATCTTGGCTCGTGGTGCGCGGGAATAAAACCGTTCCGTTTTTCACAGAAAATAAACAATAGCTTAATTCTGAGGTCGTATAAAACATAAAATTTTGATTACCTCAACACCAGTTATTGTTTCTAATAATTCGGCGAGAGTTACTGCCTTATCCCCATGCATCATTACTGTATCGCCAAGGAAAAACTCGTCCTTCTGATGTATCTCCTAAACATATACGGCATTTGTCCGCGCCATCTCCTCTCACTATATGCGAAATTAACGCCTTCACGTCTACTTCCCGATTCATTTTCTTTTTACTTATTTTCCAATTTAAGAACGATATAGTTTTTCCATATATTTGTAACTTTCAGTACACATGAAAAGAAGCACAAAATTTGACAAATGTCTAACATAAATGTCAAAATGAATAATAGTGAGGTACTAATTCACTATTAGCAGTTATCATCGATTTTTAACAAGAACATGTTAGTTATTTTAATAACGATTTCTCAACATGAAAGTACAAAATATTTTTTGGCAGTGACGATTTCATAATAAAATTAAAATGACGCTACATATCGTATATATTTGTAGGAAAAAACATTGCATATGCATTGAAAATAATAAAAACGAAATATGACTATTCGATCCATGTAAACATAAACGTTAATAACAAGGGAAATTATGAATAAATAAATTAGCGTGTTTGTATTTATGAGCACACGAAAGAAGTAAAAACTTCTTTAAAAAAATACAAAAAAAGCCAAAGTCAAAGTAAATATAAACGTTAATAACAAGGGAAATTATGAATAAAAAATTAGCGTGTGTGTATTTATGAGCACACGAAAGAAGTGAAAACTTTAAAAAAATACAGAAAACGCCAAAGGTAGACAGTGTTACCAAGCGGGCACCTATCCAAGTACTGATCGCGCCCGACTTTGCTGCTTTACTCAGTGACCGTACAAGGACCGGTGTTGTCCGATGTAGTGTTTACTCTCACCACTATTTGTCTCACAAAAAGGTTGCGGATCAGAATTTCAAATCTTTCCCATAAGATGTTTTACGTCAAAAACCAGAACTAAACATTATAGCATTACTCTTATAATCTCAAAGCCACTTTTTCGAATTACTTTATTTTATTAGAGAATATGTTGTATGATTTATGTATATCCATTACTTACAAATTTGGTCACCAGGAGCATTAAATTTGTAAGATTTTTTTAGGATAAATAATTTTTAAAGCTCTATAGATCTAATTTATTGATCTCTATCATCATAGTTAGAAAGAATTACCGTTTAGTAAGAAATTATATGAGTACACTGATTTGTGGATGAGCAAGGGACAACAATAATAAGTGTTTACAAAATATCTGAAACATATGATTACTTACCTAATTCTTTTAAGGTAATTAAATGTACATTATAGAAAACTACCTTGTTTAACTTTACAGCAATCAAAGCATTATAGTGGGTTTTTCAAAGTATATGTGTATTAAATTTGTGGATTCTTTGTTCATTAATTGTTGCTCTTATTTTCAATAGAGATATTGCCAAATTGGATAACTATACATTTGAGTGCATATATGAAAAAAAAGTGTGTGTGTACTTATTTACACGCGTTAGAAGTTATACTTCTTTGGTTTAACAAGATAAAAATCTTTTCGATAATTTTGTTTCGTCTTATTCTACGTTTGTAGAAAAAACGACACTAACAATAAAAAAAAGGTACTTAATACATACTACATAATACTTTTTTTGAATAAAATGTTGACTATAGCTAACTTCAGTGTGTTGGTTTTTTGTGACGGTGTGCGCGCGCATCGTAAAACTTTTACTCTTGTCATTTTTCCCTAACGCGCTAAAAGAAGTATAATAATATTATGTGTATTAATAATTGAGTTGTTTATTTTGTATCCTTTTCTCGGATTACGTGATTTTGTTATAATCAGACTTAATCCAATTATTATTGTTAACGAGAAAATCTGCGAGGATAGATTTGTGGCTGTTACTCGTTCACGCAAAAATTACTAAATGAATTTAGATGAAACTACACAGTTATATAGTTTATACACCAATACATGTATAAAAAGACTTTCGAAGCCCCGAACTTATCTAATGATTAATACCGTGTAGCGCATCAAAAACAGTAGACATATATTTCTGAAAGCGTTTCTTTTATACTAATAGTCTATCTAGGTTTCATAACTTAATGCTGTTATTATAGAGATTTCTGTATTCGATATTAATTGATCTAAGGAATGCATTACTATAATGTATAACATAATGATTGTTATTATTTATGATTGTCTACATACAACTTTTAAATTATTTATAGAAACAGGATCATTTTTATATTACTCTCCGAAGTAAATATATTATTACAATTTATTTTAATTATGTACTATTTACTAAACATACATTTCAGCATCTATATTGATTTGACATTTAAGTATATTTTTGCTAATATCAAATTAATTGTTTATATACATTGCAACACTGTGTAACGTCATTCTTGTCAAAATCATTTAGTTTTGTTTCAAGGGAAGAATTTCAAAATGGTAAATCAATTCTATTTTACTCGTAAAATCTTCTCGTATTACGGCTGTAAATTTTAACAGGTTGAATTTCAATCATATTAATGTCTCAATATAGTGTATATTTCGTTTATTGTTTGTGTATTATCTGTTTATAAGTGATTTTTTCTTCTGAGATTTCTTACTATTTATAAGTTAATTTCTATCAAATATATAAAGCATAATTATGGTAGGTACGAAAACTTAGTATTTATATGATATGTTATATAACGTGATGAAAATATAGGCATATTTTTCGATATTTCTAGAAAATTGCCGGCATTATTTGGCGATCTTTCAATTGTCTATGAATCCCGACCAACTGGGCATGTGACTAACGATTAATCACATAAAACCTTTGAATTACGTATTAATTTGAAATTGTAATGATATTACTGAACAAAAATTATCTTTTGAAAATATTGGTGCACCATTTATTGTAGCATTTTAGTCTGCATAGTAGATGGACATAGCTTCACTGGTTAGTTCCATTGTTAAAATGAAAATAGTTTGCCTAGGTGTAAAAAATAATTCTCAGCCATACTGTTCCTTGGATAGTGTTAAACTGTAGCTTAAAGAATAAAAGCTTTGTGCCACAAACAAAAACAAATATGTCAACTTTAGTTTAGTTAACTTATGCCCGGTTTCTGATGTATTTTTAACTGTAGTTTATCTGATCAATAGCGCTATCGGTTCAATAACTTGTCAAATGGGGTTTCTGAACATGCAATCATACGATAATTGTCAGTTAACCTTAGTTCAACTTAACTGGCCATTATAGGGTGTTTATCTATTCGAAAAGTTTTGTTTGACGTTTCATTTGCCAAAACTGACCTGAAACCCTTTTTTCTTTGTATTGGTATACTGATTTTATCACAAATGTTGTTTAAATGATTGTTTATTATGTTCCAGAATATGAGTAACGACTGCAAATTCATTGTAATTCAGTAAAAAAATACCGTAAATAATTTCTAATGTCTCTCTCTACTTCAAAATCATTTTATGTTTATTTTTTGTCGACACAAATTCCTTAGCAACTATATAATATTTTTAATACCGTTTCCAGTGCTTCATTATCGTACATATATTTTTTTATCTATTTATAAAATACATACAAATAATGATTTTTAACAGGATTGCTGAATTTAAAATCTTAACTGAATCAACAAAAATTATAATACCATTCAAGCAATAACAAAACAAAAGTTTTTATGTTTGACATTTTAGGAAAGAGAGAGGTCAATTTTCAGTCTGTGTAACAAATCATCATACAATATTTATGACTAAAATTAAATAAAGTTATGTATCGAAATTAGGAAAAAAACTGTTAACAATAGAACAACAATTAATGACGAATTGAAATGATAAAATCAATTTTCTACACCACTTTGTAAAAATAGCCATCTAGTGAACATCAAACAACTAGTTATATTGGTTTAATAGTTATTTGACGGCTTGTTGTGTATTCAGAAACCCATTCACAGTTGAACGCCGCTTATATTATGGATAACTTTATTGAATCAATAGCTATTGATAGTTTAACTGACGGCTTCAGAAACCGGGCATTAATAATTTAAGTGAATAAATATATAATACAAATATATAAAAGTACACAGATATTCACATAGTATATAAGTATAGTGAAACAAAGTTTAATTTTATGTAAATAATCTAACTTATACTAATAAACTTATAAAATCTAACTTAGTTGTTTAGGAACTGTCTAATCCAATTGTGAACTGTTTTATTTTATATTTTAGACATATGATAGTGGTTTAAATCAATTTCAAATCTCTTGTTGATTTCTTTCATTGCATTTGATAAAAATATACACAACACTGGTAGAATTGTGGGATATTCCCACAGGGGTCATAGACTGAAATTAAAATTAAGTTGTTTACAATAATAATAGATGTAGGAAAAATGTTCATAAAATTACAATTCATTTTATTTATAACTTACAAACCATAGGCTGCACAGTTGACATGGTCATATAATTTCTACTGTTACCTGGAGTAATTAATTTTGTTTTCAGGTGTGGGAGGTGTCTTTAGAATAATCAGAAATTATCAGAGTTGTTTCTTTCATTTAAACAATACATGGGTCTAATATAACTGATTGTTACTCTGATGCTAAATTTTCCCACAGTGCCTAACATACAATAATATTTTTTTTTTCTCAGCAACCACAAATTCTGCTGTTGAGAGAGGGCACTGATCAGACCCAGGGCAAACCCCAACTCATATCAAACATCAATGCCTGTCAACTGGTTGTGGATGCTGTAAGTGATATAAAATTAATTGTGTTTGTGTTGTTTAGCATTATTCAATTTTTTCGACGTGATATCGCCTTATAAATCTACGAAAGCCGGCTGCACGTACGAAAAAGCATGACTTATTGTCACGTTCCCCCTGACCTAAGTGTGCAAGCGAGAACACTGAACAAGTAATAGAGAGGCATGATCGGCAATAGCGTTTAGCTTGTGACGCATCTATCAACTCCATTGGTAATTCAGTGATAATAATTAAATTCATAAATGTATGCAATTTTTGAAACATTATCATGTAAAATTATTGTCTGTAAACTAACTTTACAGACAACCAATTTTTGTAATACTTTTTAGGTAGACATTTCATCATAATCTCATTAGATGTTACATGAGTGTGAAGTCTAAGATAGTAAATATACTAAACTTAGTGAGCAGGCTCTCTAGTGCAGCTGTTGGAAGATACCAAAGGGTTCAGAGTGATAGATTTATAACTTGATGGTGGTGCTAGCCAAGCAGACTTACAAAAAGCCCTAGTCACCATAAAATCATTTTGCTTAGTCTTATTACATATAAGAAAATTATGAATGAAAATAGAATGCTTACTATATATCAGGCATTTTACATATCGTTTTATTTGCATTTATATTTTTTTTGTTTTATATTATTGTAATGGTTTATTATAAGAAATTTTGATATATTCAACAATGAATACCTTGAAAGGTACCAACTTTATTAATTCAAGTCAATATACACCAATTTATGTGAAACAAAATACTGGAGCTGCACAAACGAATTATGATATAATAGTCTCCAATGTTGAACAAAAACCATGGTACAACAAATTAATTAAAGAAGGCTTAGTGTCAGGCAGGTGATGAGAAACATGTTGTGCGGACCCTATTTAGGTGAAAGAAAAATACTATTCACATTTATATTGATATGATTAAATAGTAGATGTAATATTTTATGGCTATAATGTTTTGAATATAGATGAGAAGATTTAGTTGACTTGAATTATGAACATTTAGATAGGTGGCTTTGATTAAGTTATCTGAAACATAGTTTTATTCCTTTCTATTTCTGTATTGGCTGAGTTTTGCAACTCTTGACTCTTAAATGCAAGTTCCGTTCACGTATCACTGGAAAACCTGATAGAGTGCAAATTGTTATACTGGGCTTTGAAATGTAATTTGATAATAAGATTAAGATTATATTTAAGTAACATAGAAAACTACTTATACTAACTTATTTATTATACTTTATAATAATGTTGTTTCAAGCTTTGGAGATATTGGAAATGAAGCAGCGTTTTTGGAAAGAGAGCCTTATAAATAAACAATTTATCCTTGCGTACATTTTCCTGTCCCTATTAATTTCAACATCCATCTATGCTGTTTCCATAAATTTATTATCCATGTTTACTGGTGTTCTCTTTGATTAATATTTGTACAGTTAATGTTAGTGTGTGATTAACAATAAGTCCATTCTCAGGCTATATGTTCCAGGTCCGCACAACACTTGGCCCGAGGGGCATGGACAAGCTGATTGTCGATCATGCCGGTAAAGCAGTTATTTCAAACGATGGAGCTACCATTATGAAGGTAAATTGATATTACAATACAGAGTGACCCATAAACTGCCTTACTCTTTCTTATAGTTACTAATAATCACCCACTGGTCGAAAACCTAACCATATCACCAAGATTTTTTCTTCATGGTGTACACATATAATGTGTATTATTTTTTTTTATTTTCTTTTCTAAACTTGGTCATAGGGAGTAGAGGGTGTGGCTTAGGTTTTCGTCATGTAGTCAAAATACTCTAAAAAAAATCTCGTGCTTTTTCAAGCTATATTCAAATATGTCGTGTGTTTAGCGACTTTAATAAAGTCACAGGTTTTTTTTTGGAACTGACTGCGCTATTAGTCTGATTGGTCTCTCCACCTTCACCCAACTACTAAACTCACAGGTGGCAACACTGACGCACATTCTCGGACGTCAGCTGATTGAAAATTAACAGTAGTGCAGTGCATTTGTCAAGCAAATCGACGAAAGTTTGTGCCAATACATTAAATGTAGTTGTAGAATCGACTCTACAATGCCATCATTATAATTTACAAGAATTCCTTGTCAATGCAAGTAATACAAAAAAAAGTATAGGTATGTTTGCTTATTCAGGAGATGAATCATTCACATATCAAAAGCAATCATTATTTTTTTTTTCTTCTCTTCCAGTTGTTAGATATTGTGCATCCTGCTGCAAAGACTCTGGTGGATATTGCTAAATCTCAGGATGCTGAAGTGAGTTAAAAAAAAAAACAATTTATTAAATAATTATCACACTTACTGAATAATTACATATATAAGTAAGATCATGTTTTAATCTTAATTCTAATTTGTATTCAGGTCGGTGATGGTACCACCTCCGTGGTGATCTTGGCTGGTGAACTTCTGAAGAGATTGAGACCTTTTGTTGAGGAAGGTGAGTCTAGTTTACTGTTTCATGTTATGTTTCTTTATGCCACCAGAATGGTATATCGTGAGGAAAATAAAAGATTGTTTTTTTTTTTTTGTTGTTTTCCAGCCAATGATTATAAACAAACGGATCCAATTACTGAAATGGTTGTGTGGATTCAACTAGTGTTTATGAGGCTTTCACGTTATTATTTTAAAATGTGTTCCATAGATTCTTAACATTTGGTGGAGGTAAACCCAAGGCGTGTAAATAGCCACCAGGAGCGGTTAGAGTCCTTGGTTCGTGGGTATGATGGTCGTAAGCGTAGAAGCGCTAAAACAATTTAAGTAAAATAATTAGTGGAACTATAAAGTACTCACCAAACGGTCCAATACTGTATTAAGCTTCTACACTCATAGAGCAGTCAGGAACAGAAAACACAGTGATGTGTTTGAATATTTCGTGGAATAATCGAGCGGGATAACAATAACGACCCCTCGACACTAAAAATCCCCTATCACTTGACAGTTTGTTAACACAATAACTAAAAACTTCCTGGTACTACTGGGTGTCAGCTAATGTGATATTTGTGCAGAACAAACATTTTTAATCTTGTATGTACTCTATTAACTAGGCGAAAATGTATTTTTTTTTATTGCCACCTGTGGTCCTTATCCACAATTCTTTAACTAGTGGTGAGTGTGATAATTCAAGTAATAGATGGTGAATCAACTTTTTGTTCTTTTTTAAACAATAGTGGTTTACCAATGATGTCTGTCGTTGGTTTTGATAAAAATCTACAGACTAAAATAAAAATAAACAATGTATTAAAGAAAATTAACAATGTAATTGTATGTTACTGGAATGATTTGACATGTCTGTAAATTTTACATGGGTCATTAATTAATGGCGATTGTTAATTGTTATTGTGGTATCATGATTTATGAAGAATTATTCTTATTTTGCAATGTATCTATATACAGATAGAAAAAGACGAAACAGTTCAGTACCTTTTTTCCTCTGTTTGTCAAGAGATTTATTTATTTTTTTTGTAACTCTTTATTAACTTTATTGATATATCTGTTAATAACAATATTTTGAATTTTTTGTTCCATACCATAAACAACTCCAATCCTTTATTCATAAGTCTCCATTTAAACAAAACTCAATATAGATTTATACCATTAAAAAGTAATTAAAAAGAAGTACAGATAATAATATCTTATATCAAGAAAAACTTGCTCAAAATTTGATCACTAGTACTGATAAATGCTACACCCAGTAGACACAACATTTTCCTACAGACCTTAATAGTTTGAATATAAAAAAAAATAAAAGAGTTACTAATGCCCGGTTTCTGAAGCCGTCAGTTAAACTATCAATAGCTATTGATTCAATAAAGTTATCCATAACACAAGCGGCGTTTAACTGTCAATGCGTTTCTGAATACACAACGAGACGTCAAATAACTATCAATCTAAAAACTAATTATTTGATGTTCACTAGATGGCCCTTTTTACAAAGTGGTGTATAAAATTGATTTTATCATTTCAAATCGTCATTAATTGTTGTTCCATTGTAACAGTGTTTTTGCCAATTTAGATACGTGGTTTTATTTTTAATTATAGTTATAAAATTTGTATGATTATTTGTTACACAGCTATTTCTCAAAGACTGAAAATTTACCTGTCACTCCCAAAATGTCAACATTATAAAAACTTTGATTTTGTTATTGCTTGAATCGCATTATTGTCATTCATAGTAGTATTATTTTTGTTGATTCGTTTGATTCTATATTCAGCAATCCTGTCAAAATCATTAATTGTATGTATTTTATAAATAGATAAAAAAATATATGTACGATAATGAAGCACGGAAAGGGTATAAAAATATTATACAGTTGCTAAAGAATTTGTGTCGACAAAAAATAAACATAAAATTATTTTGAAGTACAGATTAGAAATTATCTACAGTATTTTTATACTGAATTACGATGAATTTTCGGATCCTGACACAAAGTAGTATACCGACACATAGAAAAAAGGGTTTCAGGTCAATTTCGGCAGATGAAAAGTCAAATAAAACTTATCGAATAGATAAACGCCCAAATTTGGCTAGTTAAGTTGAACCGAGGTTAACTGACATTTCTCGTATAATTGTGTGTTCAGAAACCCAATTTGACAAGTTATCGAACCGATAGCGCTATTGAACAGATAAACTACAGTTAAAAATGCTTCAGAAACCGGGCATAAGAGGCTGAAAATGAAAATGGGACCGAAATTTTAGATGTATCTGTCAAGTGTCACTGGCTGTTATAATCTAGAATTTATTTTAAAATTATATTTATTAACAACACATTGTAATTAAATTTTTTACACTTACGACGTATGTTATTGCAATCATTAGGAATCGTAAAATATACTCAAATGCTATTAAAAGAAAATAATCGACTCATAAATAATTACTGTATAAAAACCGCATAGGAAGCCGCAAAGAGTTGCGGGTGATATGTAGTGCTCTTAACAGTCTTAAATATAAAAAAAACTACTTTAAAGTTTTAATATTTGGATCTTCTATTTATTTTCGTACTCACAAACGAGGCCTTAAGTTGAGAAATTATAATCATGAAGAAAATCTATGAAAGTGTAATTGTTCTTTCACAGGTGTCCATCCGAGGATTATAGTACGCGCTGTCCGTACCGCGGCGAAGCTTGCCGTAGACAAGGTTAAAGAGCTGGCTGTGAAAATCGACAAGAAATCACCTGAGGAACAGAAGTATGTTTTCATTTACACACTTAGATTGTTCAGATTTCAGTTCCGGAAAAGATATTTAATTTGTATTTTGTCTACCGTCCAGAGTTCTGTACTCTATAAATTGTCCAAGTAACTCAAACTTAGTGTGGTAACAGTCAGACACTGTGTCAACTGACTTGGGGTGAAAATATGTTGATGAAGGAAAACACAGTTTTGAGACACAGTTTGTTAAACCCACCTGATTAACTTGTGCTCTCAAGTAGAAAATCTCATTAAACACTGTATCAATGTTTTCTGATTCTATTTCCTGCAGTAAAATATTGCCGAATAAATGAATAATGAGATTATTAATATTGTCTCTATCAAATAAGCCATATTGTAAATATTTATTTTGGGATCTTCGGATGTAAGGAAAAGGAAAAAGGACAGCTACATTAATGAGAAGTAATTTTTAATTTACATAAGACACATGACAATGTCAGATTTTAAAAATAAGAATAAAAAGAAATATATATTAATTGTACAAATAAGGTTGGTCATGAACATGCCCCCGGGCGTTGAAGGCTGTGTCTTCAACCAGACTCTTTTGTTGGTATAGGCAGAGGGTATATATTATTAAAAGCTCTTCGGATAACTCCAGTTGATGTTCTGACGTCTGCCACACGAACTACGCCATCAGGTCCAGGATACACTGCAACGATTCTTCCCAGCTTCCATTTTAGAGGCGGAAGATGATCTTCCTTTATGACTACCAAAGCATTTAGTTCCAAAGCATCTTTACATGTGCGCCACTTCGTTCTTTGTTGTAACTCGGCAATATATTCTTTAGTCTATCTTGACCAAAAGTGCTGACGAAGCTGTTCGATGCGTTGGTATCGAGTTAGATAATTCTTTGAATAACTGTGGTAATCTGGTTGGGGTAAAGATGTGAGTGGTCGCCCGATTAGAAAATGACCTGGTGTTAGCGGTGTACAATCTGCAGGATCCGATGAGAGCGGTGTAAGTGGCCGAGAATTTAAAATTGCCTCAATTTGCACCAATGCAGTACTAAGTTCTTCATAAGTTAAATTACAATTTCCCAGCACTCGTTGCAAATGGTACTTTGTTGACTTAACGCCTGCCTCCCAGAGACCACCAAAATGAGGAGTATATGCCGGTATGAAGTGAAAATTAATGCTGTCAATAGCAGCACATTCACTTATGGAGTTGCAATTAGTTTTCAAAAATTTGGATATTTCGTTGCATGCCCCAACAAATGAAGTACCATTATCAGAGTAAATATTATTAGGCTTGCCCCTTCTAGAGATAAACCTCCGTAGAGCTAAAATATAACTATTGCTCGTTAAATCACCTACCAACTCTAAATGAATAGCCTTGGTAGTGAAACATATAAATATTGCGATATAAACTTTAAGTAATTTGCAACCGCGACCCTGACGATTAGCACTTAAAATAGGTCCAGCATAATCTACACCAACATTTTCAAATGGGTAGCCTCCCGCTAGTATACGTTGTTGAGGCAAATTCCCCATTATAGGAACAATGCTCCTAGCTCTGAATCGAGCACAACGTATACATTTGTGATAGCATGTTTTTGCTAAGTTCCGACCCCCTATAGGCCAATATGTTTCTTTTATAGATGCCAATAATAAAAGGGGACCAGCATGCATCAACCTTTTGTGTTCAAAATCAAATAATAACTTCGTAAAAATATGAGTGGACTGTAGTAATATAGGGTGTTTTTTATTATAGTTAAAATTCGAATTATCAAGACGACCGCCAATACGCATTATATGTTTGTCATCCAGAAAAACATTAAATTTTAAGAGTGGACTCTTTTTAGGTAAAGGCTGTTTGTTCAAGAGTAATTTGAATTCAGGAAATGTTTCGTCTTGACACTGTGAAATTATTACATTTAGCGCATCTTTCAATTCTCCTTCTGCTAAATATTTTGTTGCGGCAGTATATTTCCTGATGTACTTAATAAACCGTAAAACGTAAGCCACGGAACGTACTAAGCGCAAGTAATTGGAGAATCGATTAAAATTGATTAAACCATTATCATTGGGATGGGTAACAACTACGTTCAATGTAATTTTTGATTTAATCTCGGGTAATTTACTGACATGTGTGATCTGAGGTGGCCACATTGACTCATGTTGCCTTAAGAATTCGGGACCAGACCACCATAAATCCAAATTTTGTAGGTTATTAATATCAACACCTCGAGATATTAAATCTGCTGGATTTTTATTCGTTGGTACGTGTCTCCAACGTATATCATTGGTCTTTTCCAAGATATCAGTGATACGATTACGAACAAAAGGTTGGAGTTTAGAAGGTAACATTTGCAACCACCCTAAAACTATAGTAGAGTCAGTCCAAAAGTAAACTTGATCGATTTTAGTACGCAGTGAATTGATTACCTTTTCATATAAACGAGCACCAATCAATGCACCACACAATTCTAATCTGGGAATTGTCATGGATTTAATTGGTGCTACACGACTTTTAGCCACTAATAATCGAACCAAAATCTCATCCCTAATGTTACTGCTACGCATATAGACACACGCACCGTAAGCCCGCTCAGAAGCGTCTGTAAAGATATGTAACTCTAGTCTATTGTATAAGTTACATACAATTATACGAGGTATGCGAATTTTATTTAATAATGGCAAATCTTTAATAATATTGTGCCATAGTTTAATTATATCAGGTGTCAACTGATCATCCCAAGATAATTTATGCAGCCATAAATTCTGCATCAGCATTTTCATAGTGATTGTAACAGGAGAAAGTAAACCTAAAGGGTCAAATATTCGCGAAATTATAGACAGTAAATCACGCTTCGTATTACCATGAGGAATTGAAGATAATATTGGATAATAAAGTTCATCTGTCTCTGAACACCAACCTAAACCTAATAACCTACTAGGCTCATTAGATCCAATATTTAAAGAAGATGGATCAGTAGTCTTTGGAATTAATTGAGCATTATTTGACTTCCATTTTCTTAATGGCATACAAGCTGATCCGAGTGTATCGGTTATTTCTGTACGTAAAACTTTTAACTCGTCGAGGTTATCACCACCTGTTATCAAATCATCGACATAAAAATCGTGCTTTATGATTTCAGCGACCTTATCATTTTTACATTCAATACCTAATTGCATAAGGCAGCGTATCGCAAGAAAAGGAGCACTAGCCGTACCATATGTTACAGTGTTTAGTTGATAAGTTTTAATCGGCTCACATGCATCATTACGCCAAAGAATTTGTTGCAAATGTCTATCAAGAGGATGAACAACTATTTGTCTATACATCTTCTCTATATCTGCTGATAGAATATACTTATGTTGTCTAAAACGAATTAATATGGATAAAAGATCGTCTTGGATTGATGGTCCTACCATCTGAATTTGATTTAACGAAATACCTGATGAGGTAGGGCAACTAGCGTTATACACTACGCGAAGTTTAGTAGTATTACTACTTTCTCGAAGTACCCCGTGATGAGGAATAAAGTAAGCGTTTTTATTTATGTCAAAAGCCCTGCATTCAGACATATGACCCAGTGATTGATATTCTGACATAAATTCGTAGTATAATTTACTAAACTCACTACTTCCCGTTTTTAATCTGCGTTCTAAAGACAACAAACTCTGTGTGGCTCGACGATAGGATTCACCTAAAACCTCAGGTTCTTGTTTTAATGGTATTCGAACACAAAAACGACCATCTTCAAGACGGATGGTATTATTAAGAAAATGTTCTTCACACAGTTTTTCTTCTGGTGAATAGTGTGACACTTTAGTATTCACTTCTTCCAGTTGCCAAAATCGTGTTAAGTCATTGTGAAGGTCATTAACGTCATCATCATCAGTAGCTTTAAATTTGGCTAAATTACATCTTATATTTGATGTAAACCTACTGACGGTTACTGGACCAGAGACAATCCATCCTAGTTTAGTTTCGCAAAGTACTGGTTTCCCAATACCTAACTTGATCATTTGCGAACCCAATATATCCCAGAATAAATCTGCACCTATTAAAAGATCCACCTCGGTCGATTTATAAAAAGTAGGATCAGCTAAGCAGATATTTGAAGGAATGTTAAGATTGGATACGTTTATATAACGATTCGGCAAAGAGTTTGTAATTTTTGGCAACACAAAACAATTAAGGTAAGAAGTAAACTTATTATCTAAAGATTGAATGCTGACGTAGCATACTTTTTGTATATGAGCGATAACATTATTTATACCCATGACTGAATTATCCACTCGTCTAGTCTCTAAGCTTAATTTTTGACATAAACTCTCTGTCATGAGACATGCCGTACTACCGCTGTCTAACACGGCGCGAACAATATATTCGCGATTATTATTATCGTGTAGTTTAATTAATGCGGTTGATAATAAAATATCAGTATGTACATTACAATTGGATGATGAAACATTCATTGCTGACAAAGCAACATCCTCATTTGTATTTGTACTAATAGACGAAGACGGTGGCTGAGGTATATTCGCTATGATATCATTATTATTTTTATGACATTTGTTCTTGTCATTTCTATATCCATCTACATGAATGAGTGTATTATGTTTTCGTTTGCATATTTTGCAACCTAACGTTTTACAATGGTTAGCAAAATGACCTGATTTAAAACAATTAAAACAAACTTTAAATTTTGGCAATAACTTTAAACGATCTTCATTACTTAAGGCGAGAAAATGTGAACAGTTAATTAATTTATGATCGCCTTTACATCTAGGACATGCTTTCAAAACAGAATCCATACAATTATTTGGATTTTGTAAAGAAACCATTGCCCTATACTTAGTATTTAATTTTTGCGTTCTGACTGATCGGTTGTTACGAGACATTTCTAAAGTTTCAATTAAATCAGCACGGTTACGCATGAATACTAAAAAATCATTAAGTTTTGTTGAACAATCTGTTGTCAAATTACCTTTAAACTCTTCCCAATGATAATAGGTTTTGAGGTCCAATTTGTTAGTAATAATATGTATCAAAAGGGTGTCCCACTGTTTAACTGGTTCTCCCAATGATTCTAATGCTTTCAAATTTTTATTGATTTCATCAATGAAACGCTTCAAAATTGCTGAAGATTCCTTTGTAATGGTTTCAAGATTAAATAAAGAATAAACATGATTTTGAATTAATAAACGTTTATTATTGAATCTTTCACACAAAAGGTTCCATGCTACGTGATAATTTTTCGCTGAAAACTCGATAGATTGTATAACAACTGCAGCAGAGCCCACTAAGGAAGCTCGTAGATAATGGAATTTATTTATGTCATCAAGATCATTATTTGAATTAATTAGACTGTTAAAACTGTCATGGAATTCTAGCCATTTATGATAGGAACCGTCGAAATTCGGTAGTTGTATAGTAGGTAACTTAACGAGCTTATGACTACTAACACGAGCAGCTTCATCATCATCAGGCGCCTCATTATTTTTACTGAAATTATCTAATAGGCCCTGAGCTCTTGCCAACAATGAATAATAATTGGATTCAAATGCTGTTCGTAAAGCATATTCAATGTCAACATTTTCTACTATACACTCTAATCGTAATTGTACTTCATCATACTGGTCATACAAAGAAATAATCTTACCTAACCGAATTTGCAACTCCCTTGCGTCTGCGGATGTAAACTCCTTCTCACAGACAGAATTCAAATAATTTAGGAACGATGTCATGCGCCCTTTATAGCTGCCTCGTTTTTTGATTAACTCCTTTTCTTCGGACATTTTGAGTCTCGATTGAATCCGTGAATTTCTTGATGATCCCTTACTTGATAATTATATCAATTAATTACATCATTTTAATTATCCGGTACGATTAGGACCATGTAAATATTTATTTTGGGATCTTCGGATGTAAGGAAAAGGAAAAAGGGACCAGCTACATTATTGAGAAGTAATTTTTAATTTACATAAGACACATGACAATGTCAGATTTTAAAAATAAGAATAAAAAGAAATATATATTAATTGTACAAATAAGGTTGGTCATGAACACATATATTCTCCATAGTTATCCTTTTTCAATATGATGACAGTTTAAAGTGAGCCACAATAGAAATAACTTATATGTAATACAAGCCAATGATTAAAACAGATGGATCCAATTGCCGAAATGGCCGTGTGGATTGAATGATAGTAGACATGAGGCTTGTTTTATATGAAAGTGCGTTCATAATGTATGTTACGTGAAATTGTTTGAGAATCCTTTTTATTTTGTCTGTCACTGACTTCTTGACCATAAGGGTTATAGAAAGACTAACGCAATTGCCTTTATTATAATTTGTCATTACTGCTTAACCTCCATCAAATAGCGTAATTTTATGAAGCTTAGTAAGTCTTATAAAGGCGGTTCAATTGTTTCAAAGATTAGTTCGTAGAAAAAGTTTGTGTGTGCTTATGACCAAACGAAAGAAGTGAAAAATTCTTAATAAAAAGTACAACAAAATAAAAAACCATGCAAATTACATCTAACCGTACCCGACGGTGCTTAACTACGGTGATCGGACGGGAGCCGATGATTTTAACACTCTATCAGGGACTAGTGTTTACCGCCACCACTTTTCGTCATACCAAAAAGGTTGCCGATCAGAATTTCAAAGCCCTATAAGAAGTTTCACTTCAAAATAGAATCTAGAATATTCATCAGTTTTATTCCACATCTAGCTGATATCCGCGACTTGTCTGTGTTGCTTGTTATCTTCCTTATATTAAATGAAGTTATTGTGACAATCTTTTATTTAGAAAAGGAACAAATGTCTGAGAAGTAAATTAGGAAAAAATTGAAATCTAAATTATGCCTGCACCACCATAGACCTCTATCATTATTTTTTTACATAGATTAAAAATATATATAGCTATGTTTACGATTAAAATTTATAAGATAAAAAAACCATAACATATTTTATCTATCAGCTCTTTACGTATACAAACAGTTTTAGAATTTATTAAGTTAATTGTAAATATTGAAGTTTTCTTGTCAAAACCATTGTATACATTGTGAAGAAATTTTTATTAAGTCCTCGTATGGTATATTTTCCCAGGGAACTTTTACGCAAGTGCGCTGAGACTGCTATGTCATCTAAGTTAATACACAGGCAGAAGGATCATTTCTCTAAGATGGTGGTCGATGCTGTGCTCTCCTTGGATGCTCCTTTACTACCTCTGGATATGATTGGTGAGGAATCTTTTTTTTCCATAAGATGAGACAAATATACTGCCTACATAAAAAGTAGAAGAGCAACTAAGACACAAATCGGTGAAAAGGTTATAGCTTGCGCCTTTATGAATTACGTGAAACTCGTTTTTTTGATTAAATGTAATTTGAGAACAGAAATTTTTAAGGTGAATATAAAATATACTATTAGGTGCCATTTTTTCCAATTCCAAATATATATAAAACTGTACTGCAATAAAAACAGATATGCAGACAGACAGGCACATACTCTTTCATTAGATGGCAGAATATATGGCAGTACAAAAGTTTTCTAATTTAAATTGACCTAAGGATGCCGTAAAATATTCATCAGGTTATTGTATTAAATTTGATCGCGTTTTCTTTCCAATTACCGAATTTGTAATTCTGTCCTACTTTGCCTGGTTTCGATTCTATACGACTAGTTTGTTCTATTTGCATTTTCATCTTGATGCATGCAATGATAATGAAATTAATATTCTTTACTGGTATCGTGACTTTGAGTGTGAGCAATGTCAAATACTCTCCCTTTCACACCTATTTGATTGTTGCATAAATATTTTCTTATTTACACATGGTTGTCTATACATTGCGTAGGAATTATTATAATTTGTAGCTTTAAATTATTAACTGTTGTTATTAGATGTGGTATTAAGTACTAGCTGATACCCGTGACTTCTTCTGCGTCGTGTATTATCTTTACAATATATTTTATTTAGACAGTAAAACATTAGCACCACACTGCTTGCCTTACTTCTTCGCGGCAAGATAACACATCATTAAACGCATAGTGCTTATAAAAACGTAGTTTCCTGTAACATTATATTAAATGAAGATAACGTGTTTTTTTTTATACAAGGACTAAACGTCGTAAGTCGTGTTTCTCAACCTCTTTTTACTCAAGCATGCGCTATCATACACGCTCTTTACGAATTCGCGACACCCTTACATAATTAAAGTTATGAACAAGAGTGAGAGTCTGTAAATCTTGCAATATATTTGACAGGATACACCAATGTGTCGCGACACGGTGGTGGAGAACCACTGGTCTAAGTAGTAAAACTAAAGATATTTTGTCTGAAATGAGACCTATTTTATTTCATTTATATAGAAAATGGATCTTAAATTATCCGCCTTTAATCGAAGTAAATGTCTTTTCAGGTATAAAGAAAGTGTCGGGCGGTGCGTTGGAAGACTCGTTCCTGGTCGCTGGAGTCGCTTTCAAGAAGACCTTCTCGTACGCCGGTTTCGAGATGCAGCCAAAGAGCTATGATAATTGCAAGATTGCTTTACTGAATATCGAGTTGGAATTGAAAGCTGAGAGGGACAACGCTGAGGTGAGTTGTTTGCTTTAATTCTCTAGAATTCGTTTTGGTATATCTAGGTTCAAGGTTTTACTGTCTTAGGCCTTTTTGTTTGTTTGCATTATGTGAAACTGTATTTAGAAATGGAAGCTAAAAGTAATAGACTTGTAGAAATGTTAGCTGATGATGACATTTCAGAATTGTTTAAGTGGTTTCCATGGTATTTCAAAGTGTTTTCCTATCAGCTAACGACAATCGCATCTGCTGCAATTTTATACGTGAATTTCAGAAGTGAGACTCAATATTGGAAAGACTTTATCCAATGTAGGTCTTGAGAAGGTATTTTTGTTCAATACTTCTACTTAGTTACTACTTACTTAGGCATTTCACCATAATCCCATCTGATGTTAAATGTCTGAGATGGTAAACATGATAAACCTAGATTGGAAAATGACTCTAGTGCATCTGCCACAACACACCGACAGGTGTTTGGTGACAGATTTTTAACTTGAGAATGGGAGCTAGTACGGTGGGCTAACAAAACTCCCTACCACCATGTTATGGTTACATCACGATGTTTTCATTTATATAATATAACTAGGTATGTATATAACTATAAAGTTACATTCGTTATTTGAGGATCACAGAATGTGGTGGTGTTATTTCCGGACATCACCATTGTTTACATATTGATTCATCCTATAATATAACCCTTTTGACAGTACAACTCGCTTGACATTGTGCTTGAACTTACTATCCGGCAAATCATTAATATATTTTAGGACTATTACCTAAAAAACTGTTACTGGTCTTACTGAGCCTAAAACATGCGATTATCAATTTGTTGCTGTTTCTTGTATTTGAATCAATGGGCAATGATTTTTTTTCTGTAGATTCGCGTCGACAACGTGAAGGAATACCAGAAAGTTGTCGATGCTGAATGGCAGATTCTGTATGAGAAATTGGCCACACTGCATAAGAGCGGAGCCAATGTTGTGCTGAGCAGGCTGCCAATTGGAGATGTTGCGACCCAATACTTTGCTGATCGGTGAGTCTAAGAGTAACTAACGGTTCTACCTTACTACCTTAATCAATCTATAATGTTAATATTACTATGACTAATTAATTGTCTTAACTAATCTTAATGTGCTTAAATCATCTGATCCTTCATGTTTTTTCATGGGATTTTTTATACTGTTTAATTTCTTCTATAAATTAAGTTTTTAATGTCTGAAGTGGTTGCATGGGGGTAATTAATAAACTAAGATTTTTCAGGAACAAGCCACTGATTATAAACAAACGGATCCAATTTCTGAAATGGTCATGAGGATTCACTTAGTACATATGAGGCTTGATTCCTAATATATAAGTATAATTTAACTAGCTAATACGCGCGCCTTCGTCTGCATTATTTATCATCTTAACATGTTTTATGTATAAAGGAATAACATAGAAAAAATATGGTAAACAAAAATATACTTTGGTTACAACATTTCTTTGTAACATATGTTATTCGGCAAGTTACCCCCACTTGCGCATGCGCACAACACCGCTTGCCTCACTTTACACTTCGCTGAACGCGTAATGCTTTTAAAAATTGGTATTACACTCCGCTGAATGTGTAATGCTTATAAAAATTGGTAGTTTCTTAAAAATCTAAAAGCGTTACATTAAATGAACCTATCTTGGCTAACTCAGAAAAGAAAATAAAAAATAGTAATAGTGTCTCTAGTAGTCTTTCATTGATGCGCGCACATCGACAGCCAGCCGCACTTAGAAAAAAACCCTTCCACATTATTTATACGATATATAATTAAAAAAATATATCGCACCCTTAATAAAGTAAGGGCACATATCGAATTTTTTGATATTTTAGTTTTTGCAATAGAAGCGCTCATTATAAAAAGATCTACGCGAGTAAATTTTCATGGCAATGACGTTGTAAATCAAGGAGATAGGTCTATTTTATAAAAAACTTGTGATCGTCGATTTGTTTTTTGCCTACCGACATAGACTACTTAAACACATCACATACTAACAGAAGATTGTTGCATACGTCAATGAGTTATACGGCATGATCACCATGAGACGAGAGATCTAGATGTTTGTATTGATAATGCTCTGGTTGACAGTGACATGTTCTGCGCGGGCCGAGTCACCGACGAGGACATGAAGAGGACACAACGTGCCTGCGGAGGTGCTGTCCTCACTTCGGTTCGGGATCTTCAGTCTGCAGCATTGGGCAGCTGTCAACACTTCACTGAGAGGCAGGTCGGCCCTGATAGATACAATCTGTTCACCGGTCAGTTTTTCTATATTTTTTAGTGTAAAACGAAACGAAAGAAAACTTCTTTATCGCCGATGTGATTTGAAACTTAGATAAAATGAAAGCGATTAGACATCTACATCTCGTAGTTATTTATTAGTTAGAATCCGCGAGGGCAACTCCTATTCCTCTTGTGCCTAATATCCGTCCCAATATACACACTTTTCGTTGTAACGCCGTATCGCGAAGAGTGCCGCTTCTTTCGCCGTCGGACACAGACGCAATTACCGTGCCCTTAGTAATTATATAGCCGTGTTAGCGTTAAGTACGCGTCGTGAACTAACGTGTGCACAATATATCGCCACGCATCGAGCTACGAGTATATAAGAAGAGGATCCTCCACTGCAGCAGCTCTGGAAACCGTGGTGTGACGCAACATCTACGCCAAGTGTGTATATTTTATTATCCTTGTAGTTCAACTGATTATATATTTTTGTTTCCGCGATTGAGCGTGTCCGCCTGCCCTTGCCCTCGCGGCTCTTCATACATACAGTCTACATCTCTTCTTATTAACCACCGCAGATTAGCGGTGATAAAAAAAGCATAGCAATCCGGTTTCTTAAGACGGAATTACCAACATTTCACGTCCTTCCGAGCCGGACGATATTCACACCGACATCTATAGAATATGTTTACATGATATTTTATGATGTCTACCTTGTGTGAGTTTTGTGCGTGTTTTTATTTATTTTTGGCTATGGCCACCATGGAGAAATTTAACAATTCTACCAGTGTCACGTAATTTTTTTGCTCGATCCAAACAAAGAGAATCATCAGTAAGAGATTTTAAGAGTATAAAACTAAAAAAACGTATAATACGAATCGAAACGACGAACGATATAACGTCAATTTGACAACGCCATCTTGTGTCTGTCTGCTTTCATGAAATATGATCTACAACATCGCAACTTTGTCAAGCATGTTTAGAGTGAGGTGGCAGCGTTACTAACACTTTTCTGCTTACAGAAGGTTTGTGGGAGATAAATGGCATATCTGACTCCATTTGTGTAGACTAGTAAACGCTTTGTCAGAGCAGAGTACCCATTTTTTAATTAGAGAAAAATCTGTAAAAATACTAGTAATATTACAGTAATAGATACTAGTGGTAGTTAATACATTAAATAGCAATAATTATAATTGGAATTTCAGAAAGAATTTTGTTTGTCGTTATTGTATAAATAATAAATCTGCTAATCATTTTAACTTGTTGAAAACAGTGATGTGATAATGATTTAATAAAATGAAATAGTTCAAGTAAGCGCCATCTATCCGATAAACGTAAAAGAAAACACGGACCTAAAAGAGAGTAAGTTAACTTTTTATCTGTATAGATGTCTCTTTTAGAAGTATATAAACTGAATAATATTTTCATTGCTTTATAAATGGAAAGAAATTAGGTAGTGTGGTTGGCTGAAAATAATCATTTTTCAAATTCGTAAACGAATAGGAATTAAATTGTAGAATAAAATATAAATATGGAAAAAATTGTTTATTTTATGTGTGCGTTCATAGTTTGTCTTCACCATTTCATCATAAATATGCATCTTAGGCAAAAGCTACGCAATTTATGTAAGTTTTGTGAACTCTGTGCCTAGGGTTTTTTCAGGCTAGCTACATCCCACAAGTTGCAAATCTGTCAACAAGCATCTGTTGGTGTGTCCCCGCAGTTGCACTTGAAAGCTAGTCTCTGTCTAGAATTAACATGACTTAGACATCATCATTTAATATCAGATGAGATTGTGGTCAAACTTTAACCCTTAAAAAATCAGTCATGATTTTATTTATTAAATCATGTCACCAATACTTAGTTTTCGTTTTACTTACATAGCTGTTTATTATTTCGTATCGTTCTGTTGAAATCAAATTCACGGTTTTCTTGGTTGTTATAATTATAGCTACATTTATCGCATGCGAAATAAAATTAGCATTTCGCATTTAGCGTGCCAAGTTGAAATAGCAATAATTGTCATCTTTAGGCGTTACAAATGTACTATCAATATAGAGTATCAGAAAGAAATAATATTGGGAATAGAATCAGTTGTTAGAAAAGTATAAGAAGTTTTCATTATGTTGATCTTAGAAAACGTCAACAATGTGTTATTGACAATTTAAAAAACACAGCCCTTGTACAGTCCTTGCAAATCGTTACTACTCTGAATATAGTAGTAGTAGTAAGTTAATTTGGACGTTTTTAATTTATTGGACAGAAGATATTTTCAAGGTTATTTTTACATGATATTTGTCAAATGATAAAACATTACCAGCGTATAGTTAGTAATATAAAGAAAAATCTAGAAAACATATGAAATATATCAATATAAGCCTCTAAAAACGATCTCTTTACATTCAATATTCAGTCAAGTGATAGACTTACATAAAAGCCTCTGTTTCGAATAAAAATGTTAGCAAACTGTTGGTAAATATAAACCACGCCATTAGTTAGCTAAGGAGACTAGAGAGCACTGTGTGTGGATGGAATGACGTATAACAACAGAAAGAGGAAGTTTATAAATGACTAGTAACAGGAAGTGTTGCCAGCCTATGACACAATTTAACAGAGTTGTGTACATATTCCAACAAAAAATGAAGATAGAATATTGCTGAGCCCATAGGCCGTGTCCCTGCAGTGTTTCTCTTATAGGCCGATGATGATTGTAGGGGGTTCGTACATTTTGTAAGTTTTATTTATATGTTGCCCTACTTATTATGTCCGAATTATCACATTTGAATTGAATTATATTTATAAAATACTTTGACAGTCTCGTCATATTCGTCTGTGAGGTTGCACAACAATAGAGTATTGTAACATAAGAAATAAAATAATGAAGATGTGATAAACAACTTTATTCCGACAAACGGGAACCCAAAACATATGTAAGGACTTGCTCCTCACTCCCTACATTTTGGTCCTTCGAGTCGGATGTACCAGTGATCTATGTACGATGATGCGTGTGCGTTCAGGTTGCCCGGGCGCGAAGACGTGCACGCTGATCCTCCGCGGCGGCGCTGAGCAGTTCCTCGAGGAGACGGAACGTTCGCTGCACGACGCGATCATGATAGTGCGGCGGACGATCAAGAACGATGCGGTTGTCGCCGGCGGCGGCGCCATCGACATGGAGCTCTCGCGGCACCTGCGCGACTACTCGAAGGGCGTTGCTGGCAAGGAGCAACTCCTGCTGGCCGCCGCCGCGCGCGCGCTCGAGGCGATCCCGCGCCAGCTCGCAGACAACGCCGGCCTCGACGCGACTACGCTGCTCAACAAGCTGCGCCAGAAGCATCACCAGGGTACCGTACTCTTTACAATAGCGTTTTTCAACCATTTTCATGACATAACCTAACCCCCGTGGATTACAACCTAAAATGGTCATAAAAAATAAATATAAAACCGCCATAAATAAAGGCTATAATCTCAGCAAAAAATCCAGAATGACTAACATAGATTAAAAAAATTAATGTATCTTTAAATTAGCTATAACTAATTATGATTAAAAATAATATCTTGTCTTGCTCACTTAAATATGTATTGAAGCTGCAATAAATTTTATATTCAAAACTATTTAAAAAAAAAGGTGGCGGACCAAAGATGTGCTGGAAATAATAAACTAAAAAAATCCTTACCTCGCATTTTCTAAGCTGTTTTTTTTTCTTTTATGTTACAAATACCAAATCCTTAACATTTTTATTTATTTCCATAATGAAGAATGAGCTAAGTGCATAATTAAATCAGTAAAATGTGCACATGACTCGTAGTTCCTTTATTCTTTTTCTATTTCATTTCTGTTGATTTGTGTTAATGTATGAGTATATTCTTTCATGTTTTCGTTGTTTTTTTTTGTTTCATGTTTTCTTTCTTTGCTAATAGGGCTTCGCGATCCCTTTATAGTCTTTGCGACGCACATGTTGCAAATCACTAGTCTATTTTTTTTATTTGCTACTCTACCAAAATATTGTTTTATATACTACTGGAAAGAAATTGCATTTTTTTTAAGGATTAATTTACCAAACATTCATAAAATAACTAATTTGTATATCTTTTAAATGACTGAAATAGTAATTTTATTTAGAACAGTTATAATTTATACTTTCGAAGACTCTGTTGTTGTCATCAAATTGCATTTTCGTCTATTACGATAACATTAAATTCCGCTAAACTGTAGGAAAATTGAAAAAAAGCCCTAGATATCCTATGTATTTCAAAATGAGGGTTCAAATTTTCAGTGATTTTTTGGTTGTGTATATAAAACAATATGTTGTTGGAGAAGGTAAAAAACTAGTTCAATACAAATGACCCTTGTAGGTGTTACATTTGTAAAAAGAGGACCTTTTAAATAACAAAATTGAAACTAATACATTTATATGTCTTCATTCGGTAAATGACATTTTATGACTGGGTTTGGAGTCAAAAATGAAATTGAAATTAAAACATCAAACTGACACATGATACACATATTCTAAATTAACTATTACAAACTTATGTCTCTAGTTTCGGAGGATGGAGAATTCGAAGTACGCTGTTAGGCTGGTACCGGTTTAGAACTCTATGTACTCTTTATAAATACGTGCAATGATATCATTAAATTCTCGTATATTTTCTTGTCAGGTGAGATCTGGTACGGTATCGATATACAGAAGGAGGACATCGGAGACAACTTCGCGTCCTGCGTCTGGGAACCGGCTGTGGTCAAGATTAACGCCATCACTGCCGCCTGTGAGGCTGCTGCTCAGGTCTATGCCTTATATTATACTTTACTAACGATTTCTAGTGGCTTTGTACGCGTTTTATATGGAATCGTTAATATTGAATAGAAAGAATAATTAATAGAAAAATTCAACTTTGTGTTCACCATCTTTGGGGTTAAAATCCTATAAATACTTCCTTAGTGCTCACCGACAGTGTAGAAGGAAGACGCATATAAATTTTCACTGTCTTAGCCCCAGTAGTTTGGGCCGTGCGTTGATGTGCCTGTTGATATGTATACTTATATAGAAGTATATCCCTTTAAAATAAAGCAAGCTGAAAACTATTTTCGTCCCATTAACTGTCTGTACGGGGGTTACTATTTATTAATTTGTAATTTTACAGTTTATTATGTTTTTAATTGCTAAGGATCACGTTGATCTCTTTTCTTTATGTTATTTGTTTGCCCTTCTATATTTCAGATCCTGTCGATAGACGAGACCATAAAGAACGTGAAAGGCGGTGACCAACCTCCGCCCGGCCGCGGCATGGGACGCCCACGCATGGGCTAACTTTAATTATAATATTATCTATATATAATTCACACGTGCACGTATGTCTGTCACTCTACACGTTCTATCCTTTTAACAGGATTTTTGCAATATTTTTCAAAGAGTTGCGGAACAGGAGTACAGGTCTTAGTTGGTTATTATGGAAATTTGTGTCTAGATGCAAAATTTTGACCGAATATGTGAAACACTTATACCTCTTGATAGATATATTATCACAAAGATGGCTCCTCAATTGAAATCTGTTTAGATTTTCATTTAAGCTTTTTACTAACAACATAAAAAGCAATTATTCTTGGTTTTTAATAAAAACTGTACATGTCTAGAGTCTCTGAATATTCTAGAATTTACATGTTAAATATCAGTTGCTCATAACTGCTTTTCTCGGGATTGTGTCTTAGTATTTTTCAGCATATTCGAGATGAAATTTAGTGTTTGTCGTTCTCCAGGTCCGAGACAAATAGACGACAAGTTATTCTGTCAGCAATATTTATAATCATGCTAGTTGAGTGTGAGTGACAGGATATACTCTCTGCTGTACCGGACGCTTAACGCTTATACTGTAATGACTTAGGGGATTAAGTTATTTTAGTTTTAAATGTAATAAATATTAACAATGTTGCGCTTGTTTTATTTAATAAGTCGTATCAATATATCGGCGTCATCTGTGTTTTGGTGATGAACTAAATAAGTTTTGTATTTTAGTAGTCTATGTTTTAGTTTGAAGTTACAAGCGGTAAGGCCCTTGATAAGTAAAATGCTATAAATGAAAGAGTATTAAAATAGATGTATTAAGAAACTTTTATTTTATAAATTACTACCTAACAATATACTGAGGACGTCATATGTGTTTAAACGCTTTCTATTTTCTAGTGCATTGATATTAGCAGTTTATTCAATTCTTATATATATTCGTATAACTTAAAATTACACATGAATATATTTTCTTATCTCTTCTGTTATAAAATACGTTGAATGAATGACTACCTTGAAATAGTTATCAGTTCTCATGAAATCTTGACAGACAATTAACAACCAACTTGAGTTTTTGGCGGGATCTCAGTCTGTCATGTAGTGGTTTTTATATTTTATTCATAATCTTGTGTTATATTAGACTCTATATTTTGTAATATTGGTGGTGTTTTACGTAATAATAAAATAATAATAAATAGTTCGGTTATTATGCACAAGTGAAGTGGATGGGAAATAATACCATGGAGCATGCATTCTGAGATGCCACTAAAACTCCATGGAAAGTTTAACAAGGAAACCACCATTTTGTTAGAACATTATAATTATCGCAAGACACTTACTTGGGCAAAATCTTGTTACTTGACGCTGGCTAGTGCACAAACCGTGACGGAGCCAAAAAAATAAAGAAGAAGAACAACCAACTTCATGGGTCGCATATAGATGTCAGTGTGCACGCCTATCGTAAAAATTCACTATCACCATTCTTCCCTATCGCGACAAAAAAAGTATACCTTCAAAAACTTTTTTGTTACACGTTAATTTTAAATCGATACCACAGTAATGGTACGGATAGGTCTTCGAAGGAGATGAGTTTGTAACAAATCTTAATGGTCTTAACAGATACAACATAGGTCAGTGAACCACCACAGGGGAAGCAGTTCCAAGTATGACGAATGGTCGAGGCTATTGCGTCTGTGTATGGGCTTTCCGTAAACCAGTGTCAAATACGATCCACCTATTATATCACATAATATTCGTCAGAACTGTGATGATATTAGGTTTAACAAGTTATTATAACAGTACACTAAAAACCATAACATTATTTCCAAGACTCGTTATTGCCTAAGTTCCTACCTCTTTTCTTTTTAGACTGTCTTAATCACTCGCTAACGCGCCAAGTAGTGACATCTATCGGTGTAATTTATTAACTAGACATCTAGAATAAATAAGAGAACGTACCCATACTATGTGACACGTTCAGAAGAGAGGAAGGTTTTTACGCTTGGTCACAGGGAGTGGGGTCGGGGCTTAGATTTACTTCACCTAGTCAATATCCTCTAAATAAAATCTTGCACTTTTTCGAGCTATATTCAAATATAGCGCGCAGCATTTAGCGCTATTCAATAATAACGATATACCGTGATATTACAAAAAAGTTAAATACGCGTCGTACACTTGTTTAAAAAAAGATCCCAAAAGTGTGTCTTACCTTTGTTTAGAAATAAACACTATTTAAATTTAAACATTGTATAACACATGTCTATGTTCACAGTTTATTGTTGTGATTAATTTTATTTCTATTTGCTGGCAATAGTCGTTTCGTAGTAAATTATGGATTTCGTGTGTATAATTAATTTTGAAGATGTAGATAAATTAGACAATTTTGAAGATTCACAAATAAATAACAACTACTACATTATTGACATTTCACAATGGATTTATTCTGAGATTATACTGTTGTTCCTCTTTACGCAATTTGGGGATTACTTGAAACTTATATATTGCTTATTTTAATAATGACATCATTTTCAGTAAACCAAATGAAACAATAATTATACCCAATTTCACTTAAAATAAATAAATATTCTTAACGAAGATCTATACAAAAATATTATTCGTAAATTGGAACGTTTGTGAATGATGAGATTGAATTGAACGAATGCTATTCAGAGTTGTTTGCATAAAAAACAAAAACCAAATATTTAGCTAGAGACCGTTTAGACACTCTTTTTGTAATAAAGTATTTTAAACATGTGTTTAAAATTTTAGACACTGTTTAGTACAACTCGTGTTAAACGCGTGATCATTTTTGTTTTTGTACTAAGACCGATAATGTTTAATAGTACATTAAATATGCTATTTTAACTTGTAACTATAGGTATGCGTGTGCTTTTGGCGTCACATGGAAAGTACTGTATATAATTAAGGCAAATATGAGCTAAATAATTTTGACGTCTTATAAATCGATGACCGCTGGCTGCATACACGAAAAAGCATGACTCATTTTCACGTTCCGCCTGAGCCGAGAGTGCGGAACAAGCGATGCAGAAGCGTGATCGGCCTAATCGTTCTGCTTGTGACGCATCTAACTCTCTTCCACTTCATCGGTAATTCTGTATAATTATGCAATTTTTATCAATGTTTTCTTATGACGTTATCACGTAAAATTATCGTCCCTAAGCCGACTTTACAGACAACCAATTTTTTTACCTTGTAACAAAATTATTAAAAACCGTAATTACGAATTACTACGTGTAAACTAGAGAATTTGGAGAGGGTCTGGTCATATACTACAGATGATCACCAAGGAGCGGAAGGGGGGTTTAAAAAAAAAGTCAAAGTACTTAGTACGGATACATTCCCCAGGATAGTCATTAAAATGATAATACTCTAAAGGCAATTTTGATCTATATTATTTAAGCATAGCTAAAATATCGAATAGCATAAATATTAATGCTATACTTGTCAAATTAGAGTTACAAGTAACCTATTATTTTTTTAAATTCTGTAAGAAGACTAGACTGATTACTGTGGTTTATCCTACGGAGATAGACATATAGTGTAGGGGAATTTTCCGTAGCCAATTTTACTATGTAAGATTCTGTAATAGCTTATTTTTATGTATCTCAGAAGCTTTAACCAGCGTTACCCGTAAACTGCTCACGAGTTGATTTTATCTATACTTTATTTAAACACAACAATGAATTCATTACACTTTTATTTAGAGACTTAATAAGATTATACATTTGGAAAGGGAAAATATCAAAACAGACATTCCTCTTTCGTATTGCCAACCACTCCCTAGTGTGGCCATTCTTTAATTTCAAATTAGCTAACACTTGATAAATGATTTTTCTCTGCTTTTTCATATATAAAAATATCTATGTAATACACATTTTCCGCAAGAAATTCTATAAACGATAGCGACAAGCGTATCAAAATCCGTTTCGTATTTTTAAAAAAACTAAGAGAACACAAAGAAATATCGGTTCGGCGCAAACATTATTAGAGTATATGTTTTTAGCTGACACTTGGTGGAACCAGATAAGTTTTCATCTATTGAATTCCCAAACTGTAAAGGGTCGCTATTCTTTTTCCCACACGATTAGTTAACACAGAGAATATAGGTTGTTTTTGATTTTACAGTTTGTATTTATAATTAACTTTTGTTATGTGTATACATTTTTATTATTATCTTTAATATTGGTATATATAGATATCTATTGAATACAATATTTATATATTTTTCGTTGTATTTCAATTCATTTTATTATTATATTTGTAATGCATTCATTTTTCTTTTTATATATTTGCACTATGTGCAATAACTTTTATTCTTGATAACAATTCCGTTGGTTAGTTGGAAGAAAATGCTTTATAGTTCTAAACTCGCCGGTGTACAAACTAACAAAAGAGTGCAACAAAGTATTCATTCATTAGTTAGTGAAACACTCGTAACATCATTGTATTGTTCGCGGTTGCCCTATATAAGTAGCGTAAACACAATATAGTATCCTTTCTGTATAAAATCGGGTCCTCTATATAAAATCGGGTGAGTGCCTTAAGCGTTCTCCTTAGTAGTCCGGTGAAACTGAAGTGGCCTTGTCAGCCTAACAGTGTAGGTCAGTACGAAAAAAAAAAAATATAGTATCCACTTCACATAGTAACAGAACGACTGTAGGGCCATAGGCCTCTTCCCGAAGGATAGTATGGTATAATCACCGCGCCAGCCCACGACGTACCTGCGATTTCAAACTCTGAGAAATCCACAGTTCTATATTTTTCTCCCTATACGGTGGCACTGTAAGAACATTTCTCAGGTTTAGTTTTTCTCGCGATATTTTCCTTCGCCGTCAGCCGATAGTGTTACCAATTTAAATTAGTAAATGTACGCAAATTCCGAAAAATTATTTGTACATGCCGGGGTTCGAACCTACGGATATCAGATTGACATTCATCCGGTCAAACCACTAGACCATCACCACTTATACACACATCAAAAAAGTCTAAGCAACATGCGTGATATTACAAATTTTACCATTTCACCACTAAGTATTTACTCAAACAAAGTGCGTAGGTAAGTCAACTTTTTTGTTATTGATGACATACTGGCTGGGTGTAAAAAAAAAATCGATTATGTTTTGTTTTTTCATAAAATTCAAATGACTGCAAATTTGTTTGAATTTAAGTGCGTTTTAATTGTTACGTTTAGTCTTGATTTTATAATTTTGCCAACCATTTGTAGCGACACACATACCTACATCAAACGTGATATGTGTGTACTACAACAACTTAAGCGAAAAACCAGCGATACTTTTAAAAAGCAATAACAAATAGATTAAGAGCACGGATTATAGCCCAGGTGTCGGCCACATGATGCCTGGGTGTAATTATAATCCGCCGACAAAACCCATTTATGACGCGGCGCATTATTATTGTTTTGTTTTATTTTGTACTTATTTATATTTGTAGTTTTACTTGTATTTTATTACTCATTTTTATTGTACACCCCGTATTGTTACAATTGCTTTATTGCTCGGACATTGTGTTATTCCCAGTATCTATTGCTCGAATACTATTTGTGTTTTGCCGACTTTAATCCTGTTCACGTGTTCTGTTTCCTTTAAATATAACCTGCTCAGCTCAATAAAAGGGATTCGTAATCCAGCTGCCAAAGCGATTACTAGTCTGCACAAACGGAGTCAGATATTTTATTTATACCTTTCAATCTTCTGAGAGTAGCAAGTGGTAACCATACTACCACTTCCGCTAAACATTTAAATAAAGTTAGCGACAAAATTGAATTGTTAGATATTCTTTACGTCATGAAGCGACGTCATTTGATGGCAGATGAAATGCAAAGAGCTGTAGGGATGTTGCAAGCGGGAAGTAATCAATCTCAGGTATCTCGACATTTTGGCATTCATAGAAGTGTGATTTGTCGTCTTTGGCAGCGCTATAATAATACAGGAGAACCCGCTGAACAGCATCCAGGGCGTAAAAGGAGTACAACCACTCGGCAAGACCGGTACATACAACTGACTGCAAGACGCCAGCCGATGTTAACCGCTCGAGAGATAAGTTTGAGGCTACACATTTCAAGTGGTGTTGATGTAAGTCCTCAAACTGTACGAAATCGACTACATGAGTACGGCCTACGAGCTCGACGCCCAATCAGGTGCCCACCGATACGTCACGGGAATCGCGCTCGTCGATATAAATGGTGTAGAGAACGCATAACATGGACACAGAAATAATGCGATAAAATTATGTTTTCCGATGAGTCGCGATTCGGGTTTAAGCCTGATACAAGAAGGGTGCGAGTGTATCGTCGGCCCGGAAATACTGAAAGGCTCAGGTGCGTTCAGGAAGTTCATCCATACAGTGGCTCAACAGTTATGTTATGAGCGGGTATTATGAAGAACAGGCGAACTGAGCTCGTTTTTGTAAATGGAAACATGAATGCTGAAAATTACATTGAGGATATTCTCAGACCTTATGTCTATCCATTTGCACAAACCTTTGGCTTCGATTTTAGGTTAATGCATGACAATGCGCGTTCACATACAGCTCGGCGAACCAGTGAATACTTTGCAACGGAGAACATCCGGGTATTGCCCTGGCCTGCGCAATCGCCAGATCTCAACCCCATCGAGCACGCATGGGACATGCTCCAGAGACGTGTTTTGAAGGACTTGGACGGAGTGACAACAACCCAAACGCTGAAGGTTTTGCTACAATTCCATTGGGAGCGAATACCGCAAGATTACATAAAGTCTCATTAATTCAATGAATAATCGTTACCGACAAGTTCTGAATAGCAGAGGAGACCATACTTTGTATTATATTGTTCTATTTTTTCACAATAAATACATTTTCTTTAGAAATTTCATTTTGTAAGAAAAAAGTTTAGTTTCTTATGTATCTTAGTTTCTACAGTATATTCTAATATTGTTCATTTCTGTTATTAAGAGAACTTATAAAGACAACAGCTGTTATTTTTAACATCATAGAACCCTAAAGATATTATTTTAAAAATAAAATATAACGTTATGATGTGAAGAACCATCCTAAAATTTAAATTAGTACATGTTGCTTAGACTTTTTTGATGAGTGTATTACTACATCAATTATATTAATTATTTTGCTTTAATAATTGTTTTAGCGCCTCAACCTTTGGAACCATCATACCCACAAACTAATTGCTCTACCCGCCCCTGGTGGCTATTAACCTCAGGTTTACTTTCAATAACTTACTGTAGACAATAAATAAAATAAAAGTACATTTTGTAATACATATAATTTAATAATTATCAATGACTAGCTAAAAACACAAGGGAAGTTTCACTTAGATAGCTAACGGTGTCAGACATCGGGATATCTATTGATATGAACAGTCTTACTTAACTCCTGGACTGTCCAAAACGATAATAGTGTTATTACAAAAAAGTTAAATACGCGTCGAACACTTGTTTTAAAAAAGTTTGATCACAAAAGAGTGTCTTACCTTTGTTTAGAAATAAGCACTATTTAAATTTAAATATCGTATAACACTTGTCTAAGTTCACAGTTTTCATTATCTTGTTGTGATTTATTTTATTTCTATTTGCCGGCAAAAGACGTTTCGTAGTCAATTATGGATTTCGTGTGTATAATTAATATGGAAGATGTGTGTAATGTTGAAGATTCACAAGTAAATGACAACTACTACAATATGACATTACTGACATTTCACAATGTACTTATTCTGAAATTATACTGTATTCAATATGGAAGATGTGTGTAATATTGAAGATTCACAAGTAAATGACAATTACTACAATATGATATTACTGACATTTCACAATGTACTTATTCTGAAATTATACTGTTATTCCACTTTACGTAATTTGGCGTATTATTTTAAACTAATATATTGCTTATTTTACTACTGACATCATTTTCTTTACACCAAATCTCACAATAATTATAACCAATTTCAGTTAAAATAAATAAATTTTCTTAATGAACATCTAAGCAAACATATTATTCGTAAACTGGAACGCTTTTGAATGATGACATTGAATTGAATGAATGCTATTCAGCGTTGTTTGCATAAAAAACAAAAACCGGATATTTAGCTAGAGACCGCTTAGACACTCTTTTGTAATAAATTATTTTTAACGTGTGATCAAAATTTTAGACACTGTTTAGCAAAACTAGTGATAAACGTTTGTTCATTTTTGATTTTGTAATAACACCGTATAGGTTTAAGTTCCACACATACGAATGTAGACCTCATGAGGCACATCTCAACAGACCGTTGCCAGCATAAGCTTAAAAAATACCTGATTTATTACAAAATTTTGAAATGTAAATGTAATTTTAAATTACTGTAGGACCTTTTTTAACTAAACCAAGAAACTTATAATATACGATGTCATGAAATAAAATAAATAATTAAAAAACAACATCCGCCATTTTGAGATCTGGGTCTTGAAAATCATCCTAGGGGTTAACGAGCACGTAAACATTTTCACATAAAATATTTTTTGTAATAGTAACGATTAACTACTTCTGAGAGCAGTTATAAGCGTTTCTAATAAAAAGATAATCGTCAAACCGACATCTTGCGACATCTTCGTTTAGTAAATATTGTATAAACGGAAAAAACAATAACGTGTGGAGACTATACCGTATATTGCATGAAAAGAATACATATTGACAATGAATATAAACACTTAAAAATATTTTTATTAATATTTTATTATCTTCTTCTTATAGTGATGGCGACATGCGCAGAGTGCACAATTCCGCTACTATCATGTGTTTAGAAAACAAAACGAAGGAGATTGGCGATTAAAATACTTGAATCTTTCCTATTTAGATTAACTGAGGTAATTTCTGTCTAAACCGAATTAGATGAAATAAAAGGACATCAGCATATATTACTTGCAAGCCCAGCTAGTGAAATATCAAAGTAAAATGGATACAAAGTGGCTACCGCCTGTTAATAGTATTGTGAACATTACGGGACTTCCTAATCTTATTAAAAAAATAAAATAATACAATTTTAAAAATACATATTTATATGCAACGTCCAATTTTTTAAATTCAAGGAATGAATTGAGATTACAATTTTTGATTTGTAAAATAAAATAAAATCATTTTTAAGTACGACTGCTGTTAGTACAATTTTAGCAAGTAGCGTGTGAAGTTGGCGCAAACGCGATTATCTTCTTGTTTGAAACGCATAGTACTTTACTTCGATTTATTTATACATCGTTTTATTTTACTAAGTTGATCTTAGGAAATACAAAATAAATATAAAAACTTCACGTTGTGATCCTATGGAGGGAGCAAAAAATTAAACTAGTGTGAAAGCGTCAGTAACAATTAAAAAATTGTTAATAAATTCCCTTGGAAGATATTAATTTATTATTCTAGAACGATCCATTTGTAACGCTAACTACCTACGTAAATAAAACCTGAAATATACCTTGCCTTTGAGATTATTACTTTTAATCATGTGTGATATCTTCTCATGGACCAGTATTTATGTTAAACATTTTACTATAACTCGCCACTACGTGGCGTTGCAGTACAACTTCTGTACCGTTGCTATGCAGAGATATGAACACAAAAAATATTTACATATCGTTTTTTCCTATAACTCGCCTATTATTACAATAAATAATGACAAACGCGTGATGGGACCCGGGCGCACAGCTAGTGTGTATATGTATTGAATAGTTTCTAACCGCTTCTAGAATACGCCGCGTTTACTAAATCCAGCACTTTTTCCTGAACCGGTCAACAACTTATGAAGACTGAGAAGAGATAATTTCTTCCCGGATGCTTGAACCGTATTCACATTAGAAACATCTCAAATATCATGTCCAGGATGCCCAAGAACTTGAGGAACCTCGGCTTGCTTTCTTCCTCACCGTCTTGCGGTGTAGATTTCTCTTTGTTTCTCTTCTCTATTTCTGTAAATAATTATTATTTATGTTTCCACTGGACTGAAAAACAATTATTTGTCTCTATGAATGTATATTTATTTATTTTATTATATTTTTAAGCTATATTATTACAACGAACATTTCCGCCTTTGTTTCCTATTCTTTCTAGGTCCAAATCAGGAGAGTCACTGATAAGATATTACTACTACCAGGTCATATAACATCTTCGCTTCATTCGAACAGAGTTTGAGCAAGATGCTGTGACAAATGATGATGATGATGATGTCCTCCTTGAAGCATCAGTCAACGGCGAACCTTGTTACTTTCGGGAATGAGAACGAATGTGGCTCGCGAAACCAAATTTAGTTTTAAAGGTACGGTTATAAGGCGCACAATGTAACTGACCCAGAGAACTCAGGGTGTAAACATAGGAAGGCTTGGGACGGTTATTTATGAAGAGGCGCTTTGCATCGAGGTCGTTTAGTTGATGGACCTCAAATATTTCTACTGCCTTTTTAATTCAGAGTTGCGTCATTCTAACCTCTGTTACGCATGCTCTTCCCAGTTTTGTGGAGGTATGTTATTCTGTGATAAATAACTATGTTTTAACAACTAACACTCATACTACTCATCTCTCATCATCTCAACGACTCTCTTTCTGTGCTGTTTCTGGCACACTACATCTTCAATATATGTATGTATGAATTTCTATTTTTTTTTTATATAGATGTGGTCGTCATGCATTTCTAGCCATGGGTAACATAAATCCATGTATGTGTGGGTGTTGCGGACCGCATATTCTTAGATAAATAGTCTCCTGGAATTATTGTGTCAACTACCCAAGTGAATATTACTACCAATTACCAACACCGGAAGCATTATAGAATTAAATACATAATGGACATTGAGAAGAGTAGTGTATGCATAGTTTTATTTTTACATGTATTTAAAATCTTATCATTTACTATGTCGCTGACCGCACAAGTACCGGCAGCGAGCCGCAGTTTGATGACCACAGCTCTATAGCCTAAACTGTTTGATGATTTTTTTTACATATTAGTGTTCGTCTTTTGATCGAACTTTGACCATAAGTCATTAGTATGTTTTTAAATATCAATATTGTTTAGGGGTTTTTCGAATCGTTGATGGTATGGAATAAATCCGTTTCCAATTTTTTAACACTAAAACTTGTTAGTAACTATTAAAAAAGAAATGAAAATCAATTCACAAACCGAAGAGATTTATACATAGATGAGATTTTATTATGTCTGTTCACACATGTGTATACACAATCCATCAAATACAACTACTCAGTGAAACCTACAGATTTGTATTGTGTACTACAAAAGTTTGCAGGCCTTAGGCTAGCCATAATGGAATGTTGTTCCTTGAGACTGAGTTAGAATGCAACATCCAATATAAGCTACAGAGGGGTAACAATAATAAATAAAAATTTAAGAATTGTTAATATAAAAGAGAAATAATAAAATCTATTCGCTATGAATCAAGTTTCGAGCTTACGACTACAAAACAGAGGAGATTCTCAACTAGGCTGCGTTTTTGAAGTGAAACTTCTTATGCGAGGGTTTTGAAATTATGATCGGCAAACTTTTTGTGTGACGACAAGTGGTGGGGGTAAACACAGTGTCGGGTAGAGTGTTCAAAACACAGCTTCTTGTCCGACCACCAAGGTTAAGTAAGTACTTATCGTGTGATGTGTTGGTTTTTTTTTAATTAAGACGTTTCCCTCTTTAACTTTTATCTATCTTTATGTCTTTACGACATAACCTGTGTTTTATTGTGTTTCTTACCACAGAATTTCGTCATCCATAAATTGATTTGGATTTTTTTTTACTGGAAAGAGGATACTTTAAAGCGGGTACCATAGTAATTAATATTCAATACGATGAAAACTACAAAAACTGTTGCTCTCTTGTCTTGGTTTTTCAATTGACGTCCGTCGAGTTGGGGGTCAATATTTTTTTTGGGGAGGTTACATAATTATACTCACACAGACAACGTTTCAACATGCGGATACTCGTAGTTTTTAAGAAAAAATTAATGAAACTCGACTATTTTTGCAATATTTAAGCAATTTCTACCACAGATTATATAGAATTATCGCCATTGAACGTTTCATTTTACCTACGGTTTTATTTTTTATAAATTTTCATATATATTTATATTTTGTACTCATTTTAATAGTTTTCATGCACACATATATATAAAAGTTTATGTATATTAAATTTTAGCATTATTTTCATTACGAGCTATTCAAATTACAATGTGTAGTTTACCGTCTTTTGCCGGTTTGTGAAACGAAACGTAAAACTAACGCCATTTTTCTTGGTATTGAGATAACAAATAAAATAGGTTAGATTCAACTTTTGTCAAAGAACCTGTTTGATAGACCCTGACTCCGCCTGGGACTAGTTTGTCTTATCCGTAGAGTGTTCTTTTAGAGCCGGAGGCGCGAAGCTAGACCAGCCTCCTCGCGCTGTAACAAATCGTAGGCATTGGACGAGCCCGAGCAGCTGTGGCGAGGATGGATGCTTGGGATTTGTTAAAGCGGGCGGAGGCTGCTCTCCCTGAGCGCCGAAGATGTTGCATTCTCAAAATAGATACAGAAATCCGGAGAATTTCCTCGGAATTAAAAGACTCGAAAAGGTGGGGGCTCCGCAACTTTTCCTTTTAAGAGGGGTTAGTACATGTCCCCCCTTCCTTCCCATAACCCTCTCCAACATCAATTCAGCGGACGTTAATGGAAAGTCGTACCGTTCTCTTTTTCATTTAAACTTAGTCTTCGAAGATACTTAATATATTAAAGTAGAATGAAATAAGTTGATGTTTTAATAAGAAGTAATTTTCTTATTTACTTTGTTTTGTTTTTAAAAAGGCATTACCTCAGTTTATGTCATTTTATTTACAAAGAAATGTATTTTCGGTGACATTGCGGCTTAATTCTGCATTATGCTAATTATCATATTCCGTCTGCATAGAAATTATTTTATAATATTTTTTTATAAAAAAGTGAAATAACTAGTAACTTTTGTCTAAATGCTTATTTAAACATATTTTTGTTACAAATGGTGATATTTTTTACAAAGACCAATTTGCAATATGATTACACTACTTATTCCTCCTTTTAAAACGGACTTAAATTATTTTTAAGATAAATGTAAGTCGCATATGTAAACATGGTCGAACTTCAAACGCATTTGCCCATAAAATTGAATTCTTGAGTTATTTTTTTTATTAAAGATCCGGTTATAGTGCTTGGAGATATTGCTAGGTTTATGACAATCCAAGACTAGGTAGGTAGTACCTACCTATGGCCAAAGATGCTCTGGTTGCAATCTCTTGGAGTACATGTTTCTGAAGTTCGTTTTATTTTTGTTAAAATTTCCTTTGTTTGTAAGTTTGACTTTAAGTAACTTTTTAAGTATTTGATCTATCATTTTATGACACCAATATGAATGTAATTAGAATTAGTATAATTTATGATTTAATGTCGAATATGATGTGTTGAAAGAGAGCGCATGTAGAAAGGGACAGAAATATGCGGCAGTAATATAAGGTAGATCAGAGTGTCATACGATTGTGGTTGGTTTAAACTATAATCACATCACAGAATAGTAGTGTAAGAGCCCGTGCCTTTTGATAGTTATGTTGGCAGGGTTGTGTTTCCTCAGTATTCCAGTATTGCTCGCCCAAGCTCCCCCACACATAAACACTTAGCCACTAAGAAAATGTAGTTTTGTAACAGAAAGTTCATCATACCAGTTTTGTCATGATGAGTACGATGCCCTCTATAAAGCACATTCTTCTCCAATTCGGTCAGTTCCACGGAAGTGTCCAGAAACACTTGAATGCTGTACTCTGAGACCGAGCTAGACCAGTGTCCAAAAACACCTATACCTTAAAATTAACATAGCAAATAACCAATTACTTTTTAATAAAAATAAAAGACAAAAATAATTACTGTGGGTTATTCTTCAAGGTAAAGATACGAGTATACTATGAATGACTTTTCTGTAGTCATTTTAAGAGGTAAGTAAAATTCTGTAATAGTTTATGTATCTCATAAGATTTTGCCAAGTCTTCACATGTAAGTGATCGGAAACTTTAATAAAATTGTCATGCTTTATGAATGAATGTTTCCCTTTTTTATATTGGCTGTAGTGTTTGATCACAATCTCACTTATTATGGATTTAGAAAAAGCTCTGCCCCCATGCAATGAAGCGATGATGGCATAGTTGATAGCTTATTCAGACACAGTGTCGAAGTACGTAGGTTCGAATCCTTGCAACTAACTCAAAGCTATTGGTTAGGGAAAATATTGTGATGACACCATATCATAGTGGTATGCTATAGTGGTATATAAACCATAGGCTTTTCTAAGTCTGCCTGGTTACCTACCACCCTCAAGTTGAAAATCTGTCGCTGAGCACCTGTTGGTGTTTTTGGCAGCTGTATGTAAGAGCCAGTCACCTCTAGGATTAAAGTGACTACCATCTTAGACCACTACAGAATTTAATATCAGGTGACATTGTGATCAAAAGCTAACCTATAAAGTAATAAAAGAGGAAAATACAAATTTATACAAAGTATATACAATAATCCCATTAAAATATATATAATTAGTTAATAGTAATAGATGATTATCCTAATTAATCTTATCTATATCAAAATAAACAATCAGATGATATATACTTACCTATAGGTCTAGGAAACTCGGAAGGAATGTAGACCATATCATGTCCACAGGTAGCGGAGCTGAAGCTGTTCTCTTCCACTTCATACCCAGGCCTAAAAAAAAACTTGTATGAAGGATGTTAAATATCTCAAATATCCAAACCAGTTATATTTGTATACCATATATCTTGTACAGAGTGACCTATTCTCATGTTGTGCACTTCATAACTGTAATTAATATATTTTAACACCAGCTGCCTCGCTTAGCCACTCTGCGCCATTGTCAATCTAGTCTCTTCCTCTATATCAGACTCTGATGCTAATCACACCCTAAAGGCCAGAACACAAGTGTATAATTTCTTTGTGTCAAATTTAGGTTCACTTCACAATCAAACAATGTATAAATTCTAATACCTTTATAATTTAACAGTATTTAACACAAGTCCAATATAATTTAACCTTAAAGGTGCCAGTTGAGAATCAAATTTGTCATAGCAAAGGTTATTTTAAAGTCAGTTAAGTGTTGATAATTAAAATTCTTAATTCTATGCTTTGTATGTAGTTGATTTTAATGATGTTAGTGACAATATAGTCTATGATGGTAACACAAGCCTGAGAGGACAGACTGTACTGTAGTTTCTAGAAAATACATACTGGTAAATTAAGGCAGGTTTCCAGTTAGCTGATGGAAGATAGCAATGTGGTTTGGAAAAGTTAATTATATCTTCCTACACAGAATGCCCAGGATCATTATAGGATTACAACCTTAGTTAATCGACGCCGTGTCCGAACAGTATCACTGATTCATTGTTGTTCAAAAATCAAAGCGCCGAAGCAAACAACTCATGTATAAATAACTCACCGACCTAATGTGATCAGCTATATAGATGTCCGCGTCGCCTGTTAGTGAAGTTAGCTCAATCAACAGCGGTCCCAGGTGCCCCAGCTGCCAGTAAGAGAAGTTACCACAGCCCACAGAGCCAATCACTGTGTCGAGGAGCACTTTATCTGTTTCTACTTGGACCCAACTTGATAATAACGACGAAAGTGTTGATATACAGATAATTCCCAACATAACAAGTATGAACTCGCGACGCATTTTGTCAGATATCGAAAGAATAATAAAACCGCAAATTTATTTTGTTTAGGATATTACATCAAATTGCCATTGCCTGTGCTGTTTTTCTTCTTCTTCTTGTTTTGGCACTGCAGAAGCATTTGCCAGTGTCAATGTTTTATTTAATACAATGTTTACAAATCATATAAGTATAAAACGTAGGAAGTTACTTTAACTAAAATATTAGAAATTTTGGATTTGGGAATTAAATAAGGATTTGAAATACTTATATGTACATAAATTTGATACACACGCATATATATATTATAGAATATTAATAAACTACATGTAAAAATATTAAATTTTCATATTATTTTCTTAAATAAAAAAAGCTAATGTTTTGTATATATTATAATCATTAGAAGCCAATAGTGATATAATGGATATAGGAAAAGGAACCTGTAATGATTTCAAAGAATGAGGGAAACTAGCAGAGTCATTTCAATGACAAGAAAAGAAAATATGGTTAAGATCTGTTTCATCAAATCCACAGGCACACGATGCACTTTTACAATGCGAACGCACTACACCACCAAAAAGATGCGAAATATTTCTCTTCATACTTATGTCTTGTCGTCCATAGACCAAGAAGTATGACAAATGTTTGTACAAATAATAAGGACATGATCTGTAGATGAGACAAATAAAAATTAGTCTAAAACGTAGAAAGTTTACTATTCACACAGTTTTAAATAGGTAAAAATAATTTCATAATATACTAGAGGTATGCGTTGGACAAATATTAATAAATTACATAGAATGGCTAAATCACACTGTCATGCAATTGGATTGAACCCCTTCCTTATATTCTGAAATGTATTATCAGTATAAAGAAGAAGCCGTAAAAAACATTAAATTGTTGCACAGTGTTTCGACAATTGATCCACTTTTTTATAGTAATCGAGGGCAAAATAACAAAGTTTTTATCAGTCGTTACTCAATTGATTAAACGAATTTGTGCGTAATGAATACCTAAACCGATTGTTTGTTTTTCTTATCATATATACTACGTTGTGCCGTAAATTCAACGTTCTATATTAACTAACACATACTGACAACTTCACCTGTCTAAATTTAGATTATTTATCAATGTTATTTAATTGAAGAGAAAACTGCTTTAACCCCGTTGTGATTTGAAACTAGATGAAGCGAAAAAGCAATATTAAAAATAGACAGACATATACATCTATGGGATTTAACGTGCAAGAGAATGAGATAAAAAAAATTATATAGTGTAACATGCAGTATATCGTATTATCTAATACTTGCTCTGATCTAAACGTTGTACATGTATATGTTTGTACGTGGGTGCGCCAGTGTGTTAAAGCCTCGGGAAAAGGCGTCATAACCAGAAAGTTGTTTCGTTTATATAATTATTTTCTCATTTTTTGAAGATTTCGCTTGTACCGCGTGTGAACTGTACGTTTTTTTACAAATAATGTTGAGTTACATACAATAACTATAAATTATAACGATATCCTATGGTGTTCCCCATCAATAAAATATTAAAATATTAAAACCCCTATCAACTCCTGATAAGGGATGAATTTTCCAAAACCCCTTCGGAGTGCTACTTTTTGTAAGAAACTCGAATGCAGAATTATTTTTTGTTTCTAGATTGATTTAGACTGATTAGTGTATATTAATCAGTCTTTTGAGTGGATAAGTAGATGTCATACTGCCACGACAGACCTTAATAATTTATAGATTTAAAAGATTAACTTGAAATATGTTTTTTGGTAGTGAGCAGCTGAAAATTGAGAATAATATGTATACTGCTCGGGCATAAATTGGTTAGGATGTAGGCAAAATTATTTTTGAAACTTTATAAATGTTAAAACTCGGAGATTAGTAGTCACTTGCACTTGTATTTAGGTGTTGTTCGTATACCGACACAACACGATAATCGGTGCTCTCTCGAAACCGATCTTGGATGATTTATGGTGCTTATTATTGCAAGTTCACGCTCCGTGAATACTTGCAATGGCAGCGGTGAAAACTACAAGTTAACTGAGTCTTCATAACGATAATCGTGCCGCCATATATTTGACATACATCTTCTATGGCATCTACTTCTTTATGTTAGAAATAAAAATAAATATGGTTGGATATGTAAAATAAAGTTTAGATTTCGTGAGCATCGCCATCTAACAGGTTCAGCTATAGCGAAGGCCTATTCAGTTTGTTCATCAAAATCAGTCAAGCCCTTTAGGAGAAAAAGAATTTCGAAAACACTCACAATCTGTTGTTTATGTATGCAGATTCTAAATGTTAAGATTCATAAATCTGATAAGAGATTTTTAAATTTTCACTCAAAAATTAGGAAACTCCATTTTATATACTTGAAGGCTGAAAGCTTTTTTGTCAAAAAGTAAATTATTTGGATCTAGTATTGAAACAACTCAATAGTAATTCCCTCGGTCGTCACATATTTGGACTTGTTTGAAATTTTATACTGCCACAGTAACAAAAGACAAAAGGAAAAAAATTCTGTAGCATGTGCTTTTGATGAAGTATGCCTAACTTGTTTTTTGATAAGTCTAATTTGAGAACAGAAATACATACGTGAACAAAATTATTAGTTGCACATTTTTCCTGAATTCGATTATATATAAAACATAATATTGCCAAATACGGCCGATACGACCCTCTCTATTTGGATGATAGCATAATGACATTGAGATTTTGGTGGCAGAAACCATTTACGACCACAGTCTAATTTATTACTCACCTAATAATATTAAAAATAAATGCTCAAATACCATAACCACTACACGTAGACACACTTGTTTCAGTCTAACGCATTACGGAATCAGCCCGTGTAACACAGTCACGGATTGAGCCTTGTTCGGAGCCTGGAGCAAATGTAACGCAGTGACGAGAACAATGCTCGCACAAATTTCGTATTGCGTGGGACGCGTCAAAGTTAAGGCCTAAACAGAGTCGGATAAAGAGCAGTGAACTAAGTCCTTTCATTTAGGGTTGACATATGACAAATAATAAAAACTTACACAAAACATCACAATGTTTTAAAGAAAAGTAATAAGGAAAACAAACGTTGATGATTCCATATATCACTTTACTTAAGCAGGCTTACAACCCTATATAAACTATTGCAAATCTACGGGAAGACCCTAGTTTTTGTGTCTAAATAAAATAAATAAACGAATTTAGAGATAACCAAAAATTCGCCCAACTTGAAGACCTAAAACTATTATATTTTTCCACCCTGAGCTTAGGGTCCGGCATATAATATATTAAGTCAAATCTAAATATACTTTATTCAATTTAGGCCCTAAGAAAGTGCTTATGAATATCAAAATTACCACCGGTTCGGAAAACAACCCACTCATCACGAAGAACCGGCAACAAATTCGATTTTGTTATCTTTTAACATAAATAGATGCCTATTTCAAATAAATTACACGTTACAATAGTTATTAGTGGATGCATAGAGAAGAGTCAATTCCAGACATCACCATCATTCACATATTACCCTAGCGCTTTGATAATAAAATCCGCTTGACATGGCGTTTAAATTTATAGTCTGGCAAATCGGTAACATGTTTTGGGACTTTGTTATAGAATGTGACACTATTACCAAAGAAACTATTAATGGTTTTACTGAGTCGGAAACATAGGACGACCAGTTTGTCACCATTTCTAGTATTCAGATAATGCCGGCCTTTTACGAATTCAAGCTTTTCAAAGTTTTTGTGAGTTTATATAACTAATATAGTTGTGATTTATTTATTAAATGGCTTCGTAGATTTAACAGAATAGTTCATTAACAGTAGACTGGTAGATCCTCAACTCTCAATGTTCATATATTCTTGGATCAGACTTTACTTAAATTTTAGTCATTCTATCATGGTTGGATAATAAAACAGCTCGCACATACATATTTATCAACATATAGACGCTCATTATATGTTTTATATCAGTATAATCAAAAATTTTTGATAACATTTGCTTCATTTCCTGTCAACAATAATAAAAATTTAAACGACAAAACATATTGTACATTACTTCTTCAAAATCAACTTATTGACTAGATAAAGACTTCCGATATGACACAACCTTGCCATAGATTAAAAATGATATGACCACTACTATAAGCTACCACAAAGCATTAACTGCATAAGATGTCATTGACAACATTTACAGTCCGTGCCAAACTTAATGGCCGCTCTGAATATAGCCGTAAGTTTGGGCTTAGTCGTAATTTTATCAATAGTTTAATACAAAACAAGGTACAAATATTATTATATGAATCTAAGATTGGCATTTATTTATCCTTAAATTGTTTCGATGTTAGCTGTATAATATAATACGTATTTATACATTAAAATATATTCTGCGCAACTATATTAAGAGCGGTCAAAAAGTTTGGCACGGACTGTAATTCTTAAAAACTGTGGTATGTAAGACTTAGCCAACGTTATATATCGCCTACTAAAAGGAAACATAATAGAACTACAACGAAATCGCCACAAGTACAGTGCCGGATTTAAAATTGTATAATAATTTCCGTACCGCTTCAAACGAAACATCTAATAACATCAATGCTGATATAAAGAACGAAACATTTTTTTAAAACACCTCAAAGCACATTCATAATACATGTGAAAAATTATGACGGGTATCTATTACGCGCTACGGGTCTATCAATGATTTAATTCGGTTCTGCACAAGCATACAGTGTAGAGGTCTAGTCCCGTAGTTCCCAAAGTGGTCCATATGGAGCTTTAGGGGTCGATTTCGAACTTCTAGAGGTCTACGTCAGCGAAAACAAAATCTGGAGGTCGGCGGCTGCAAAGGGCGGTCGACTATAGTGAATTCTATTTAAACAAGTTGTAAGGAACATTTTAACTTTCTATAAATATAATAATAAAATCGGATAGTGCGTTTGTACTTACGTAATCCTTTTTTACAATATACATATAAGGAAATATTTCTAAAAGGTATATGATTATGGAATTTAATGAAGATTATGGAACTACATTCAGACAGATTCATGACTGCACGCATCCATCAATCATAGAAAAATTCCTGATCGATGATGGGATGACAATATAAAATTATTTTATTTAGGTACTTTTGTTGAAATTTAATTGAAATACAATCAATCATTACAAAATATATTCACTTGTTTTGGATCTCATGTTTTTTTTTTAAATAAAATATAACATACCAAAGTCCAGTCAAGAACAATTTCACCTATCAAAAACATATTTGAATTTGTAAAATATAGGGGAGTTTTTGGCGGGCTCTTAGTCTGTCATGTAGTGGTTTTTATATTTTTTATTCATAATCTTGTGTTATTAGACTCTATATTTTGTAATATTGGTGGTGTTTTACGTAATATAGTTCGGTTATTATGCACAAGTGAAGTGGATGGGAAATAATACCACGGAGCATGCATTCTCAGATGCCACCAAAACTCCATGGAAAGTTCTAACAAGGAAACCGCCATCTTGTTAGAACATTATAATTATCACAAGACACTTACTTGGCAAAATCTTGTTACTTGACACTGGCTAGTGCACAAACCGTGACGGAGACAAAAAATAAAGAAGAAGAAAATATAGGGGGTAACAAAAAAGTTTGGGGAAAGTTGGCTCTAACTCAGTAATGATAAGATGTGCTCACTTATACAATGAAAGAACATCAAATATAGACATATTTCATGAAAGTAGTAGATCATTTAAGGCGAAGGTAACAAAAAGCATTATTAACCATATTTTAAAGACAAATTCCTTAATCATAAGCATATTCGTTCTCACATATATACATTTGTGTTATCATTTGTTTTTCGTGCGACAGTAACAAGAGTATTATGTGTTTTTTTATTTTATGTGATTGTAGTGGTGTGTGTTTGTGGTTGTTACTTTCTATTTAATTTTTATTTTTCACTTATTAGTTAGTTATGTAATTTAGTTATAAATTAGATGTTTGTTATTTTACTGTATTTATAAAAGTTTGGGTTAGTAATTTAATTAAAAATGTATATTATACTGAAATCGTTATTGGCGAAACTGACATTTAACTTGTACTTTTTGTTTTTTAAAATGTATAGATGTAGATTTCTTTGAAATAAATAAATAAATAAATACTTGTCTAATTAAAGCTCAAATTTTCCTTGAAGTTGCTGCAAGTATTTGTGCGATAAACAAATATTAGAAGTGAAATGGACGAAACCTAACTTCGGAGTGAATGACATATGATAGATTGGTCGCTATAATAAAATCTACGATGCGATTGTTGTGTACGTTATAATAAAAGTAATGTTCAGTAATCAGTATTTAATTTATTAAGCCCTTCCATATGTATATCAACATTACTAGTCATTTTACTAATGACATCAGCCCACACTCTTCTCTATGCCTAGCCTAAGGTTTTACTCTCCACAACAGCGATATTAATATTTTAACATTTATTTTATGTTAAACACCCAAAAAACATTTCCTGGAACATACGAGTTCATGCTGAGTTCGGTACATTTATGTGAACCCCTAAAACTCAGTTACAAAGGACTGAAATATTTATTTAGAAATTATGTCAATATTCCAAATCAATTCTATTGACGTTGTCAGTAGTAAAATGATAAATTCTTTCATCCGTTACGATTACCAGAGACAAAGATAGTATCACTGTATCCAGAAACAGTATGTCTTCATAGACAAACTATAATAATATTTGCTAATCTTATTTTAATATTACACAAAAGTTCTTCATTATAATCATACATTCAAAATACTAGATAAGCACTAGATTACTATAGATACGTACACCTAACCTTCAAAAGCCCTTTAGCATAACGGAATTCCAAATTTTTTGTACGTCTGCCTTTGCTCCTACACATCCTTTACTTCTCTCTTCCACTTGTTAAATTAAGCATGAGTAACAAAGATGGGTGATCGTCGAGACAAAAAAAACATCAGCTGTTGTAAAGACAGGTTCTGAACAGCTGTTAAATGTTTTGTAAACTTAAAGTTATTTTTATTTTATATACTAAGTTTTGGAGATGACAAAATAACACACCACCGCACGATGTTTGCATTGCATATTTCCACGAAAAAAGCTTATCTCTTCCTTGCGTATTGCAATGTAACCATCACAACGGTAACTGGTGGATAATTTATTCACATTTAATAAAAATATTATGAATTTATTGTCTTTCATTTTGTTTTCTATATCACATAATTTGGTACTTTTTGTAAACCTTTTACTTTATATTTTAAACGTTCTTATGTAACGTATGTCATATATTAATTAGAATATCTTTCTCGTTTACTCTTTCGTAGATTGGTTGTAATGTGAGTAGTACTGCGAACTACTAAGTCTACACTTATATTATGATTACCCCGTACCCCGCGAACTTCATTTGAATCAGTGATAGTTTTTCAAGTGTATCATATACATAATACAGAGCGACTAAATCACTATTTTAATATATTAAAATTAAGCATATACTTATTTATTATTACGAAACAACACTTCTATTTATATCAATAATATTATTTAAATGTTATAATAATATTATCACCCGAGATAACTTCAAAGTCGGTCGTAATAAAAACAAACAGCACCAGAGGCAGAATCAAATAATAACAGCCAACCATTTGTAATAATACTGCAAAATAAACGATTAACAGTAAATGGTCGGATATCTTTGTGTTGGTGCTCTATTTAAGTTGGTCGGTTGTTAAGCTGGCCTCCTTGTTTTCGTTGAAGTTCTTTTTTTTAACGTTGCCAACCCATTGGTACATTTAGTACTAGGCTGAATATAAAGTGGTCCATTAACGTTGCTACGTGTTCATCGACATTATCGATTAAGCATCCATTATTGTCGAGCATCCATTAAGTCGTGCGACTTATGTATTAATTCTAAGAGTTTTATTACTGATGAGTTACTTTTATTATTATTTAATGAGATAAGCAAACTTGTCATACAATCCGGTTTTTTTAATTAAAAAATATCACTGCAGATAATTTTTATATATACATGTTTTATTTACGGTCTATTTCACTCCTTAATTATTAAAATTTGAAGTCTTAATGATCAAATTCTATGAACCGAGTATTATACTATATCTATTCTTTCAATGGATAACAAAAATCAACATAATATAGCAAGTATAATATAATATAGTATACTCGTATTTGGTTTCATGTTTTGATATTTACATGGTTTGAATTTAATTAGTTTTCTTTTTTTATTTTGTCTATTCACGTAATTTATCGTCTTTTCTGTACTTACTATGTTTACAAATTTATGTAAAACTGAATAAGTGTATGTTTAACATATATATAACAACTAGAAGACAACTGTGTTAAATACGTACTAGTAATTGAGAAATGAACTCCTGAGTTTATGTCACATTGATATCCATTATATTATAGCGTTTACTATATGTTCCTCCAATATAATATGAATTGCAGACAGAGACATACCTTACCTAAAGTGGTACTATAATATATATATATATACATATACAACTTACTTAAAAACAACCATATTTCTGAGGCCAGTCATAATAGGTTTTTACTCCTGAGAACTGAATTTGATTTACTCGTGTTCAATACATTTTGTAAACCACAACCTTTACGCAGTAAGTGTTACTGATTTGTAATGGTGCTTCTGCCGTGAAATCTTGTAATATCACTAGTAATATATGTTTAGCTCAACACTTATGAAGTTTTTACATTCATACAATGTTATTTGATATATATATGCATAAGAAAATCATACTATAATGCAATTTATTGTATAGTTTGGATGGTTACGAATTATAGTAGATATTTCTTTATTGTATGGTGCGTGTGACAACGCTGAGCGACATTTGTTACGTTGACATTGCCCTCTGGGTAATCGTCTGTTGTAATATCTTTTTCATAACTTTTAAGATTTTTTAAATTAATGACATTATAATTTATTTGTAATTAATTGCATAAATAAATAGCAATCTGTAGATAAAATTCAAAATATTGATTATTTATTTTGTTACTTTATAACAACAAATTATACTGATAAGATAAAGCTGCTTTAACCTTAAGTAATATTATTTCTCGTGAAGCATTAACTTTCTGGTGTTTGTTAGATTATTTACAGTATACAAAATACAAATAATTTTACAATTTTTTTATTTAGATAAAAAATAAACTCTACAAAAGTCTTCATGTGAATGAATCGCTTTAGTTCCCCACTGCGCAGCATGCGTCGCGCAGACGCCATTAAAGGTATAAATACTACGAGCGCCGCCGACGTCACGCAGTTGAAATCGAGAGGTGAAGCGTTAAATAATGGAGAGGTGGCGTCCATATTGCTTTCTGATAAAAATCGATCACCACCGGAGTTAGCAGCGTGTCCGTCGGCAAGTTTCCGTGAAAGTGTCTAGCAGTGTTTCGACGTGTCATCAGCGTTGATCGACAGCGATTCGAGGCCGTGTCGTATTGTGGCGGAACGCAAACCAAGAGAGTGACGAGTCACGTATTATATCGCGTATCGAGGCCGAACATAACAGAGCACAAGCGAGAGGTCGGCCGTGTCACAGGGGCTAATCATGAACCAAGCGCAGGGCAGTGCGACCCGAGGGCGTCGGCGGCGACCGCTGCCGTTGCCAGCGCTCAGCGTCAGGCGAGAACGAACCGCCAGGACGGAGCGCGAAGAACGTTACGCGGCCAGCAAGTGGGGGGCCGCTCCTGCCGCGTGCGCTCTGCCCCCGCCGCCGACACACTGGCGGCGCGAAGGGCGCTGTCGGCCGGAGCCCGACCGCGCACTGCCGCTCAAGCTGCTGCTCAACGTGACGGCGTAGGCTTTCGCCCGCCGCCCGCACCTTAAAGACTCTAGCAGCTAGTGTTAGTGCGCCTCTCGTGCCGTGTTTTCGTTTGGTGGTCGCGGCGCGTTGTCCCCTGGTCGCTGTCGCACCGCGGGGCTTCGCTTCGACGCTCCTAAATTCTCGCGTTAGGTATTATTTTGTGAAAATTTTAGTAGGTAAGTTGAAGACGGCGACCGGCCGCGCCGCCGTCACCTCGCTCCGCTCGCCTCAAAATACGAGAAAAACACAAAAAAAATACGCGAGCGGTGTGTTGAGTGACAGCGGCACGAACGGCCCCGAAGCCCGACGCTTCGCCCCTCGCCGCCGGGCCCCGTGACCGCGTCCTGCCCGGGAGGCTTCGTCGAACTCGTGCCTGTACAGCGGCCATTGAGAGACGCAGTATAAAGTATCAAGAGTAGAAACGGTGTAACTCGTACAAAGCGCGTGCTGGCGCGAGCGCCGTAACCTCCCTTTTGTTTTTATTATTGTCCTGGAGGGGAGAGCGACAGTCACGGGGCGTCCGAGACGTTGCATTTATTTGAAATGAGGCGTTAAGTTTATATTTTACAATGAAGGGCGGTGAGGCTCGCTGCGCCGGACCGGAGCATACTGCGCTCCACTAGTCGTATCGTTTTATTTAACTTGAGACCAATGTATTTTAATTTGTGCACGCGAAGCCCGGCTCGGGCGAGAGATCAGGACCCGCGCGCGTCCTTCGCCAGCCGCGCAAGCACCTCGCCAACATACAGAGAGCTTTAAGTAACTTACAAGAGAGCCGGAGCTCTGCGTGCTTATTTTAGATGTAGAATAAAAGAAATTTAACGATACGGTTGTATCCGTGAACCGACTGTTAACAATTGGAAGATATATATGTTTGTACAGATTTATTGATCTCAGCTGCGGGTGTCTGCGGCCCGTTCCTCTAGGAGCTTCTGTGATGTACAAAGAAAAAGAGAATATTTGGAATTTTACAAGTTTTTTATAATTAGTTTGTAAAGTACTTTTAAGTGAAGATGGTGCGTGGCGGCGGCTTCGCTTCGCCGCGTTGGAGACACCCTGCAGCGCTCCTTTACTTCCTTCCCCCTGTCCCTTCCCTTTTTCCCGTCTATCCTAGGGCTCTCCGGAGCCCGCCAAATATATCATGTTTCTGACAGAGGTCAATCGTTACTATTCACTCTATTTGAGTGGATTTTTCTTTACAGCTCAAGTAACTTTTAGAAGATTAAATGTGAATGATTTGAGTAAGTATCTAATCCTGTATCATTCCTTTCAGGTAAAATTTATCAATTTTTCATAATTCACTCATTGCTACATAATGAACTATGCTAGCTAATAAGCTAAGTACAATAAAGTAGTAGATACAAAACACCTACAAATGGGTGTGGTTGAAAGATATATGAAATCTAAACTGCAGTCAGAAACAATTTGTTTTTAAAAGTTATAGTATATTTATTTATAATTAAGGTAAGTTTATTGGAGTGAATTTTAAATGGTGATAGGTGACTGGAAAGGTGATGCTCGTGAATCTCGAGACTAGTAATGCTGTATGCATCCAAGTGCTGGGCTATGAAAGAGACACGGATGAGAGAAAACTACACATGGCTGAGATGCGAATATTGAGATGGATGTGTGGTGTTATAAGTGGAAGTTTGAAAATAATACTAGTGTCGGAGAAGTTGAGAAGTTGAGGAGTAATAGGTTAGTACGGTATGAGCATGTCATAAGGAGAGATGAAAGCCATGTAACTAGAAAAGTCTTAAGTATAAATGTGGACAGATATACGAGTACGAGTAGAGAAAGACCGAAGGTCTGAATAGATTGTGTGAAAAATGATATGTATAAAAGATTTAAATACTGAAATGATATCTGACTGGGGAGAGTGGAAAAGGGAATACATGTTATTCTGACATGTTAGGTGGGATAAGGGTAAGATGATAGTGAATTTTTAAGGAGTTTGACAGACAAAATTTGAAATTATTCATTGCTTGCAATAACCTTGTTAAAAGTGGGGTTATCTTAAGTTTAACAGTTCATTGCATTATTATACATCTTATTTCCAGCAACAATTTCTCTGTTGATATACAATTAGTGGCAATGTACAAGAAACTTGAGTATATATTAAATGCATGCACCAACACATCATTTTATCCCTTGGGACAATTAATGTTCTATTAACATCATATTTTACATTGTCTACAAATGTTATTATTTAAACATTAACCTTCCATTTCACTAATTCATTTACTCAAACATGTAAATTATAAGTTGGTATTATAGGGAGCATCTTATTGTGTTACAATGAGAATACCAATTGATGTTGCATCCCACTTTAGATTGTTTTGAGAATAGTCATATAAAAAATATTTGGTTGAAACATTTTAAGAAGTGAAATATTTGCCTCACATAATAGGTACAATGTTCTTATATTCATTTACTGCAGGATTTTCAGGCAGGGGTAAACTAGGTGTGAGATTTTTTGTCATTACTTTGTAGGCTTAATGACATCTTTGTACCAGGTGTACAAATGGTTTATGGTACATTTTGAAATGAATATATATAACTAGTACATATAGGCGGAAAACAGGGATAGGGATGTTCTAATAGTATAATTTTGTTTAGTTTATAATCATTTATAACTTATAAGTTTAATATTTCAATAATAATTTATAAGCTTATAATAAAAAAATATTTGTATACTTCCCAGCTAAACAAAATTATGCCAAAAACTTATTACTTTTAAAGCTTAAAGAAACCATTTTGACTCATCCAAATTCTTGCCATATCATTTAATTGGACACATGGGTCGTGCACGGGCATGAAAGTAAAAATGTACAAACCAAAGAGTCGCATTTTCTTGAAAATTTGCTATTTGTACTATTTGGTATGTAACCTATATCATATTGTTTTTGTTTAGATAATTAGATAATCATTTTCATTACATGAGGAGCAAAATACGCATTAATATTTATCTTATTTATATGGCGGCCATGACAAATAATAAGGGGGATCATCAGAGGATGAGGGGGGAAAGGGGGTCACACGCCTGCTTACCTGAGATTTTTTTTTTGCAAATTTCGTTTCTTTAAATATATGTTTCTTTTTCATTGATGTAGATATGTCTTTACATCAGAAGGAAGTATTATTTCAGTATATAGAATTGTTCCATTCATGGAAAGCCAAAATTAATCTCACGACCCGCTTAAATGAGATCTATTATCGTTGACCCCCCCAATTGCTTCTTATAAATACCCGATCTTTTTGTACCCGCTTATAAATTATGAACCCCCATTTTTTTGTCACATTAACGTAGAATTCGGTCGAGTCTCGTCGATATCTCACCAAAGCGGGAATTGAGTCAAAAACGACTCTCGTAATTAATGGACGCGCCTTAAGTATACTATATGTCATTACCATAGATATAATATATACTATCATATATACATATGTATGTCACATTAAACCTATGGTTACCCTTTTCCAGCGAGCGTTATCAGTGTTTTTCTTTTTCTTTCAATCTGACAACTCGCGTCTTTCCCAAGGACTATTCTTTCGATTTTCGGGTGCGTAGCCAATCTCTTAATTTAATTTTAATTTGTTTTTTATCGTAATGGGTCAATTAGACATAACTAAAAGTGTAGATTAGTATAGTTCATAATAATTGTGTAGTTTTATGAAACTACGATGCACGTGGGACTTTTCTTCGGATCGTAGACAAGTCAAGATTTTCGGAAAATTATTCAACTTGGTATTAAAATCGCGTTTTCAATCTTAACTTAATGATTGGAAAATGGGCAATCAATAGCAAACAAGATATCCAACTATAAAGTTCAATCTGCGTAGGGAATATATAATAATAATAATAAATACTATAATTCATATGATATCATTTTGAATTGAGCCATGGGCGCTGCCATATTTGCCTTGGCTGCTCTGACGAACGCCTATTCCGCGGCCGGATGTAATGCGACATGTGATAGATAGACGGAAAAAATTGAAACGGAACGAAACGGAAAAAAATACATTTGTTTTAGCAAATATACGGACAATACAATAGTGAGAAAAGTTCCACAAAGATATGTATAAACAAAATTAAATTAAAAAAAAAACTTTACAAGATATTAAATTATACCATGGTATCGCTACAATGGCGCACAATTCAGCATAAGCTGGCTGCCACCATAGCAGATGCCCCAACGCTGATTTGCTGATTTGTGGCCAAGTGGGTTTAAATCAATATTCATTAAATGTGAATTTATAAAAGTAAATAAAAGGGAAATAAGTATATATGCATGAATAAGTATTAAAAAAAGGTAATAAGATTATATAGTTGAGACGTCCAAGTTGTAGTTTTCGAAACACGCCTGGGAATCGAGTAAATACGTCCTTAATTTATTTTTAAATGTAATTAAGCTAATTTATTTTTAAATGTAATTAAGCTAAGGTAATTAATATAAACTATTGTAATTTAAGGTTCTAGTTGCATTTTACTAACAAAACCATAATTCTAGGACTGTAATGGTTTCATTTGAAATTGGTCAGATCTGGAACTCTAGGTATTTATTAGGTCCATGAATAAATATCCATATTATTATAGAATAAATCATATACATAACTAGCTACTCTACTACTACTAGCTACCACTTCGCACAGTAAACCGTAGAAAATGAGGACAAATCTTCCTTTTTTTTAGTGCGGCTCTGTAATTAAATAAAATGTTTAATTCTGTCAGTATTTTAAAAGATCTATTGTCTTCCGTCTCAAGTCTTTTTTACAGGCACGCACTTTGGCCTCGAACTCACCTGACTATACTACGCGTCGCTAGTCTGGCACAAGCGTAATACGTCACTAGCTTGCCGAGGTCATCGGTGACGCGAACCCATACATTTTCCCCCTACCAAATATCGCTCAACGGGACTCAAGAAGTTTTCACTTCAAATATATTTATTAAAGTGATACTTTTTTATATATACATATGTTTCTAAATTTTAATCATTTCATATCGTTATACTAAAAACAACATATCATTATACAACAGAACTTTACGATTAATTCCAAAAGTAATCGTAACCCTCAAATTAATAGCAACTATCGCTGCCCAATTTTTATTCCAGATAAAGTTTGAAATACATAATTTTACGATTTATTTAAGAATTTGTTATTTAACTTTCTGCTGACGTGTGACATTGTAATAGGTACGATATATCCGGGAGAAATACCCTACAGGGTCTTGTGATTCGAATTTTTTTACAACGATGAGTCGCATCTTCATCTGATTACGCGATACTATAAGTTCATAAAAAAATCCGCATTTTTATTTATGTTTTTTGTAATCAATGCAAAACACTTAGGTGTATTAGCTGTGTTGATGTTTTTCGATCCCAGATATTTATATGCATAAACAACTGCTCGTCATATAAAAAACATAGTGTGGTCAAACCCATAGAAGTGAAAAAAATGAAGTGTCTGTTTATGTCAAAATAATAGTTTTTACACTAAATTAATATGAAAATATATACGGTACGTAAGTACAAAACATTTATTTTTTTCAATTTTTGTCTGTCTATTTGTTTCGGCTAATCTCCTGAATGGACCGATTTTGACGGGACTTTCTTTGGCAGGTAGCTAGTTAGTAACTTAGGCCACTTTATACCTTTTATTGTAGAAAAAAGAATAGGGATTCCGCGCAAATATAATACAAACGCAAGTGACTGCTAGTATAATATGTTAATTATAAGCATGTGGGCTCATATTTTTTTATGTCCTTTTGTCCAATTTATGTGGAAACACTGATCATATGCAATAACGACGCAAGTTTTGAAGTTATAGTTCTTTTGGCGCGTTAGAGAAAAATGATGAGAGTAAATTTTTACGATGCGCGCGCACACTGTCATGAAAAACCGACACCCTGAAGTTAGCTATTGTCAATATTTTATTTAAAAAAAATACCTTTTTTCTATTGTTAGTGTCGTTTTTTCTACAAACGTAGAATAAGGCGAAAGATAAAATTTTTGAAATGATTTCTATGTTGTTACGCCAAAGAAGTATAACTTCTAACGCGTGTACATAAATAAGTACACACTACTTGTTTGAAGTGAAACTTCTTTAGAATCGTTGTGATTTCAAACCGGATGCAACGGAAAAACGACAGGTAAGAGACACAAATACAAAAATGTGTAGGATGAAGCCGGCAAAGAATGAGACAGAAATATACATACTATTTTTAAAGTGAAATAGTAAGCAAGAGCGAGCGAGCAAATGTTGGTGTGTATGTGTTGCACACTGTTTAATACTTGCTTGTATTTGAGCATTTAACGTGTGTTAGTATATGTGAAAAGTACATGTACTACTGCACACTGTATGCGGCTGCGTATTACAGCTCTTTAGTAAGAAGTCCGCGTGGTGTGTTATTATTTAACAGTGTTTGTGAGTATTTTTATATCTTGTTTGTTGAAACTGAAAATATGGAACTTGAGCAATAAATTATGTAACATATGTTAAATAAAATAAAAAATATCTTTTAAAATTAATCAAAATGCTTTCATAAAAAAAAACTTTGTAATTGTCCTACCCTTGTTACATATATTCATCTCATTCTTTTGTCGATTTACTGAAGTTTCACTTTTATCGTGTGTGAATCGCACATACACCTTTTTATATAATAATTGATTTCAAGTAAAAATGAGAATTATTTACAGTACAAAAATGACTACAAAATGAAAGTATCGATTTTTTTTAAATTTAGTTAGTGTATAGATATTTTATTGCTTAAGTTACGACGTTATTCACTTTGGTTTTGAATATTATTTCTTATTTAAGGTGAATGCGTTCATCTAGATCGCAAAATTCAAGATTTTGCTTTTTTATAATTTTATGTGAAAATACAATGTATGGAACGGATATCTTTTTTGTTACAAATCGTCTGTTAAATTCAAAACAGGCGCACCCCTTACCCTTTAGGCAGGGAGGTTAGTCATGTCCACCCCCGCCAAGCTCCGAGGATATAGCACAAATTCAGGATCTAGTTCGTTTTCATGAGTTAGTCCGAGGATATAGCACAAATTCAGGATCTAGTTCGTTTTCATGAGTTAGTCCGCGATACAAACCCTCTCCTAGTTTCATAGACTCAAACGCACTTACACGCGCGCGACTCCCGGCCTTCCGCCACCGCCCTCGATATTTCTGCGAAAACCCGTTCGCTTAGTTAGATCGGGAAACTAGGCGACAGTTCAAGCCGGGGCGCACTGTGTGCCCTTGCGCTGAACGCCTAAACAAATCGGGTGAGTGCCTTAAGCGCTCCCCTTAGTAGTCCGGTGAAACTGTAGCGGCCTTAACAAGCCAGCAGTGTAGTCAGTTGGAAAAATTTGTTATAAATATATATTCAGTTTATGTGATAAAACGTAGTGTTTAATAATTATAAGTAAAATTACAACAAATTACATCATAACGTTAATTTAATCATTGGGATTTCTCTTTAAAGTATGCTTACGCCAAATGCAAAATAATTTAAATAATAAAAAACAAAGTAATTATGTTATAATTCATTTGTTATTATATTATTATTATTAAGAATCATTAATAATTAAAGCAATTATTTAACATAATTTATGTGAAATACAGTATCGTCTTTCGTTATTTTACGCAATTATACCAAAAAGAAAATTTCAATAGATTCCGGGCCACGTGAGAGCTGTTACCTTTAGTCGATATACTTTCAACGTGAACGCTCTGCCGGTGATCTCATAAGTCACTTTCCAATCACGTTTGTATTTAGGTCAACCGATAAATATACGCTCGAATATTACGGGGGGGACAGATATGTTTGCTATTATATACTAATTTTAAACTCTTTAGTAGTTTATTTCAACCTTCTTCTAATTTTATACAACATACATGTTGATACATTTTTATCCTTATAGAGGCATGGGTTTTACAACTTTTTTTAGTTACCGTAATGATATCCATAGGATGGTTTCCCAGGTATGTATAACATAATAGTAAAGCGATATTAGAAATGCTTAAAACGTCGGCTTAAAAAGGGGTCAAAAATAATTTACATCACACTTTAAAATTCAGGGAAGTAGTTAACGTGAACTCGTGACATAAAAGTGCAAGTCATAAGCTTCGCTATGTACAATTCTAAAGTATTAAAACTCTACAAACTTAAATAAACACGTACAATTTGTTATATCTTAAATGAAATTTTTTATATAAGGTTTTATACAGAGAAAAATGTATAAATCATTTTGGTATACAACTGTTATCATTTTATTGATTTATTTTGCAAAAAATAACGTCGCCCCGGGTATGGGATCACCATCATGGACTCAATATATTAAGTACATGATCACCATGGACTTAATCACTCTCAATCTTTGACAATAACGTGTAAGCATTCTAGAGACTTTTTTCTAAGGACAAGGCAAAGGCATTTAATTTAGAGCATGCAGACAAATCTGACGTCATTACATAATTTTGACATTCATTAATATGAAAGGTAAAGTCATGTCTTTCACATTTTTGATATAGAGGCCGAAGTCATGTGTGTTTTTTTTCTGTCTATAATATTTTTAAGTTAATAAGGGCCTCCTTATCTGAAGTTTTCTGTTTTTATAAATGAAAGTCATAACAGTGTTTACTATTTCTGGAGTAAATGTTTTAATCATTTCAATGTTCTAACAAGATGGTGCCTTGTATGCTAGAAATTTCAATGGAGTTTTTTGTGGTATCTCAGAATTTATACTTCGTGGTATTATTTCCCATCCACTTCACTTGTGCACAATAACTGAATTATATTAGGTAAAAACCACCAATATTACAAAATATAAAGTCAAATAACACAATATTATGCATTAAATATAAATCCAATACACTGCACTACAGACTAAGATCCCGTCAAAATGTGCACTTAAGATCATGAAGCCTATGTGACATTATTGATCGATGATTTTTAATGATAAAATGAATTTATATAAAAGGCATAATGTAAATAAAAACGCACTCCCCTTTATAGAGGCATAGTCGTAGGAATATTTATGTGTTCACAAAGGTAGCATTTTCTTTGTTCTAAGTCTATGGCTGGTTCGTAACCAAAGTGTTGACAAACTTCAAGTAAATGTTAAGTCATTTCTGTCACCACTTTGCTGTTGTAAAATAGGTAATTATTAGGTTAAACGGATAAAATAAAAGGATAATTACAAACGAACGAAATACCTACTCAATATAATGATGTTTATGAGTTTTCATAATTAATAATATGAATTTGATGAAACAACGACATTTCGTAATCATTTTTAATTAGTCACTGCTGATGTCTGTTTACAGAAAATTGCGCAATTTAGTTTATGTTACATGTTTTTATATCCTCATCCTCATCTTATATCCTCAATAATAATTTTAATGCTAATATGAGTTTATGTTTCCAGGCCTAACTATTAAACTGATCATTGTGAAATATTGCATACGCGTTGTCAGGGGTACAGAACAGGACACATTCTACATTTCATCTCAAAAATAAATAACTGTTACCATGGCATTTGTGAAATCAACATTACAACCATGGACCGAAACTAGTATTTTTATAAATGTTTAATCCTACTACATTTTTTAACCCCTGGAATGTCCAAACGGATTTCGAAAACGGCTGTCAGAAAACAGACATATGCGTATCTCTTTAAGTCTTAAGCAACATAATGCATTAGTATTAGCAACATAATGTATTAGTAGTAAAGTTTTATTATATATTGTAGCACGATGCGTTTCCGAACGTATCCTAGATCGCATGATCTCCCGAAGCAGCCAATTGGCGACGTCCGTGACGTATCGCGGTACTTCGATGACGCAGTATTTTTAGTGTGAGCCGTGATCCTTTCATAAGTAGGCACGTTAATCGTTTAATTAGAGTAATTTCGAAAACGGTTATCAGAAAACAGATATATGCGTATCTCTTTAAGTTCTTCGGGGCAGTAGCTAGATAGTCATTATTTATGATCTGCTATCGGATATTCCTCCTTAGCAACATAATGTATTAGTAGTATAGTTTTATTATATGCTTATTTATATGGTATACATAAATCACATAAATTTAATACAATTAAACATAATGAATTCACCTTTCTTAAATAAATTTAGTGGAAGTGTATATTTATTACTTATTATTTTTAAATAGCTGAATAAGTATTCATAGTCTAATAATATATATTTTCATTAAGATGTTTTCTTTCACAAAAGTATTCATAAAACATTTATTTTGACACTGGCAAATACTTCTGCGGTGCCTAAAAAAAAAAAAAGAAACAACTGTTTATACGATATCGTTATGGTTATAATACTGCTATGTTATAATAACCGTTATCAATATAACGTTGTTAAATACAATTTTGTTTTTAAGGTTATGACACTGTTTTTTAACAGAGAAATAAAACGAAATACGATATGGTTGCTATTAAAATTGTGTTTTATTTGTTTTCCTTAGTAATTACTTGTTAAAATTAAAGTCTAAACTTAAACATAACCTTAAAGTTAGTTATCTACTATCATACGGCTCTGGTCCTTAGTGTTGATGTCCGTGTACATGTAACTATGGTCACTCGTCTCGGCTCTAATTGAATCCGGATCAGAGTGCATTTTACTTGGAACGTTCTCCGTAACGGTAACGTAATTTGAAATAACTGGCACCTTTAACGATATATTCGACATGTCCATCGAACTATCGTTAGTTTTATTCAATTTGACATTCATAATCAAGTTAACTATGTCCATTTGTAGTTTTGCGCATGTGTCCTTCGGTAATTGTTTTAGTAAGCACTTTATATACGTCATAAATGTGTCCAATTCGCTCGATTCCTTGCTTTTCCGCAATGGCGACTCGTCTGACGATGAACTATCCCGCCTTTTCTTATCTGGCAACGCGTTTACCCGTTGTTGAACCTCTGAAGTCCTTTGGACGGGTTTAGGAGTCTCCTCTGTTTTGTACACATATTTGGGTTTTGCTAGTGATTTCTTTGTGTCCTCCTCCAGATATATAACTTCTGTGTACGCACCGTCGTCATCTTTTACTGATCCTTGATCCGAGGCAGCATTGTCCTATGAAAGTTATTAATGAATTATACCTACTTAATATATTTAAAACGATGATGCCTCAAGGTTTAGAGTGCTCGGAATCGGAGTTTTTGGTGAAGGAAGTCATCGCGATGAAATCATGGGATATTTGTAGTGCTTTTTCTAATTCCTTATTTCGGCCAGATACACTTAGAAACCAGTCTCCCTTTAGGTTTAGCATATTTACCATTTTAATATCAGGTGAGATTGTGGCCAATCACGAAATTTCTAAAGTATATACAAAAATCTTGTTTAATATCATTGTTTCATCTTTGTGACAATAATCATAATGGAGAGTTTATTATTTTCACTTCATTCCAAAGAAGCGACAAAAGCCTTTCTTTAATACTAAACGAGTAGGGTCTTTGCCTTGCTTAGTAGGGTAGCTATTACAAACAATATTCAAGCATATTTTCCATAAACACCACTGTATGAATGTAGGCAAATGGTGGGTTATGAGATATAATATAAATTGCTTAGTAAAAAAAAAAACAATACCTGCGTCATTCCTACAGCTTCCAACAACTTCGGATGGTTCTCCTCCATGTGCCTTTTCAGGTCTTCGACGTTGTTCGGTCTGGAAGCGCGGCAGACCACACAACGCACACGGCCGCCGGTCTCTTGCTCGAAGTAATTCCATATTTCTGATGATATGTGATCAGATTCGTCTGAATCGTCAGCTGTGAAAGAGAAATCTGTTTAGTTTCTTATCGATATAACCTTCGAACCTGATGCAATTATTACAATAATTACTTATCGGTAGTGTGTTTCAAAAATTACAACAATGGGTACGAATAGGTAATGCAATATATTATTGTTAGTTGTAGCAATAATCACACGTCACTTAAGAGGGGGCCGATTTACAAGAGCAGCTGTCGGAAACACACCTACAAAATCTTGGTTCATCTTAAAGGTTTCTTTAGGTTAGGCAGACGGGGAACAGAACTTGTTCCTGTGTCCCGTGTTCCTTCGAGTTTACATCAACTGACGCGGTGTTATTGCGTTGTTCCATCGTATTAAACCACGATTACCATAAAAGTAGTGAAATCTCTGAATTTTTGGTGCGCTTCGGAATCAGCAATGTACATATTCAATCTCCTAAAAGTTTCATCGTTTGATGATAGTCATTTATCGTGAACTTGATTAAAACATCAAAATCGTGGTCTGATCGATGGTATGTCAATTCCACATCCGCAAGTTCGTAGTCAGGCGAGTAACAATGATTTTTTCGGAATTCACGTACATCTAATATTATAAAACAAAGTCGTCCGCCCCGTCTATCTGTCTGTCTCTCTGGATGTTCGCGATAAAGTCAAACACTACGGAATGGACTGTAACACAGTCTTCACCAATAGATGAGTAATTCACGGGGAAGGTTTAAGTATATAATGTGTCAAGGTTTTTTTGTAAATTAGTTGAAATATAATGATAATTGTTGAAAGAATCGGAAAAAAGTCAAGCCGCCTTAAGCGTTTCATGCACATAAGTATATATTATTTTACTATCACAGCAGGACAACGTCCGCCGGGCCTGCTAGTATATACTAATTTAAATTGGTAACACTAATCGTTGACAGTGAAGGAAAACATAGCGAGGAAATATGTATCTGAGGAATGTTCTTATAGTATCAGCGTATGTGGGAAAAATGTAGAACTCTGGATTTCTAGAGAGTGTGAAATCGCCAATACATCGTGAGCTGGCGCAGGTTATTATTCCCATACCTTCCTTCGGAAGAGGTCTATGACCCTGCAGTGTGTCTCTTACAGGCTGATGTGGTGATGATGATCATAAAGCGAATTAAAACTATACTGATTGTGTTGTAATTAAGTTATAGGTGTCTGTAGAGCCAATATTTTTCAATAGGCTAGGACAGCGGTTCTCAACTGTTTTTTATTCAACGACGCATTAACATATTCTTTACAAATTCGCGACACCCATACATACTTACTTACATGTATTATTTTTGATAGTACAAAGTGAACGAGAGTGAGAGATTGTAAATCTCGCGACACATTTGAAAGGTGCTTGCGACAAACCAATGTGTCGTGAGACGATGGTTGATAACCGCTGCGCTAGCGAATAATAATAATAAAATAAAAAAGTGTGTCTGCTTATGATTACGAAATAAGTGAAAACTTCTTTATAAAAAGTATAATAAAAAGCCGACATCGTGTGGTGTTCCCAGACGATCACCCATCAAAATACTGACCGCGCACAACATTTCTTAACTTCGGTGATCAGACGAGAATCGGTGTTTTCAACGCTTTACTCGATACAGTGTTTCCCCGACCGTGTTTCGCCACAGAAAAAGGTGGCGAAAGTCCTCCCATAAGAACATTCCCTTCAAAAACGTTGACATCTTTATTAATGTATGTTGTCTCTTTATTAATATATAAGCATTACGAATCATGTAAATACTATACAAACAATACAATCTAGAAGTATATGATAACAACAAAAAAACAATCGTTATCTATGATTTACACATTTTTTATCGTTAAATTCGTAACCGTTCCGTGAATGATCGGTACGTAATTGATAATAAGTCTTTGTTGTATTTTCCTATATTGATGATGGCATAACATAAAAAAAACTTGCGATATTAGATGAGTTCGTCGACCAATCAGCAAGCAGTACTCGAAAACCTATAGCAAAAATGCTAGAGTAAAGAGGACAGAAATACTTCGTGATTGATTTGTTACTTGAGTAACAAGTGTCAGTTTTCAGTTCAGCTTTTAACTAAAATAAAATATTGTCGGTGTATACTTCTATATATATATATATATATCGATTTGATTTTCTTGGCTTAATGTGATACATATACAAATTAACCTACCTGTCATGCTTAGTTAAACTAAAATAGTTACCATGCCTTCATATTTCTAAATTATGCATACAGTTTTACTATTTATACAATTATATGTATCGGAAAATCATAGACGGATATCTGCTTATCTATGGTGACACTGTGAAAAATAGGACGAACGGAACGGGTGTACTTTAAGCGACGGTAAGTGAGAGATCAAAGAAGGTACTGTATGAGCCTTGGTCTGAGATTTATCGTCATGCCTCTTTGTTGTATGAAGCTACGTAAGTCCTTCTTCCCTTCAATACCTCCTAACTAAGTGAAGCGTGATGTGCAGCTGTGGTTAATCATTAAAACTAACTACAGATATAACTGGCAACTAACTAAAATTGAAACTGTAATAACTAAAATTAGGAAACAAATGCATCCTTCTCGTTAAAAATAGCGCTCCTTGTATTGATGTATTAAAATATTCTATTAGAACTAAATGACTCTTTTGTTTGAACAGATCCTTTATTCAAATAGTTATCACCTTTTTTCTTCATGAAAACTAAGAGGCGAGTCCCGAAGTTGTTAGGTGAAGAATCGCTACCCAATCAATCTTGGAAACCACTGGATCTATACTATAATAAAATTCTAGAACCATCATACGTCCTAATTGGAAATATATGCCTAAAACTGATTGTGGGAGATGTAAGGAATGTAACAAAAAAAAAAATAAGACTGTCCCGATTATCTGTTTGTTTGAATAAGTTAATGCTCAAAAAGCATTGCTTGAGATGGTATATACGAGTTATTATTATTATTTATCATCACGGGAAAAGATATATCTCAATATAAAGGTTTTGGAGTCTGTTCAGCTTAGTACAGTTCATAGAGAATTCAAATATGGAGCTTCATGCTGTATATTGTAGGGGGAACCTTAATGTCAATTCCTCTTCGCCAGACCACATCTACAGTCCATGTCAATCTTTTTGGTTACTCTCAATATAAGGTCATAAAGTCGGGATTACGCTTCATATTGTCATGAGATTAATACAAAACAAAGTAAAAATATTACTATAGGAATCTAAAATTGGCATTTATATATTCTTAAGTTGTCTCGATGTGATATATATGCTACCACTTGGAGTATTTTTGTGATCGAATCCTACCCAAGAGAATTATTGATCGGAATCAAAATGTACTTTTTAACCATTAATTTTATGTTTACAAAGTCCCACGTGACACATCCTTTATCCCTATTCTAGGAGTAATATATAAGAAGGTTTAAGAGTCAAAAATAAATTACACATAATCGTCATCGCGGCTAGTTAGTTCGTAACAAAATTACACAAAATAAATTCAAACAGCAAACGATTACAATGAATGAAAAAGAAACAATTTATGCGACGTTGCCAATTACGACAGATGTGACAGCGAGTGTACAACTGCCCCTAAGCTTTCGTCAGAATCGCGCGCGACGTTGCCTCTCTGAATGAACCCTCACCTTATACAAAATTTTTACAATTGAATATATTGCACCCCTTATTGAAAACTAGCCGGTACCCACTACTTTGTCCGCGAGATTTATAACCCTCACAATATATTTTACGTACACAGACAAAACAAATCCAGTAGTGTTAAGTAATTTCTTTACAACGGCATATCACTACTATTTTATTTGTATAAGAATAAGAAAGAAGATTATTTCAATAGTTTAATATATTCCGATTAATATTTAGCAAAATAAATCCTTTAATTTATTCAGATTTATGAGAAACAGGCACACTAACAGACGGAAACATTTCCTTAAATATTGAACCAGACCTCATTGGGAGTAATTTTATGTCGATTAGATTTACCTTTAGTCTCATAACTTGTTCTACATAATATCTGACGCAACAAGACATATAATAAAATCTGACCAGAGAACGCACATATGGAGAATCATTTAAATCGGTTGAGATCTTCTCCAGTTACAGATAAAGATAATAATCATAGGTACACGGGTGAAGCCACGCATGGAACTAATTTTCAATATGGCCGTCGACGTATACAAGAGTTATATTGTTCTTGACCTAAATTGCTTTGTTTGCCCAAGTGCGATGTCGGCCTTTCAATCGAAACATATTCATATCTGTTTTAACAGTTAATGAAGGAATTTACATTTTTATAAAAAAATATTTGTTCCGATTGCATTCCGATATATTTTTAATTTTCAATGTGTTCTGCAAACGATTAACCAGTACTTTTTTCGTAAGATTTTAACTATAAACCATTTTTTTTATATTTGTCCTAGTAATGCTGTCAAGGACAACGTTTGGGCGTTAAGTGTTCTTTGTCACTCTTTCAAGCACAAGCTACTGAGCGAATTAAAAAAAAAAACATTACTTATACTATAACTTATACATCGGAATTATTGTTTAAATTAGTCAAAATGTTAAATCTCAAGTACGACGGAAAAAATCTTGACATCTTAGTGATATCATTTGTAAAGGTCATCATTCATAAAGACAAACGCAAAAGATTGCTAGTAATAGTGTAAAGGAAAATAAAAGAGGAAAAAAATATTTTGGGCCGACTTTACTCATAAGTACCTTACTAATCAGGACAAGAACGTCCGTACTAGTGCAAATATATATATTTTTTATTATAATAGAAATTAAACCCATTTCAATACCCAAAAACATTAAATAAATAAATATACACTAAAAAGCGTAAATTAAAAAAAACTAAATTATGATCTAAACTTATGATTCTCTTGTCTATTCATTTATAAAAAAATAAAATAATATATGCACTACTTGATAATCTACTTATACGTGAGACACACATGCCGGTACACATGAGTGCCTCACAAACTCTTATATGTATGAATAGCTAGCTTAGTCACATCCTCGGTGCTGCATCCAAGTCAACGGCCCAAGCCGGGGTACGGTCACTCGGGTACCCTAGAGATTGTTACCCAACGGCGAAGTGCTTGAAGCGCTCGCCTTAGTAATCCGGTGAAGCTGTCAAGGCCCGTCAGGCCAATAGCGTAGTCAGTTTGAAAAAAAAATCTATTTGAAGTTTTTGCAAGTAAAAACTTGTAGTAGGTAGAAAAACATAAATACTATACAAATTAGTCCTACACTCTTTACATATATGTTATGAATTTAGCTGTCAAATAATAATATATATGTGCGGTTTCATTTACTTTCTCATTCATTGAATGTTTAGGCGTATTTCATGACTCGATCCCATTCTCTCGATGCGACGCGGTGTTCGTACTACTACAAAAGACGTTTATTTTCTTTATATTATTATGGTCCTAATACACTAAGCACTAGGTTATAAGCTACCCGCCTCTTGATTGCATTACGTTGACCTGCATTCGTGACACCAAAAATAAACTTTACATCCATTACCTAAGTGTTTGACGCAGCTCGAATACAAACAAGTTTCATTATTTTACCAAGTGTTTGACGTAATAACCATAGATGAGTTTCATTGTGAACGATTGATTCATTGCAGGAATTTATATACGCTGTGTTCAAATTTTGCAAAATTTAATTTCCTTACTTAGTGTAATAGGAACGAGACAACAAATGACGTTTTTGAATTAATCTTGCGTAATATGTGTGTTCACGCGTACAGTAGTGTTGTCAGGTTAAATAAAGTTTACAGGAAACCGTGAAAAATAAAGAGCAGTTGTTTAAAACAACAAATGAAATAAACGAAGACGATGATTTATTGTTTCATTTATTTATTTACTTATCTAAGAGTGACAATTAAATAAACCATACGACAGATTGGATTCAATAGGAGTTAATAAATTTGCTAATGCTAATTGCACTCGAATCCCAACTAATAACGTAAATGCGAATGTGAGTTTGCTTGTATCTTAGGCTTTCACGGGTTAAATACACAACCGGATGGAATTTTACATACATGACGTCAGAGAGACTAATAAAGGACATATGAATCTTCAGATCCAGAAACATTTTTTTTTTGCCGAGGGAGAGATAAAATCTATATTCAACTGAGCGAAGTCGCGAGCAAAAGCTAGTGCGTATATAAATGGAAGGACATGATAATTCTGTCCGACTAAATCGCGAACACCATATACCAGCTGTTATAGCTACTGTAGTGCCACAGACATGCATGTTGTATTCTGTAATTATCCGGTCCAGTGTCCAGAAGTCAAGCGGAGTGGTATAATGTATGTACCCGACTTAACTGCTAGATTCTGACGCGATAAATACTTTTGGTTTCTTAAGTATTGGCCGTGAGGCTTCGAGGACGGCATGATTGTAGCGACTGATTGTGGGACTTAAGATCTTGTTAAATAATTATAATTGTTAGCAGATTGATGTCGGGCAAATGCAGGACACTTGGAATGCATAAGGTTCACTGTATAGATTTCTTTTTGGTAACAGCATAAGTATAATTGTACGCAAGGGAGAAGGGTTATTTGAAATAGAGAAGGGTTGGAAATCAAATGGAAACCAAAATGGCTACCAATCGCGACTATCCAAATAAATCAGCCCTCTTTTAAAACCCACCCGCTTGCTTTTCTTTATGTACTTTGATACTTTTCTAAACAGGTTTTTGATGTTTGCTATTGTGTTTGGATTGTATTACGTTTACCAACCATGAGGTACACTTCACCGTGGTAATAATAGATAATCCAAGAACAACAGTGATCTTGTAGAACAAAAACTTCTATCGAATGCAAAATGTACACTAGGGTGATATACAAATATACTGATTAACCGAAGTAATTATCTGACTTTGTTATCACAATTACGCATTTGACGAATACTCACAACGCTATCTTAAAATCAACAAACGAACATTGTATAGAATTAATTTTGCAGTGAAACTTCTTATGAGAGGGCTTTGAAATTCTGATCCGTAACCTTTTTGCGTGACGAAAATTAGTTGGGCACATTTTCTTTTTGACTCACGACATTAACAACATAAACTTTGTAACTTGGTTTTGATCGATTACCCACAACACTGGATTTGTTTCCTAGTGCGGGGATCAACAGTTTTCTTTTGTTACGTAATTTTATATTTTGTTAAATTGAGATTTTTTTTTCTTTTGACGTTATATTATAAATGTTAATAAAATAAGAAGAAAATATTCATAATTAATTGGCAACTCTAAAGGTTGCATACGTCACTATGACGCGCGATTTTGTGACGTCATCGTGATTATGCGAGCGCAACGCAACACGCTTTACGTAGTTTTAGAAAGTTGTTCGAAGTTGTTTTTAAATTTCACCAGTGATTTTTAGTCTGTATTATCTACAGAGAGTGCGGACTAAAAATCTTCTATTCAATTACGAACATGATGTTCGTCGTCGATGTACATGTAAATATTTATTTAAACACACAGCGGATGTATGTCTCGTTATTTGCAGTACGTCAACCCGCCGCTTCTTATACATCTCTTATTACTTGTCCCTATAGTAAACTGAATAACACGAACATATTATATTCAAACATTAACAAAAATTAGATCACGTCTGACGAATCACTATAAAGTTATGTCAAACCGGAAATCTCTGAAACTTGTAAAGATTTACAGATGTAGTTCGCCGGAACACTGAATAATAACGCTCCAAAAAGGTTACGTGGTGGTTTATATACATTTTTTTATTTATCCTTATATTATGTAATATTGGTGATATATTACGTAATATAGTTCCATTATTAGCACTATTATATTCGGAGAAGCACGGGACAAGCACTAATTACTAATTAAGTTTAAAATTTATATACGCGACTACATACAGTTATGGCGCGAGGGCAGTCACGTACGTTTATCGCGTTGCGTCGCGTCATGTTATTCTCTGTCGGCTTATACCGCTTACAACCAGATTTTCAAACATGACTAAACATAACGTATTCGGGAGATCCCAAGTATTTTTTTTTCACCGCGTATGACACGATAAGAGCACAAACCAAAAATTATAATGACTTAGTGTTCTCTAGCTATATAGTTTCACACTGGATTAAAAATATACCTTATTTAAATTTACAGCCACGTCGTCAACCTCATATACCATTCCTGGTTTAGTATCTTTTTTCCGATAACAAGTTCCGCACGAGCATTTGCCAGTGTCAATGGATATTGATTAGTTCCGTCAATTTAAAAAGAAATGATAATTATTATAGTATGTGAATTGCTAAGTGACATACACTTCCTATGTATAACATTTTATTAAAATCGGTCAAGCTGTCGCGTTATTTTTGAGTTAAATCTATATTTATACAAGTTTGACAGTTGCCAGTATGTCTATACATACAAATAGATAGACAAACAAATACGTATTAAATGTCATATTCGTAATCCTTGTTCTATGTAATATATGCTTATTGCAACATTTTGGGAAAAATAACATATAAAGAATCAAGGAGAGATTTATACGTGTCTTAAAACTACGCGAATATATGAATCATAAATAAAATCACTATAATATAGCCGATCATTTATTCGCTGAAAATGCCTCAACACCCATTTTATCAAGAACAGCTAGCTTGTAACACGCTTACGTTTATCAATTTTTTTCCTTATACATTTTTTAGAAGGTCACCGGGTGATGATTGCACCATAGCTACTGTGAAACGTTATGAAAAGTTATATGGCTTGATAAGAATGTAACGTTAAGTATATCTGATGGCGAAAACATCAAATTTCAGTCAGGGATAGTTATACTTTTAGGCGGTTACATATTTGCAATTAACTGTATTTTACAAAAGACACAGAGACATTCGAGTAATATATACAAATAATTACTGATAATTAATAAAATAGCCTGTTCTCTTAAAATTATAGTTATATTTGTAGCACAAATATTACAATCGCAAAATTACAAACGCAAAATAATTTTTACATTAAATTACAAATGGCTACCATAATCACATTGTCTACAGGTTATCTATTTTAATTGAATGTTTACTTCATTGACAGTTTGTTTATTTTTAGCGTATGTAATGTATTATTAGTGGACTTTCTTTTTAAAAATAATACACTTTCAATATGACGCGGCGTACCAAAAGTGCGTTAATTAAACACAAATAAAGTTTGACAGTTGCCAATCCAGTATAATAATAATACAAACTAGCGAATACTACAGACATAACCGTCCATTTGCTATTTGTATTATATACAGTTCATGGACTATAATTAATAACATCTAGAAGGTTCTCGTGCGCCATTATTAAGAGGTATTTTAATAAAAATAGCTGTTTTATATATAACAAGTTCTTACATTATGTGTCAATATTATCAATGCATATTAATTTAATTTTTTGTTACATATTGAAATATATTGAGCAAACAAAATAAAAATAAAAGCACGTAATAAAAATATCTAAAAATAGCTCACGTTAACAACATACTTATTTTAAATTATTTATATTGAAGATGGCAATAGAAATAGTACTTATTTAAAACTTTGGTTTTGGCACTGAACTTTAGTGTGTACTGCCAAGTTAATAATGAATAGGTATAAAAAATTCAAATGTATAAATACATACACATTGTTTCAAATATTGCAAATAACATTTAGAGAATAAAACATCTATAAAAAGCGATGGACATTAGTAATCCGCTTGATGCTAGGCGCTGTTAGAAGATATTTTCAAGTCTTGCAATGTTTTTGTGTGAGTGGTATAGACGTGTCTAGAAATCTCTCACACATAATCTCCTGTTAAGACTGTTTACGTTTAGAAATATATTGCAGTCTATTTTGGTACTCAAAGTTCGTTTTTAGCGCGTTCCTTCTCTATGACGTTTTTTCATATGACTACGGCTATAATTATTAATGAAATGAATCAGCATGTTTTGCAGTTAAATACGTTGACTTATTCATGTATCTATGACTGTATTTGTCGAAATCATTGCCGTTTACTTGGATATTGATATCTAGAATGTTTTGAATATAATTAAATTGGCTGATATCCAAATAATACCAAATTTTAATAGCAATAAATCCATGACCACAATAATCACAGATTATAAAATAGTTTTTTTTAAGAAATAGGTATGAAACAAGTGAAATGCTTTATGATTTATTTAAATAGCGCACGTGTTGGACACACGACACATGTGAACGTAACGTACTGGAGTGGCCAAAATGTTGATTATTAGTAAAAATACTTCTTTCATTTCTTTTCACATGCAATTTTTAATAGATATAAAAGCATCAAATTATATAAAAAGTAATGTGAAAACATTATATAGATTTTCAGTACGTTTGGGTAGCCTTATTATTTTATGTTAGTAATCAATAATTTAAATATAATCTACAGGAACAAATAACACTGAGGAGTGTGTTCGTCCGACAGTTATTGAAAACAGCAAAACCTATTTTGATTTAACTATTTAGTCTAGTTAGCGTACGATTCAGATGCTCCATACGATAATGAAATAGGAGTTAACCTAAGAGAGGCGAATTAAAATAGGAAAAATGACAAATTTACAGTAAGAAAATAAAAAAGCAGTCTCAATTAATTGAGAAAAAAATATATTTTCACAACATTTTCAACTTACTCTGTGTTAAGGACAGATGAGTACCATGTTATATATACATATCTCTCTCTCTCTTTCTATTATACTGTTTCTATTTCGTTCTTATCAAATTTGTAATATTTTATATACGTCTTCAGTTATTTTGAAAATACTTCATTTGTTTTAGCATTTGACGTTAAATGACTATGTGGTCTAAGATGGTAAACATGGTAAGCCTAGAGAAGACTGACAGTCAAGTGCAGTTGACGGAACACACCCATAGTTGTTGGCGACAGGTATTATCAACTTGTGGGTGGTAGCTGATCAGGCGGAGTTAGAAAAACCCTACCACTATGCTATGGTTTAATCATGACGTTTTCCTACACCGAAAAGACCGGCTCATTCGCAACGATTCGATCCTATATCGACGTGGTGAACGAAGAGAGATTACATTTCCCTTCATTAATCCTCGACCAGGATAGTTGGGTTGCCAGGTGTAAAAAATAGAAACGTAAATAACCACGTAAAAACCATTATATTCATAATAGTCGTCATAAAAACGGATACTACCAAGTGGTAGTAGCATTAATAAGTATTAATACTTGAATAGGAGCGAATGTAAACTACGTATTACATCACAAGGAAATCCGCGTTTTGAGCTTTCTATAACATACAATGATGTTTATAATTCTGAGCTGCACATACGTTGCCTACCACATACCTTAACTAAGTCAAGATATAAAAAAAAATAAATATATTCACACGTGCTGGTAAACTAACATTTGAGACTGTGTTCTATTATTAGAACGATCCCATAATAAAACGATAATCGAGAAAAAAAAACGACAACAGCGCCATCTACCGTGTTCAACTAAAACTAGGCGTAAAAGACATACGTAGACATTTTGTAACACAGCCAGCTGGCAACATTTAATTGTCATTAAATTATCACAGCTCGATCGAAAGACTGCACACGTCGCATATTGTATTATTTCAGTAAACGTTTTAAAATTAAATGCAGTTAATTTCCTTATTTGGTTATTAACCCGTTAACCTTAAACCAACGAGCAATACTAACAACCATTCAAGTGATCTCATAAATAAAAAAAAAATGATGAAAATTGGTTAAGCCGTTCAGGAGACGCATTATGAACAAACGCACAATCGATTTTCATATATATCATATATATATCAGTCGTTTAGTTGCCATTATATATACCATAATCCTTACTAATTTACCTGAAAAGACATAGAGTACTTGATACAAAAAAAAAGTCTCTAGGAAAAGATCAAATCTACATTAACGCGAGCGAAACCTCACGCAAAAACCGGTACAATTATGAAGTGAAATTTAAATCGCCAAAATATAGGTGTTTGTTCCGCCATTTTGGGAAACACTTGTTCGAATGTTGTTAAAATATTGTTTAACATATTAGTACTAGTAACTGTCGATACCTAAATGATAAACTAACAATTAAATATGTATGTATACGAAGACGGAATTATATGCGAATGATACACAAAGAAATCTATTATATGAACAAGGAAATATAGAATCTCGGTATAGAATATTCTCGATCGTGAGTGACGGAAGCCGGGTCACGTACGACTTCCCTGTCGCGAGCATAACTTCCTCTCCACAGGTGGCGCGCGGCAATTACTCAGTGGTGATACATTCAAATATTCGACCCTACCTAATAAGGCTATTTAAATATGGAATACACTCTCGTTATATTATATATCAAATAAAAATTATAACCAAAATGCCACGTGTGAACTCCTTGGATATATTTTATAACTTGTTTATTATAGCGGCACTGATTAACCCATTATCTAAATTCTGCCTCACTCACTTTTTTATATGTAGATTTTGTAACTCAATTGTTTACTTTTCCCGTACGATTTTTCAATTGATTTTCACACAAAACTTGTTCTCTACAAACACACTTCATAAAATAATTAGTCAAATTATTAGCAATCATTCTGAATTGATGTTTTTTTTTATATTATAGGGGGCAAACGAACAGGTGGGTCACCTGATGGTAAGTGATCACCGCCGTCCATAGACACTAGCAACACCAGGGGAGTCGCAAGTGCGTTGCCGGCCTTTTAAATATGTGGGTCCTCCGGCGCTCTCACTAGCCGAACGAAACGCAACAGTGCAACCACTGTTACTTCACGTCGGTTTTCTATGAGAGGGTGGTACTACCCCGGGCGAGCCAACCCATTCATGCTGAAACCAGTAATAGCTTTCAGCGTAGCTCTACCACCTACAATGTGATGTGCTTACATTGTTACATTCGATTTTATTTATATAGATTTTCGCTTTTTTGTTGGTCAAATATTTAAAATGCGAAAGATTGGCAACATAATATGGGAGGAATCGTAAACGTTGAGACAAAGACACCTCTTTAATGCACTTGTATTACATAGGAACTTGAGTAAGAATAAATTTTAGCGTGAAGGAAAACCGTTAAAATATGATGAGGTATTTGTCACTTTTAAAATCTGTAGCTACCTACTTATATTGTAAATTTATTACTACCCACATAATCGTACTATCTGACAATTGTATGTCTTTTAAAATCATTAGTCAAAATTGTAACAAGGCGGTGTGTAAAAATCGGGTAAATTAGATCTTTTAGTAAACTACTAAAACTAACCAAAAAAAATCTGTTATAATTCATGTCGTAATTCCATTAATTCATATTCAATATATAATGGTCATGCAGGGTTGCCATGTTTTCATTAAGTATAGTCTATTGGTTGTAAAAGTAGGAAAAAAATATATAAGTTTGGTAGGTGGTAGAGCTACGCTGAAGCTATTACTGGTTTCAGCATGAACCCTCTCACAGAAAACCGACGTAAAGTAACAGTGGTTGCATTTTGCGTTTCGTTCGGCCAGTGAGAGCGCCGGAGACCCACATATTTTAAAGGCCGGCAACGCACTTGCGACTCCCCTGGTGTTGCTAGTGTCTATGGACGGCGGTGATCACTTACCATCAGGTGACCCACCTGTTCGTTTGCCCCCTATAATAAAAAAAATATATATAAAAGTAAATATCAGTAGACAAACTAGACAAAGGTAATTTTCTCTTCGTTCTATCTCAATCTATTACACATCTAAACGAATAATAAATTTGATTTACTTAAAAAATTACCCTGTCTAAATCCTTTTAAAAATTTGCGTAAACTATTTCATAGACAACTTACTATTATGTAAAATTTACGTATTTTGACGTACTTTCTTGTTCTTTTAAAGGATATTCTAATTACCCAAAATAGCGTGGACGTATGTTAGAATATACGGATGGCAAACCTAACTTCGTGGCTAGTTGCAAGGCATAACTGTTCCGGCAAAGGAGATTTCAGTACACAATATTGTCTGTTTTTAGTGTTAAATGTGTATTAAAAAAATATGTAGTTCTATGTGTATGTTGCTTTTATTTTAGGTAATTTTGTGATAGAGATGTATTTTAAAGTTCAGAGATCACGAATTTTACTATAAAAACAATGTCTGTTTGTTTGTAAGCCCGGGTTTAATACAAAAATGTCTTCATCGATTTTTCTGAAATTTTGCATACAGGAAGCGAAGATTCCTTTCAGAAATCGCAGAAAAATATTTTTTTAATTTATCCAATTGTAATAAGAAGTGTACACAGGCAGTATAAGTAGTACTTTTATGCTTTGTGAAAGAGATAACTACTTAATTATTAAGTAAATATTTAACATCTAATTCTCACAAAAATTTTAATATCATTACTTTTATGTAATTTTCTACATAGGAAGTAAGTATACGTTATTCCAAAGTTAATAGGCTATAAGAATAATAATCGTGTTTTTTGCAATCGCAAAAGTATTAATAAAAAAGCACCTCAAACGATTTTTATCAAATGTTCTACACGGGAAACGTGCCCGATATGGATACCTAGCCTATTAAAATGATCAACAATCATTTTAAAAATCGCAAAGTATACCTACTTACTTAGTCATATTTGAATAAAATAAATAATTGAAAATAAAATAATTGTTTGAAAAACGTATGCGGAAGTCGCGAGCAAGCGCTAGATATTCGGTATATAGGTACTTACAACAAAGTCAGTAAATTAAATCATATAAGTATAATATAAATTACCTTTAATGAATTAGAATCAAATGAACTAAAATGTAGATTGTGTTTGATACTAGTAGTAATCAATTTATTTACACAATTTGTTTATTGAAAAATGTATATTGCATAACAACATACCTATATTTTATACATACACAGTCAAAGATGCATATTATGCCCCTATAAACAACATGGCCGCCACACAGCGAGTTATATGAAACCGGTGGGTGAAGCGACGATGCCGCACTGTACAGCACAACAAGTGACGCAAAAGAGTTGACGGCTGGTCAAATAGGACGTTGTGAGCAGAGAACTAACTTGTACCGTATCTGACATTTTGTTGTGCCAGTTATTAAAAAAACTGTATATTATTTTAAAAAATCACTGAGTATTCTACTTTCAACTGCCGATCGTTGGTGTCTGAAATATAACAAATGTATTTCTGTATCTCAAACAAGATTCTAATATGTCATTTATAAAAAAAATCTCTATGGTTTACAATAGGATTATCTTAAGTACTAGACGTATGTTTTTATGAATTGTTTTATAACTAAATAGTACTCGACTAGATGTAAACCAAAATTAGACAATTTTCGCTCCTCCGTCCTTACATATAACACTGTTTTTATTACAACAGTACACGTCAAGTAAACCATAATTAGGGAGTGCCATACGCAATTTATTCTATTCTCGTTTGAGCCTATAAATTACATATAATTTAATTCAAAAGTTTTGTTAATAAAACTCTACAAAAGATTCAATTAAGTTTAAGTTGATTTTAATATTCATAAGCGTAAACAAAATATCGTAATATTTCCTGATGAACACAGTTTAATATAACTCCTCACTAGGCCAATGTTTCAAACTAGTCTTTGGATTTGACTTTCATAATTGCTATATTTGAATAAATATATTTTGTTCCGAGTTATAGCGGCCTGGTTATGAGTTCAGCGTGTTCATTTCTTAAACAGACGATAAAAAAGTAGACTACTCAGCAGTAGACGGCGAGATTTTTTTTTTTCGAACTGACCTACACTGTTGGCTTCGTTAGGCCTCTACAGTTCCACCGGACTACGAAGTGGTGAAGACGGCGAGATCGTAAGAATATGTTCTCACTTTACTTAAGATAAAAAGGCCTACACAAAATAGTAAGCTTAAAATTAAACAAAAATTGATTATGTAGTAGAATCCAATTCATATAAAGAAATGGATAGTAGAATATAGAATGTTTAAAAAAACTAATTCTTTTCTTCTTCAAATGGTCGGCATATTCTCACAGAGGACGTCAACACAAAGACCTAGTCATAATTTGAAGATTTAGAGGTCGCGGATCACAATTTTCTAGTCCTGTTTAAATAATATAGGATTTTTCTTTACTTTGGAATTTTATACCTCTGTATCAAATTAACTTATGGCAAGGATCACATTAGATTTTCATAGTAAAATTAACGCTCTACAAAAAAGGATTCTTATCATTTTTCGATTAATTGATTTTATCCAGGGTTGTTTGAGGTGAAAGTTTAATTTCCATCGAATTTTCACGTTTTTTCAACTTTTAGCATAATGTATTAAGAAAAAATCACATTTATATCCGAGCCATTGGAAGTGTTGTAAAATAAACAAAAGCACATATTTTAACAACTGATTATCAATTTTATTCTAGAAAATTGTAGAAATTTCAAGTTATTCATTGATACTGTTACATAACTTAGTTTTATTACAGTTAGGATACATTTATGTTCAGTATTTATTACAAATTGTAAAAAAAATATAGAGAAATGTATCCTAAATGTAATAAAACACCGTTAATGTAACAGTCTCAAGTAATATCTTTCAATTTCTAAAATTTTCTGGAATAAAATTGATAATTTGTTGTTTAAACTTTTCGTTTTTTTTTACAACACTTTCTATGTCTCAGATATAAATATGTGAATTTTTCTTACTACATTATGTTAAAAGTTGAAAAAACCTGAAAATTCGATGGAAATTAAACTTTCACTTCGAATAACCCTGGATGAAATGAATTTATCGAAAAATCATAAGAATCCTGTTTTGTAGAGCGTTAAATTTACTATGAAAATCTAAGATGATCCTTGTCATAAGTTGATTTGATACAGAGGTATAAAATTCTAAAGTTTATTTTTTTCCAATGTTATTTAAACGAGAAATAGAAAATTGCGATGCGCAACCTCTAAATCTTCAAATTAAGAGCTCAAATTTTAACGAGGTGTTTGTGTTGACATCCTATGAGAGAATTTGTCGACCATTTGAAGAAGAAAAAAAAGTCGATTTTTTTAAACACCCTAGTAGACAAGTCTCTTAATCTTGTAATGACAAGGTAATGAAGTCTATTGTTGAAAAAAAAATCCGTAAATAAATACCTTTTAAACTAATATTTACAATATAATTGTATGGAATTGTTCAATGTTTGTCGTTTGATTACTATGGTGCATACAGTTTGCTATCAAATGATTGTGTATGACATAGTCCCATAAATTTTATAGGGACACGCCCAGTATGGATTATAAGTTCAGGGTGCATTGTAAAAAGCGTTTTCAAAACGTCATACGTGTGCATTGTAGTTCAAGAGCAGATAGGGTATAGATGCATTATATTGATAGATATTTATATCTTGGTGGTCATTATTGTTTTAGAATTGTAATATATTTGCGTATCAGTCATTTTGAAGATCAATATAAATGAAAAAGTACATGACAAGACCACCGAAAATATGCGGGTTTATTCCACCAATAAGGAACCCACTGGAGCACATGCTAGTGAGGTATTTAAAGAGTACTCGCGTAGCCTAGTTTATAAAGAGGGCCTTTCTAAACAAAGATAAATAATATCTAGTTTTTCTAAAATATAAACATTGTTATATAGGTAACTCTTTTGTTCTTTTATCGACATAGTAATAATCCAATAATAGTCGTAATAATCCAGTGAAATCAGTACTCAAGTACAAAACTGGAGATAATGGCGAGGATATACGCCCGACTATGCATTAAACTACGAAATGTGTCAATTTTCAGTGCACAGCTTGGCATATTAAGATTATAGAATGTCTCAGAAATCTAAAGTAACCTCGCCGACACAGAATACTTCACTTAAAATAAACGAAGAAATGCAAATAATAAGTGGGATAACCACACATTTAAACCCAAAGTACATCCACCTAGTAGTCAGATGCATCACCCATCGAATTTTGTCATCAGTTAGTTTGAATATTCTGGCTAGAGTTACTAACCCTAACATATGAAAGACAAAATAACAGTACAGTAATACACTCGTTAACAACAAATCGAAATAAATCGCCCTCGGTAACTGCGAATTGCGCAGTTATATACAAATCAGTCCAACTGTATGAACGGCAGGCACTATCAATTACCTTATCACGTTGTTTTAACCTAAACATTGAGGTCTAATAATATATTGAAGCGTTAACAAAACGGAGGTAAAACGCTGTATTGCACTTTCAGGGACGTTAAGTTAAAACAACTCGAGCTTATAATTAAGGAATATGTATCATAAGCATAGCACGGTGTTAGTAATCTTCCTTTATTTAGCTATGGACTTAAAATTTGCCCCCGAATACATATGATCGTATTCTAACTAGCTGTATTTGGAATCAAGCTTTTATTTTAGGCTTAGAGTGCTCCTATCTTTGATTATATGATTGATCAATAACTGTGACTATATTAAAAAAGTCCCTGTCACTCAATCTCTAAGATGTAGTATTTTTCACGATTTTATTATTGTTTAGAATTGTTTGTTAGTTGTATCAGAGATGCCAATTTTTTTCTGTTACCTAGCGAACATGGTCTAAGTGAAAACATTGCTTTAAAATCAGAAATGAATGTTGAAAAAAAAAACAAGGTGACTTCATGACATATACAATATTTACGCGGATTCAAATCAAACAGGATTTGTTGCGCGTTGTCTATTTAAATTTAATTCTTATTCTTTTAAGCTCGTATTTGTTATTTAGCTGTTATTTTCTTCGGCTCTTAGAATATTCAATAACTTATAGTTGGCGAGCTATCACCATCGAGTTTTAAAATGTCTCCAAAGGCCTAAGGTATATACCTTATATACCTTATATATAAATAAAGCGAACACATATTTACTTTTAACATCCATTTGAACAATTTTACCGTAGATGAATTATGAATCCTTTTCATTTCTATCTTAGACTATAGCCCTAGTTAAAACTAGATGATGCTATCACTGATAATAAGTTCAAATATTAAAAAATATAAGCCATTCGTATAAAGCCGTAGGTCAACTTAAAATACCCTATTGCTATGCCATATCAGTGGTGGGTGCCAAAACATTACCAATTAGGCATAGCCACTATATTTATAGCATATATAAAAGAACAAATCATGAGAGAAGATAGATCAACATAAACCAGAATCTACTATATATCTATACGAATTTAATATGTGGTTTTCATTTGTGATGTCCAGGGGTACTGAGGTATGATGCTTTTAAAATAACTGACGATCGATTTTCATACGGTGAAAGACTATTATAATGGAATCTCGTTAGTTTTCAGGTACGAAATATGAAAATTGATTTGTATGCTATATGTAGTCTAAGGATGAAAAAGAAAAATCGTGTGAATAGTGATTTGAAAAATCAATCCTCAATAAGTTAAAACAACAGCTGCAATAGCTTATTAATTCATGTAATTAAACGTACTTACCGAAGTGAATAAAATAGCAACTTATAAATATATTATTACAAAACAAATTCTTTAACCTATAGCATTATTAACACTTTAAAGACCTAGTGGGATAGATTGCAAGAATTGTATACGAAACGTCCATTGACGATGTCTATGACCAATCAAAATGATATTATATGCTTTAAAAATAACTAATAACGGTTGAAGAAGATGAGAATTAAACGTCATCGTGTATCGAGTTAAAAGTTACACAATAGTAAGGTCATGTAAACAAGTCGTTGAACTAAACTAGTTAAGAATAAAAAGGGATATCTTTACCTTACATTTACCTTGAATTATAATTATACTACGCATGTTTTATATTCATCTATGCCAAGGCGTTTCTATGATAGAAACAAGAGTATACGTGTTTGTTGCATTTAAACGCATAGTTTAATCAAATAATAGATTAATTCTATGTCTATTAATATATAAATTCAATTTCAATACTACATCTATACTCCGTTCTCAGTCAATTTCAAATTTAATATTTATGTGAAAGACGAGGCTCGCTAGGATCTCATATACATATATATATTAGAAACATATTTGAGATGTCCAGTCGAAGGACTCGCAAGGGTAATTAAAATTTAATATTAATGCGAGAAGGATAATAGTGGGAGCACAGATAAATACTGATAGCATAAAATGTATAGTATAGATTAGTATAAAAAATGAATCATCAAAAATGGCTTACGAGCTTTACTAGATGGTACTTTTATCTCTTATTTGGTTTAATATTCTATGTCAATAAACTTATCGTATACAAGAGCACCAGTGTTTTATTCTTCGCTTTAAATATATACTAAAATGCTTCAGTGACAAAAAAGAAACATACTGGATACCGAATACAGTTGTAACATATACCACTAATAATAATATGTAAATTCGAAATGGAAACAGATTACTCAAAAAATATTAGTAATTTAAGTCGTGGTATACAAAAAGAATGATAGTTTAAAGTAACAGTTAACTAAGATTTAATCAAAAGAATAAATCGAAACTACGTCCCCAGGTAGGCGTTAAATGCCATTTATAGCTTCCAGCAGTAATCAATACAAACACGTCGGTAATGGCGACGTTGCCGTACTGTACGTCGAAAACAACACGAAGCGTTTCAGATACCCGCACCAAATCTAACGTCGAGCGACAAGATCATATCGACTTAACCACCTAGCTTTAAAGTTTAATATTGAATTACAACATTTTCTATTTATAATCATCTAGAATTTACGGTGAATGTAAACATGTATTCCGTTTGAAGGATTTTAATACATAAAACTTGGCAGTTACGACTATTTTTACTCTGTGAAGTGATTATTGAGAGTTCTTTACGAACTGGCAAGATTTAAATCATATATCTTGTTGTGAAGGAAAGCATGCCTTACTTGAGAACATTAAACTTTCGATATAGGTACCTACATAATATAACAATAAAGAAAAACAATAATATCAATATCAAATGTAGAAAAACATCTTGGGTTTAGTTCACATTTTTGTAAAAAAAATCCTATAGTACATATGCTCTTCAAGGACCATTTTCTTTTTTTGTCTAAATATCCTTAGCATAAATTCTAAATACATATATTCAGCAGGAATATGTATACATACGTATGTGTTGCATACATTTTTACACGTGAATTGGATTCGAATTTATAGAAATTGCATGCATGACTACGGCCCAAGCCGAGGTTAGGCCACCCTTGTGCTAGTTGCCATTTCGGATGGGTGACTTCTGTGTTCGTCAGATGAGTCTTTTCTGGCTCCGCCACCTAGTCCAGTGAAACTGTGAAGACCATATAGGTCAACAGCGCGTCGTCAATTCGAAAAAAATATTGCCCTATACGTAATATTTTTATTTGATCGTGTATATTATAACCACTTTCCTATATAAAAAATATTCATGTAGAAATATTGCGTTAAATTGTAGTGAAAGATAAGAGTTATTTATCTAAAGACTAGAAAGAAACCAAAAATGTGCAGTTGACAGTATAAACAAAAAAAATCTTTATTATATCAGATTAGAACTAAAGTACAGCGTCGAACATGATACCATTTTAAGGATATCCAAGTAATCAATACATATTGCGCTACCATCAGTATTGGATGCACCACAAGATGCCAAGTCCAAGTGCACTATCATAGAACCAAAATCATGTTAAAGATTTTCTAAGGGTAAAATAATGTGTAATACAAATATATGAAAGCCGAAGGTAAAAAGGAACGAAAAACATTACTCACTTCTTACACTCTCACTCAGTTCTACCGACAAGTCGCTCAATTAAAAAAAATCAGTGAGAGTTATTTCTACGCTATTCTTCAAGGGGATTAAAAAAAAATCGTAAAACTTGATAAACTGTTTATCGGATCACCATAAAAGTGTGCTTACCTGTTTAGTCACAGATAATGGTATTTATAAAATTATTTTACTGTATCTCATCACTAGGTGGCGTTGGAGAGCATCAATTTCTGTATAGTTCAAACGATTTTCATTAAATTTAGTATACATGGAGATCTGAATATGCAGAATGTTTACATAATAGCCATTTTGCTATAACTCAATTATTTATTATAACAAATAATAAAAAAGGCGCACAAAGCCGCGAGCTCATCTTGTATACTATATACGATTTCATTTTTGTGATAAACTTAAATAAACCATATGTATTACGTCCATAAACTCAAACAACAAATCATTTCCATCTATAAATTGTTATCGAAATTAATAGATATAGTATTTATTTTAATATAAGGTGATTATAATTTGTCATTATATTATAAACGTAACAAGGACTGCAGCGATACATAACTACAAAAAATTATCGTTATTATAATATAGTTATTATAATAAATACAATATAGCCTACCGTTATTTGTATCCTGTACAGATGAAGAATCTAATGATTCTTTTTTAGTATCGTGCAATGGTAGATTCTCAAGATAACGAAGAAAAGCGTCCGTATGACTCCTCGATAGATGAACTTTTAAATTAGTAATTGTCGATTTATATGACAACAATCTATCGCAAAGATTACAAGTCGAAAATGCATCGCTACCTTTGAGCTTTGTAAAATATGACCACAATACCGATTTATTCGTTCCTTTTTGCACTACTCCAGACAAAGGTTTGTTCAATAAACCCAATTCTTTTGGATGTTTCATAAACAAATGCATTTTTAAATTCTGCATAACACTCGAAGCTGCGTAATAATTTTTACATATTTTGCATAACACTTTATCGTCACCGATTTTAGTGAAGTATTTTTGTATATCTATGTTATTATACATAATAATATCACTATTTTTATAATTTAACAATCGTTAATAGCGTCAACGATTTTAGTACACAAGATGGCCGTGCGTTATCTGTCAAACGGCTCGATACTTGACAATAGTGTTCATTGCCATCTTTACGACACACGCGTGAAAGTAAGTAACGGCGCCATCTTGGTGAAACTTTCGTTTCTTTTTTATAGGAAAACAAGTAAATCAGAACGACGACAATAGAGAATATTGTGTTTTTTAAATCGTTCACACTATAATGATAAATAAATGCTTAACGTTATTCATATGAAGCATTAATCGAACGTGTTATTAAAGGCGATTACGATTTACGTCACTTACCTTCTGGTTTTATCTCCAGTAAACCGTTTTTAGGTGAATAACCCATTAACTGTGTATAACGATATGGATGTCTCCCCTTCAAATGCGATTTTAAATTATTCGACGTAGTTCTATATGAAAGATGTTTACTACATATATTACAAATTGCTACTTTATTTTCTTTATCATACTGTGTAAAATAGTCCCATACCGGTGAATAGTTTTTTCTTTTCGACATAACTATAACGAAAACTAAATTAATAACTTTAAATAGTGTTAGTTATTTTAATAAATTCGACGATAATATTCTAACCTATTTATAACAACTTGACATATATCAGGGTGACCATCTTCCAAAATAAACTTATTGCTATCATAATCGTTATATTGCTATATTTTTATAACAGTTCTATGAAAAATCTTTTCAATATAGGATGTATTTTTTTAAACAATAAAACGTTATTTATTATGAAGAAATGTAGAGTATTCATATACATAATGTATTTAAGCCATGTTACGCATATATATACACGACTTAAGCCCTTTATATGGATGAGAAAGTTGCTTTTGTTTTAGATGAGAATAATTATTACATTAGCTATATTATTATTGTAAGCTAAATTGTTAAAGTATTAGTAGTAATAAGATAGGTGAAGTAGTTATATTATTAAGGTAATTTATCACGTATGTTTTGTTTGTTTGTTATACCGTTCCGAAGAAGAAAACAATCATTTTTTCGTATCATGTTTTTATAATTACATCTTTATGGACGTTTTGGTATGTGGCAGATTATTGAAATTAATTAATAAGTTAGTAATAAATATTATTGAATAATCCTACAAATGTACTATAATACATAAGAGTGTAAAATGCAAATTATTATAATTACCACATAACTACACCTTAAAACGTAAATGTCAATTTAATTGAGACAATTAATTTATTTGATGATCCTCTAGTTGATACTTGCGACTTCGTTTGCGTTGTTAATTATCTTAACAATATATTTATGTACAGAGGAAAATACTCAAAAAAATTGAAAGCAAAAATTTGTAGTGTGAATTTTCTTTAGTCTTCGTATTGCTTAGAACTAGTTTCTTTAAACTTTCCATTAATGAAGATATCTTGATATTTTTTTCTAGATAAGGGTCAAATGTCTAACACTGATAACTAATAAAACTATAATTATTTGTCAGGTAACTTTTGCGTGCTAGTTGTACAATTGTAGATCTATAATATTATACTTAAATAGACTATGTATATATCGTGTTAGAAATTTTAATTAATAGTTAAATATGTATGTAAATGAGCTATATTAAAGTATTGAGCCCACGTGAAACTTATATGATAAAACGTTAACTAAAGACTGTGATACACAGGTAGATTTAAATAAAATTAAATATAACTATTTTATACTGTACTTCCTATATTTGTATTTTTAAATATTTTATTGAATAATGTCAATTACATGAATACTTTTCAATACGCATAACAAATCATTAATAAAATTCAGTTACGTTTATTCTTAACTAGCAATGCTTTAATATTATGTTGACGTGGATTGCATTATAACGTAAACATTTTATTTTGATATAATAAAAAAAGTATTTTATTGCATAATATTAATTATTTTTATAAACTTAGTATAAAATTTAGGGCGTAGCAGCCATGCGTCAGTTCAGTAGTGAAAATGGTTTTCAACAACACTATAACGTTGAGCGTGGTGCGCGAAATCACTTTAAAGAAACAAGACAATAAAATACAGCATATAACCACTTAAACGTTGTCAGTATAAAGCAGTTAGTTTTGTTTATTCTATAGTACAGTACACCACGTCTTTTTAGTAACCACAGATTATTTGATACATTTCTACGTATAAAGATTTTTTTTTGGTCTGTGTATATATAAGAACACAGATTAAATACGATATTTCATATTGTGGGTTGTTTTTAAAATTTTAATACATACCTATATACCTAGCTATAGTACCTACCACATTTATTTAACACGTGCAGATATTATACTGCATAACTTGACAGCAAATTATTCTCACTAGCATTACTGAGCAGACGACAGGTTAAAATATATTTTACATTGCGAAACCTTTAGAATATCGAATGATTTGAACAAGGCAGTGTAAAGTTTAATCATCCCTGGTGAAATTATCTGTGTTAAACATTATTTATTGGTTTTGCTATAAATAAAACAGTTCTAGAACAAGAAAACGAACGTGTAACACGTATCTCAGGTGGGTATATGTTTAAGCTTACTCTTGTTACTTAAATTTATAAAATATCCATTTCAATATTTATTTTTATGGTTACTCATTATTATTAGATACTGCAACTCAACATTTACAATTCACATATTAATATAATAATGTAAAAATCTGTCAAGTGTTGTAAAGATTGTAAAATGTTGTAAAGGTCAAAGACTTCCAGTACATTAGTTGAGAAAAGTACTTGGGTTCGAAAATATGCTAGCTTTATGTGTCATATAATCATATTATGCTATATGAAATTAAATACAAATGAATAAAATTGAAATACAAACATAAAATAAATAATCAGCCAGTATTATGTTTTGTAAAATAAGCTCACAATAAAGATGGAAGTAAAAAATCTCTTTATAAAGTGATAATGGATGTGTGATTTTTTATGATTATTAACATTTAATTTTGTTACCTGATTTCTCCTACTCTTGTTAATTTGTTATTATTATTAAGAGAGTGGTAAACTTGTGCAAAGTTTGATAGCAGATGGTAGACTCTCACCACTCTATTTCTAGCTAAAGGGTATTTGTTGGCAACATATACTGACATACTGCTTGCTACTTCGTAATAAAAAAATAATTAATTTTTTATATTTTGCTCTATAAAGCGAAACATTGTGATGAAACCAGAGCATGGTTCTAGGGTTTTTCTAATGGTCACCTAGCTAGCTACCACCTTGAAGTTAAAGGTCTGTTACCAATGCACATATACATGTGTTCTGGCAGCTGCACTTAAGAGCCAGTTCTATCTACTCTAGTCTTAACATACTATAGTGGGCCACATCATCATATAACTAAACAGAACTGTGATCAAACTATAAGGGGTAAAAATATATATTTATATTTGATTGCTATCAAAGTATGATTAAGTTTTATTAACATAATCTAAATGTTATAATAAATATTTTTAATTATTATATTGGTGATCTATTAATTTTGTGCCAGATATGTAGGCAAATATGCAAGTACCTCCAAAATTATTAAGTGTGGTGCAGGTATTTTATATATTTGTGAATAACTTATTAAACATTTGTATTTTACACTGTCATATTGAGTTTTGGGATCACATCAATGTAATGTTTTGAACAATCTGGTAACTACAAGTAACGTGTATTGGAATTTTTTTTGACAAATAGGGGTATACATTTTTATAGACATAGGTTTTCAAAATTATCTCACTAATATGTAATTGAACTAGCCCTGAATCATGTAGGTTACATTGATAGTTAAATAACTTATAGGTTAAGACCTATAGGTTAAAGTAGTAAGTGCTGTGTGCAACTTTGTTTTCTTGAAATTATTTTTGCCACTTCACTGGAACTATGTATTTAAAGGAGATTAATTGGAATCAGCTTTTATTTTTTGAATTGCAATTTGTCATTATTATTTAACCTCTTACAATTCATCCCTAGTGTATAATTTCTGTTAAATTTTAGCATTAATGTTAATGCCTATACCTTACTTACTTTGGGAAAAGACCTATAGCCCTGCAGGATGTCTCATAAGGTAATGTGATGATTAACTTGATTCAGATATTTCATAGATTAAACAGGATAAACAAAATACACTTAAGTTTTTTAGATGTATTGTGATATATGCCTGCGAATTTTCAATTAATTGTTAATAAATAAGTAAATGGTAAAGTAATGCTTTTATAGTAAAGAAATCATATTTTCTAACCAAGTACTTATTTTAGTACATACTTTAAAATTAATTCGGATATTCTCAGAGGAGTATGCTTATAAAACTTATATCTTATTTAAATAGTTAATTTTTTGTCTAATCTGTTTACTTATAATTATAATTGGAGGAGTTTATTGCACATAATAACTATTTAAAATAATGATTCCTCAGTGTCTCAAGTACTTCTTGAATAGAAATGATCACACTATTCTGTTTTAAAATCTTTCCTATTAATAAGTTTATTCCTCGACATAATGGGAATTATACAGGCATTAACATATTTTACTTTGACATTTTCATTATTAATGTTCTTCAATAATACTTAAAAATGAATAATTAATTCGATAATCACCTTTTAAACTTCAAGGTTAGGATATTTAGAAGGAATTCAACCTCAATATTTACTCTTTTCATTTATAGGATATAATATTATACTATTGATGTTTAAGTTTTTATAAAATTAAAAAACATATTACACCATGACATTTAAACATAATGTATGTTCACTGTAAAGCCTTACAATCTTTGATTGGTCTTTTTTTTTTTAACTGACTACGGCTGTTGGCTCGATGGGCATTTACAGCTTCCGTGGATTTAAGTAAAATTAAAGCTATAAGTATTATATACAAGAACATTTATGAGGATGAAGGAATGTTTTTTATTCTCTCACAAAAAAATTAGTAAACAGATTTTCATGAAACTTTGCAGTAATGTAGCTTATACATTTAACATAATTTATAAAGATTTTGTTTAGACCAATGAGAATGAGATAAGAAGTGTCGAGTAAGTGTAAGAGCTAAATTGAAAAAATCTTGCTGTCTGAATTCATCTATGAATGTGCTACATAAAACATGCGAGTTGCGTTAAGATTCATTATGGTCTCATCAAGTATAATGAAACAAAAGCAGGTGCAGTAATGCACAACATTTACATTATATAAAGTACATAAAATTAAAAGGTTCAGAATACGTCTGATCTATAATTTGGCAACTAAAAAAAAGACTAATAAATTTTAATTGTATCCACAGATAATCATGGCTTATATTTTACTATTGTTTTTAGGTGAATTTAAAGTAATAAAAGCCAAAAACATTAATGAAAAAATGTTTTTCACATATTTATTTAATTTTTTAGGATCTATACTTTGCCTACCTAGGCACTATTTTTCCCCATTCATTTTATATAGCTCATATATGATATCAAATATTGAAAGACTAAATTTATGATATAAATCTATATTTAAAAAATGTTTTTATTTTACACATGTCAATATTTATTCATCTTCCAGTATCTATTTCGACATAAATTCTATGCTTAGTGCATAATTGATTTACATCTTTAAAATCATTACCCTGACATTGATAAAAGAAGTAATTAATATTATTCAAAAAACATTTTTCATTTAGTAACTATATATTTAAAGTACTGATTTGTTAGTGTAGTTGTGTGGTTTGTAGTGTAAAGACCTAAAGCATTAAAAAAATTGCTATCATTATTAAAAAACACTTGACAGGTTTTTATTAATAGCTTAATAAATTCCTCTTAAATACTATTTTAGATTATTTACTGAAAATCTAATTATATGTATCAATTAGTTTAAAGTTGAACCATGCATGCTGTAGTCATGTGGCTGTAATTAGCTTACATAGTACTAATTTCTCAAAAATATGTTCACCACAGCATCAGATATATTAGTCACCAAGGGAGTTTGGTTTTGTTAGTTTATAAAAAATGGTATCACTCTCTAAACAATGATCTATAATCTCATGTTTAATTTTTTTAATAAAGGCCTCTTCAAATTTTACCAGATTTGAAGGTGCTCGATTAAAACTTTAATTTCTTTTAACACATTAATAATTATTCTGTCTGTTAAATTAAGCTGAAATAGAAGTGTCTCAAAGAATTAAAAAAAATATTTAACCTATAAGGATGGGATACAAAGGATAGATGTTTTTGGTGTTCCATTCTCTTTACTTGCTATAGGTTTAATTATTTATTGAACAGGATTCTTATTAATATTTATTTAAGGATCATGAGCTTTTATAGACAGATTCTTGTGTTATGACAGACATAATAATTAGATTTTATTATTTATAATTTCAGGTAGTTGCACCAATTCCCGAGCTTCTAACAAGACCTTTGTGTTATCTCACAAGTATAAAATTAATATATTATCTTATTCGCCTTATACATAGCAAATAAAAAAGTTAACAACAAGTCTGCATTTACACCAACAAAGCTATTGTTAATAAGTATTGTCAAAGCTGACAAGAAACAACAACAATTAGAATTCATTCTTAAAACTAGAGAATTACCTGTCTACACTAACTGAAGTCCAAGCCAAGGCAACTGAAAGTTTATCAAAGGTTTCTAGAAGTAGCCAAACTGAATTGATGATGAAAGATATTAACCTTAACAATAAACCGACAGATCACGATACTGGCAATGGAAATAATGTGGAATTAAATAAAAGTGACAACACTTTTGAAGGTGATCTTAATAAAAAGGAAAAACTTGCAATGAGTTCTGATAGTAAATCTACAACAATGGCTAAGGAGGATGTAATTGAGAAGGGAACTGATTCATGTGAAAATGGCAATAAGACTGATAAAGTAGGTATTGTAGAACAGGAAAAAACTTTACCTATTGATAAGGACCTTGAAACCAGGCAAGAAATACCAGAGAAATCTGGAATGTTACTGACATCACAAGTGCCTAAATATAAGTACTCTGAAGATCAATGGTCGCCACTCAATCAAGATGGTAAAAAAAGTTATGGTATTGGATTACTCAAACAAATAAAAGATGGCCCCATTTCCAAAAATAGACCTGAAGCTCCTTTATTGGAGTCTTGTAATGTCCTAAGGACATCACCAATGCAAGAATCTGTTTATATACCTAATGTTGTTAGACCCATAAATGATTCTCTGTTTCCTATGTTTGCTAAAGGTTCTGGAATGGGACCAAGAAATAATACTCATCGAGAACCTAAAAAAGATGACAAAAATATATCTGAAAGGAGAAGTATGAAAATGGCTGCTTCCAATAAAAGTTCTTCCCATAAACCTGTTATTCATGTACGTTTACATGATGATGTGAAGTTAAACGAAGTTGACTCTGCTTGGAAACCAACACGATTCAGACAAGGGAATGTTGCTGAAGAAGAACTTAAAACTCAGGAATTGTACAAAAATTTTAGAGGTATTTTGAACAAGATGACACCACAAAAATTCGATACTCTTTTGGATAAAATAAAGACACTTGAAATTGACAATCAGAAACGCCTCGAAGGTGTTATCGATTTGGTATTTGAGAAAGCTATAGATGAGCCGATGTATTCGGAAGCATATGCAGCCATGTGCAACAGATTGTCTAAATTGAAGGTACCTGCTGATAATGCTTCAAATCCCGATCAGTGTGTCAATTTTAGAACTCTTATAATTAATAAATGCCAAAATCAATTTGAGACTGCTAAAGTAGACGCACATGTCGTCAAATTAGAAAAAGAACTTGAAGATTGTACTGATCCATTGAAAAAGAAAGAACTTGTATTGATAGTGGAAGAAGAGCAAAGGAAAAACAGAATGAGATCAATTGGTAATGTGAGATTTATTGGTGAACTGTACAAATTGAAGATGTTGACTCCTAAAATTATGGTGTATTGTATGAAACGTTTGATAGATAAATTGGAAGAGGAAAGACTTGAATGTTTATGTAAACTGCTTACTACAATCGGTGAACAAATCGAAAATGAAGTCAGTGGACAGTTAGACTACATATTCAAAAAACTTCAAGAAATCTTTGATGGAAAAGCAAGTAAAATCAGCAGCCGTGTTAGGTTTATGATTCAAGATGTCATTGAACTACGAAAACGAAAATGGGTTATGAGAACCGTGATTGATTCACAGCCTAAGATGATGGATCAGATTCAGAAGGAAGCTGAACAACAGCAACGCCATATTGAGATCATGAATGCTACACCAAGTGGTGGTTTTCGTCGTGATGAAGGTGGACGTGGCAAACGCGGTGACAGTCGCAGACAAAATTCGAACTTTTTAAATGAGAATGCGTGGAAATCACCTCGTGCTACGCCTTTCTCAGTAGACACGTCCAAATTAAAAGCTGCTACTCAGGAGAATCTGGACAACATTAAATTGGCTCCACATAAGTCTTCTTGGAATCATGGAGCACGCACAAGGAATACTGTTCAGAATGCCGGTAGCAGTAATTCCATGATTGTTGTTAGTAAAAACAAGTACAGTGTGTTAGAAAACGTACAAGCTGATCCTACGACACTCAGAAGTACACAGGATAAAACTCCCAGTTATCATTCAAAGGGTGCATCTATTGAAATATCTACATTTAATTCTCGAGCTGACTTCAAAAGCGATAACAGTAAGTTAGAATCTGTTACAGTGCCAGGCTCAACATCTGGTACTCGAAGCACTAGTATCTCATTACCCATTGCCACTCCTGCAATAGCTGCTTTGCCTGAAAATGTACCAATGGAGCCTCTTCCTCAGGAAAAGAATTGTATTAAAAAGTTAGTCAATCAATTTATGTTACATTGTGTTATTGAAGAATTCGTAGCTGATATCTTGAAGCAGAAGTTTCCAGTCCAATATCATGCTGCAGTTATCAAAGAAATTTGTAACATTACATTAGACATTTCACCCAAAAAATTTGATTTAATAGTAAAGTCATTTGAGAATTTAATATCGACAAAGATATTTTCGCCGGGAAGTTTTTTAGCAGGTTTGCAAGAAATCTTAGAATTTTCTCCTGATCTATTCATTGATATTCCTATGTTATATAAAAATCTTGGAAGTCTTATAGCACCACACATTGCTAAGAAGCTTATAACGTTCACAGACGTTCATAAATATTCGGAGAATATTCTATCTGCAAATCAAGGTCATCTTTTCCTTAAAGAGATATTTAAGAATTTAAAAGATAGAGAAGGAACTGCTGTCGTTAAACGCAGATGGCAAGAATCTGGTATGCAATTAAAGGAATGGATGAAAGAAGATGAGATCCCGAAATGGGTAGGCGATAATAATCTAGAATATCTGGAGGACAATTCTAGACTCGAATATCAATTACTTAAATTGATGAAAGCAGATGAAAGTTACGATAAAATAAAAGGGTGGTTAAAGGAAAAAGTTGGAGAATCTTCCAATAAAGACTGGTTCTTACAGTCATTAATTCAGGCTGTATGTGAGTATGCATTGATCGGTCTGCACGAACAGGAGATTCCTCATTTTAAACAAGACAGAATGAATAAATATGCTAGTCTTATTCATGAGTTTGGTGAGACAAAAGAATCTAGAGAAGCAAGTTGTTTGTTTGGTATACAACAGTTAATACATAGACTAGAGCATCCACAAGGACTTGCATTGGATATATTCCAATACCTTTATGAACACGATATAATCTCTTTGGAAGGTTTTATTGAATGGGAAAAAACAGAAAAGGAACCAGAGGGAAAAGCTGTAATGCTGAAGATGCTTACCTCCTTCTTTACAAATTTAAAAGAGGCAGATAATGAGGACTCGTGCTGCGAAGACTAAGGCTGTGGGCATACTGACAAACAGAGGGGTATGTTGTATTTAGATCATAGATAATAAAACACTACCCTAAGGGCTACATTATCATTGTCAGGTATTGCTGACAGTGTTATTTTAGTAAATATATTAAGTAACTTTAATGTTTATAACCATTTTTATATCATCTTAATATTTGTAAAACTTAAAAAGTCATGTTAGCAGTGAAATATTTACTGAAAAGAAATCACTGAAGTCTACATAACCCTTCAAATTTTTTGCAATTTTGGTAACACAGGTAAACTTCTAGGAATGACTGTATTATCCTTTTCTTTATTCAATCATACAATCTGTTTATAGACAATCATTTACCTATATTCAATTATATAAGTACTTATTGTAAAATGATGGTGTGAATACATATAAACACAGTTAAAATATCAATCCAAGTCTAGAACTGTCTAATAAATTTTGAAGGAACTTTTGCTGGTAAATATATAATAATTATATGGTCTGTTTTATTTTTAACTGTAATTTGTCATTTTACAGAGTTCAAGTTATCTGTTGAATTTTATCATAAATATTTTTCGCCTTTGGAGTAACGTAATTATATACAGCATAAATAGTATTATCTATGGTACATATATTTACGCCACCCAAAGCAGAAACGTATTTATGATAAAATTCAACAATACAGTTCAAATATCAAAGGGAGTCTAGAACTGTTAAATTTATGTTGAAGAGGCCTTTACTGATAAATAGCCAATCATTATATGATGAATATATACATTTTAACTATACTGTACTTTATATATTCATTATATAATGATTATATATTTACCAGTAAAGGCTCCTTCAAAATTGATTTAAGAGATCTATACTGATCTGACATTTGAACTGTACTACTATTGAATTTAAATGCTACATACATGTACGCTAATAGATTAGCTAATAATAAACGCATAAATAATATTATATATACTATATATAATTACGCTACTCCTAAAGAGAATAGTACTTATGATAAAATTCAACAGATAACTTTAGCTCTGTAAATTGACAAATTACAGTTAAAAAAGAAACAGACCATGATTAATTTATGTACAAGGCATGAAACAATGAAACCTATTTTAAGAAGAAAGTTGCCATCTTACTGTATAAAATTTTGATAATATTTATGAAACCAGCTGACAAATAAAAATTTTTGGAAAGTTAATTTCATTTGAGTGTTAAATATCACTAATTTTGAGATTATTTTGAAGACAGAAATACATACATATCTACTTTATCTTATCAGCTTTCTCCACAAAAGGGAAATACGTCTATTATGGAATTAAAAAAAAATAATTTATCGAGTTACCTATTCATATATTTAAACATTTATAAAAAATTATCAACTATAATCATTACTACAGGACTATTGAGTGACAATTTTTACGTTTTGCTATAAAATTACGTCTGGGTATGATTTTTTTGTGATGGTGAATGATGGTGAATATCACCAGGAATATCACATTTAAGTGACCAGCTGTAATCAGCCATCACATTTACATTCCATTGACCTTGGTACCTAACTTGTATCCATAATTGTGATGTCTTGACGGAACCATTCTCTTGCTCTACACTAAAATCATCAAGACTATTAGGGAAAAAATGCACATGTGATATTAAAAAGTAGAGTTTTATGCTCATTTTACATCTCAATTTATGATACTTACCCAATAAATTTTTCACAATATTTTTAAAGCTAGGAAGGATGTGATTTCCTAAAAAAATTTTGACAACATCTTTGAATACCAGCCAAGCTTAGAAGCTTACTGCTTAAGCTCACAGCTTACTGAATTAGAATTCAATAGTATTCATTGTTGCATCAAATTTTTCTTCTGTCATTAGAGATCTAATTTGTGGTCTATGGAATAATACCCCTTCTGTTATTTTTGAATCAAATAATCCTGGAAATTTTTGACACAGGTATTGTAAACTATCATTCATTTTATCTAATGCTTTAACAGACTGTCTAATCATAAAATAGCTATAATAAAAAATGACAATAGCAATCATCAATATGATCAGTCTGCATCCCTCATATTATAGCCATACTGAAAGATATAGATTGTCTTTTACGATTTGTTCACTGCTTTAATTGTTGAACACAAATAGTACAGACTAACTACAGAGTCCACAATTTTAATTGTATTTTAAAGCTAAAAGAAGCATTATATGCATTTTCCATAAACTCAGTAACTTTTTGTTTCTGCTTTGAAATCATAAAGTTTTCACTAATGTAACAAAATGTATCTGCACTACGTTGGCACTTTCTTGAAGACATTTAAAAAAGATTTTCAATCACATATCATTAATAAAAATCAATAGATACCAAAAGTAAAAGGTAAATAATATTTTAAAATAAAAATCAATTTGGAAACAAAGTTTCTGTAACGGCTTATTCCTTCTCATGTAACGTGTTGTGTAATGTGTGGCTGTTGCAGCTAATAAATTTTCTCACGAGAGGTCGCACAATTTAAGAAAAGTGCAATAAAATTGAATTTATTTTTATCATGAAAAAAAAATTGGCAATATATTAATTTTATGAAAAACCTGATGTGATAGGAAGAAATTAGGTTTAATTTCGTAGTCAGCACTATAAAATTGGCAAGAATAATTGATCATATTTTAAACAAGGAAAATCATGTTTTATGCCTGTTTTATTGACAGCCGGTTTTGCTCTTAAAGACTGCTGCTGTTTCTAAACCTCATTTATAAACGCATTTTATGATCATTTAATAAATGATTTATTGAGTTTATTCTTTATTTACAAAAATATTCGAAAAAGAAGAAAAAACTTACATTAAGATTATAAATTTATCAAATCTAGGACTTTAGTGTAATACAAATTGTATATTCTTATTGTGAATTTTTTTGCTTTACAAATATTTTTTTAAATGAAGAATGAACTCAATATAAAACATATATCATCATCAAACATAATATAAAACATTCCAAAATGAAAAAAAAAACAAATCAAATTAAGGTTATAAATTTATTAATGCTTGGATTTTAGTGTAATACAATGTTTTTAATATTTAATATATATACAATTTGTATTACCCTAAAGTCCTAGAATTTATAATCTTAATGTTCTTTTTTCTTTTTCGATTGTTTTATATAATTTGTACTATTAAATATATGTAGATATCATTTATTGTATGATTAATAAGTTGAAATTATTAAAAAACCTTAAAAAATAAATATTGTAAATGATTCATCCCTTCAGAGTTGATATTTATACAATATAGATTAACAAGGGCCTGCTCCCTATTAAGCATTGATTTATATTTTTGCATTTTCAATTTCGCAAAATGATATTTTATCTGATAAATGTAATTGTTATTTATTTATATTTTATAATTTGTTACCCTTTACTACAAGTTATTGTTAGCAACTTATTCATCATACAATGAATGATTTCTTATTTGATAGAACAAATAATGTGTAATATAAAACATTCCCTTTTTGAAGTTATGTGAGTAGCTTTTTAATTAAACCATATAAAAGGTGGCGATGTTATCTGAGATTGCGTATGAATATTAACTAGAAACACTGTTAACATATTTTTTCAGGTGTGGAGTGTAGTGGAACAAATTAATTAAAAAAAAATCTGTAATGTAATAAAGTGTTGTAAGATGATGGTGCACATCTCTCATCCCTGAGACAAGTGGAACGTGGAGTGTCAAAATGGCAGGCATAATATTAGTATTTGATCAAGTTGTAACAAGTCATTTATAAAGTTTTAATATAAGATTTTACTAAAACTCTAAGTGTTGTGCAATTTTAAAGTGTAAAGTGTAATCATTAAATAGAACTATAAAACTACATAATTTATCTTATTAAAGAGTAACTTGCAAAAGGTTTTCATTTTATCTTTCGTTTTAAATTATTAGCTATAAAATATAAGAAGGGTTTTAACATATATAACCATAGAACTGATATTTTCATAATGAAAAACAGCATTTGGCAGTTTGGTAATACTGTAATTGAGTATTTGATTTAAATTCTTATAGAAAATGGTGTAATATAAAAATGTAATTAAAGCCTACTGAAAGAAACATAATTGCGAGAGTAAATTAACGTTAATTCTGTAAAATATAAAGTATCAATGGACTCCCGCGTTTACATATTCTAAACACTATCGTTTTGAATTAACTCAACACACATACTGCAATTAGTAAGTTGGCATGATTGCTGGGCGCTGTTACAGATGAATAACGTAATGTCACAATAATAATAGTGTAGCTGCCTACCGTTATTGGTATCCACGAATTCAGTTGCGCTGCTATCGCTGTGCATAGGTACATTCTCGAGATACCGGACAAACTCTTCGTTATGACTCCTTGATAAATGCACTTTTAAATTGGTCGTTGTTGATCTATATGATAACACTTTGCCACAAAGATTGCAAGAAGCTACGCGATCATCATCACCGGTTTTCGAATAGTATGTCCATATCAAACTTTTATTAGCCCCTTGTTGTTTCTTTATGGGTGATATTTTAGTTAAGCCCAACTGGTCCGGATGAGACATGAACAAATGCATTTTTATATTTGAATTACCGCTCAAACAAGCGAAAGTACTATTGCAAAATTTACATAGCGCTTTACCGCTACTAGTTTTTTTAAAATAATTAGAAACGTTTAATTGTTTGTACATTGTAGCACTCGTTTGAGACGATTTGTAGCATAAGCTACTGCGACTGCTAAGCGATACTGTTACACAAGATGTCTGCCCGTTAATTGACAGTTGTCAAAAACATTATTTGTCTCTGGTTGTCAACCTTGTGCACTAACACTTGCAAAAGGATCTACTATGTTTAGCGCCATCTTTTTATCATCAATGGTGTTATGGAAATGAAAATCAACGAATAATTATCAAAAGAAAAGTGGAAAATAGTATAAGCGTCGTCCCGACCAAATATTCTGATGAGTTTATTTATTTTTTAGGAAAAATAGAGGCTATTAAGGGAGGGAACACTGAACAGAAGAAAAATGGTAACGGCAGCTTAAAATTACAGTGCATTTAATATTATACAGAAAACGATTAATAGAAATAAATGACTAATGATCAGAGTTATTAAATAGCTATTTATTTATTTTACTAATACGAAATGTGATATTTAATTTACAAGAAAAACGTAAATGGTTTTATTAAAAATTTGAACTTTACTCGTCTTTAGAATAATTTTCATTAATTAAGAATAAAGATTATCTTAATTAACTTTGTATATAAGGACAGTAGAATCCTCGCGTAATACTCCTCATAAAACACGTGCAACATCAGCCATAGCTTTATAGTAGGCGTATGTAAAGAAGGTGTACCGTCTTTCAGTCAGTGTATATCCAGCAATTGAGTAGGCTGGTAAGGATGTGTGTCCGATTGGATTGTGACCACTATAAACAAGGTAATAAATACGTCATAGAGACTCATTTAGTTTGCCGCATTTCAAAATAAGTCGGTGTATATAAAGCGACCTAGTGGCTTGCAGGTGAATACGCCATGTATGACTGCCGGTTGATTGTTGAATATTACCGATAAAGATTCCATCATGATAACAGTAAAAGCTCAGCTCAGCTTATATTTCGACATGGAAAAAGTTTGGGAAAGACTGTCCCTAACTTGTCAATAATATCATAGAAGAACTCAAAAAAATAATTCAGATCTTTCAAATTTTATTTTCTAGTAGGACAAACCGACAATATTTTTTCTAACAGAATGAACAAGTAAGCACTTTTTCGTCCGTGATAAAAATATATAACTATAATAATTAGGTCACCTAGTCCTAGATAATGAATTCAACTTACCTTGTTTCATTTTCCTTAATAACTTTACTTTGTTCACATTATCTTTCAGCATATCCGCGTAACGTTGCGGATGTCGCGATTGTAGATGCGTTTTTAGATTATAAGTTGTACTTCTGTACGAAAGATGTCCATTACACGTATTACAAATTGCTACTTTATTTTGTCGATCGTAATGTGTAAAATATCTCCACACCACTGCGTTTGATTTTCTTGCGTTCATAGTTTGTACTTGTTATATAGAAAAAAGTTATACAGCATATGGTTGTTACTAATTTTGTTGTATTCAACGATTAACGTAACTAAAATAACCAGCGAACAACAACTATCAAACAGCGCCAGTGATACCAGGTACAATTAAAAATAACTTAGAGATACAAATTGTATCAGTTGAGACATTAATAACTTTTTAAATTAATTATTCACATGCACCAGATTCCTAATTACATGTGATTTATGTGTAGAATGTGAACGCATTAATAAATACCAAACTATAATTGTACCCATGGGGATTTTGGTGGGAGCTTAAAATGTCATGTAGTGAATTTTATATATTATTCATATTCTTCTGTTGATAGGTTTTATATTTTGTAGTATCGATGGTGTCTTACGTAATATAGTTTGGCTATTGTACACAAGTGAATTGGATGGGAAATTATGCCACGGAGCATGTATTCTGACTTGCCACAAAAACTCTGTAAGTTTTAACGAGATCGCCAACATTTTATTAGTTCATTGATATGATCGCAAGAAGAAACTTGTAATAATTAACCTATTTGACAATAGCAGTAATAATCTATTATAAGATTAGATGCCAAAAAGATTGTACCCATTAAGTAGAATTAAAGGTTAGTTTTCAAGTAGTATTTAAATTTTATGTCACTAAACATGTAGCTTGCAGGATTTTTTAGATATGTAATTATTTTATATATATTATGTAGAAATTCGATCTTTCAATTATTTTCTTAGCAAAGTAAGTAGTTTTAGGACGTTTCTGTTCTAATGGAGGTTACATGTTGCTGGTGCAAAGATATAATACCATGAGATTTGTTTAAAGGACGCAAGCATAGATTCAGACGACTAGTCGCGAGTACCCCTGCCCCCTTTAGTACCGAATTCATTAACCTCTGATGACCTCCACTTTATTAACAAAATAAAATACAAATATAAAACATATCATTATCATCATTTGTTGCCTACAGTCACTTAAAAATATTATATCTTATATTCACTAGTAAATCTCAAGGAAGCGTAATTTAGTAATTTCACTGAATATCTCATAGCTACATAAATATTTTTATCGGAATATAACCAATGAAAACAAAAAAAAGAAGAACACATCAAAATGTACAGACAGTAAGCATATGAATAATAAAAAAAACGTAAGTGCGTAGATAAGGTACGCACGTAAGAAGTTATACTTCTTTAGCTTAAAAAAAAGATATTAAATGTAATTAATATCGTTGTAATTAATAAATTAATTTTCTATACATCTGTATACACAATCAAGTAAGATATTAAAAAGAAGTAGAATACACTATTTGTCAAATAGTACCGGTGTGCGCGCGCAACTTAAAAATTCACTCTCATTATTTTGACTAAACGCTCTACAAAGAAGTATAACTTCAATAAATAAAATAAACAATATTCCGCACGGTTAGGTTACGTTGTTTTGATTGCTATATTAATTTACAACGGTTACGGTTTGGCTAAACTTTACACATAAACGTCCTTTTATACGCGAAGTTGACGTTCCCTATGTAAAATATTTCCTTTCATACAAATAATATGACTTAATTTATTATATTTGAAATCCTATTAATTTAAATTTACATTTATTCTACGTTTCTATTATTTATTAGTAAATCTCGTAACACTGAAATCTGACAATGGTATTGTAGTAATGTTTCTGACAGAGATTAGATCATTGTCATGTGGCAATCGGTGTTGTCAGCTGTAAAACTACAAAATTTCCGTATATTAAATAGGTAATTTGTATTAGAGACGACACGACACGACGAAGGTTTTGGTAAACCAGGCAAGTGTACCAAGAAGAGTTAGTAGAAAGGAAAACCATAGGGTCTTGTCTTTCCTTAGGTGTTAATTATTTGATGTTATCTTACTGGCTGTGACGTCATAATCGTAGAACGACGTCGGAACCATGGACCGATAACTCTGAAAATTTGTATTTACGAAAATAAACCATATTATAAAGGACTAAAGCATATTTTCTGTGGCGCCTAACACAGAGGCTATTCCGAGCTGAGAGGTATAGCGACCACTGAAGCTGTGTGTCTCGCTCTTTCATTGTGCCAGGCTAAAAAAATGTTTTTGATCAAAAATGTGGGCTCTAAAAACTCAGTTGAAACACTTGTATTTTAACAATTTTAAGTCTGCGTATTATAATTACATTAATTTCTATATATATGTTCTTAAATAATAAAATAAAACATAAATTTATATGTAGACTATTTTTATTTTATAAATGGTAACCATTAAAGTATTATTATTTACATTAGTATTATTATTATTTACATATCACTACTTAACATTCTTTATTAAAACAATTCTATTGGATACCATTAGTAAAAATGGTGAAAAAGTGTTGCGTATATGCTTGTCCAAGCGAATCTTATAGTGCTTGCAATACATCGTTTCACAGGTAAGCTAAAAATAACATTATTGTAAATCTAACAACTATGTTCACCATGAATTCTTGTATTGTGTGATCAAGTCAGGTCCTTACAATTGAATTAGTACTATTGTTGCAGTTTTCCAAATAACGAAGAAATGCGACAAAAATGGCTCAACCGTATAGTTGTGAAGCGAAAAGTTACAAAAAATTCAGTAGTATGCACCCGGCACTTCGAACACTCCTGCTTTTTTACTGCTAATTCCCGTCAGTTATTAAAAGCCAAAGCTATACCAACAATTTCTTCCGCGGTAAGAATATTTTACTATTATAACCATTTACTGGAGTTCGGTGTTTTTTTTATTTATGTAAAATTTTTTGTTTTGAGAAATTGTCAAGGAATAACTTTTTGTAATTGCATTATAAGCATGTCATAAACTGGACGTAATATATTAAGTTAGGTGAATGGTTTAGGTAAATTATTATTATTTAGACGTAGCATGCTTAATACTGTCATGTTTATTTTACAGGTCAAAAATAAAAAATAGAAGTTCCTAGTGATATATTGACACAACAGCCACATTCAATTACCTCTGAAGACAAAATCTTCCATCCTACCACTTCTTTAGAAATTTCTGTTATTGCTGGGACAAGTTCAAGCAATACAGAGGAACCTCCAAGTAAGAAGCTCTGTCGAAACGTAAAGGAAGTCGGTGTTCAAACACTAACTAACAAATGTATGAGCCCCATAAAAGTAGATTTAAAGAGAAAAATAAAAGTATTACCACAAAGGCTAAATAGGCGTGACATAAAATTAACTGTAAGAAATATAGCATTAAGGTCAATTAATACATCGATACATTGTACTAGTTGTTTTATTTATTTCTGTAATCCATCCCTTATCCCTCAGAAAACAAAAATGAATAGGCGCTTAATACAAGTTTTACTCGGCAACATCTAAAATTTGAAACCATATTGAACACGTCGTACCTTTAATCAAAAAAGAAATAAGTCAAAAATTCAATTTTGTGGGAAAGTTCATTTAAAGGTTTACCATGTTTACACGTTCGACTTAAATATATCTTATAAGTTCATGAAGCGCCTTAAGTCAATTATAAAGGTATAAATAGTGTAATTATATTGCTATTTGGTTATTGTAGAAAATATCACCATTTGTAACACAAAGTCGTTTAAATAAGTTTTTGAAAAAACGTTCGTAGTTAATTCACTTTTATTATACAATAATTTTTACTACTACTACTAAAATCATAATGCCCTACTGTAATTAGCATAAAACTGTATTAAGTCACAATGTCAACGAAAAATCGACTTACATTAAATAAAAAAAATAACAAACTTTAAATAAATGAAAGTAAATAAGGTATTTAATTATTTTTATTAAAACACCGATATATTTCATTTTACTTTATTTTCTTAATGAAAAAGAGAACAACAGTCATCTATTTTCGTAATTTTTGATCACGTTGAAGTAGCTGCTGAATTAAATGTGTTCTTCTCGCAACGTCAATTTACTTTCTGGTGAAAACTTGACAAACATAAATTTTGAGTTACTTCTATTTTTGCTTAAAGGAGCGACATGTTTAATATACTTTATTAGAAAAATATAATCAAGTGGTATTAACTAAGCATATGGTTCAAGTTTTTACGCAAGCAACATTGAACAGCATTCGTTCAAGTTAATATCATCATTCTACAACTCCTCCGTACATTGCAAACAATATGAATTTATGAATAATATTTATATTCAGATCTTCATTAAGAAATTCTATTATCTTGAATAATATTGGTTATTATTATTATCACTTTTTGATTAGAAGGAAATGACTTAATTGTTTAAATGTGTGACATATAAGTGTAATATACTACATCTAAGCGCGTAAAGTGGACGACAGTATACATTTCCTCAACTGTCCTAATCAACTTGTCATAATAGTAATTATGTTTGTACCTGTAAATCTCTAAAAATGGTTTAATAGATCTCCATGCTTCAATAATTATAGTTGCGAAATCCATAATTTAATAAAGAAAATGAGTTGACCGCAAATAGGAAATACAATAAATACACAATAATAATATAAGAACATGGCCTATCTAACAATGCGTTAAGGCACTTTCTTGTAATCAGACTTTTTAATACAAATGTACAACGCATTTTAACTGTTTTGTAATAACACGTTATCTGTTTATAATAAACTATTAGTAGCAAAATTCAATTTATCTCATATAGCAAAACATCTAATTGTCACCCTATTAGTAAGGGACACACGGCCTCTGTACTACATATCTCGTTCAGCTCGTTTTTAGCTATGAGTACTCGGTTTTGTTTAATAATAATTAATTAATTAAAAATAAATAATTGTTCGGATCTGTAAAATGGTAACCTTACAGGAAAATTGGTAGTTTGGCGATCGTATTTTTGTGTTTATTTTAATAAATATCAAATTAGAACAATCCGTTCGACATCGAACTTGGAAATCTTATTAAATATACATTTACATCCATTTTGGTATAAGTCAACTATTTATTACATAAATAATAATTTTACAAGCTGATATTTGTTATAAGAATTCCCAATTGCAAGTGTTCGTAGTACGTTTAACGTGGCAACCCTAATACTGCAAGTGTAATCACCATACCAATCGAGGCCAGCCGACACGACACAATAATTACAATAGGTGTTTTGTATGACTATCTATGTATTGTGTTAATATATAGCCACCAATGTTATAATGCCACTCATTGTCAGATTAACAAAACTTATAGAAAACGTCTTCAGTGACTTATAAGTCTTGAAATTTGACAAGAAGGATTTTCCTTAACACATGTTATAAAATACTTCTAAAAATAATGTATTGCAGATTCCGTTTAGTAAGAATACTTACGTTATATTTATTGTTCATTTCATAAGTATATATTGTGTATTACTGAGTACCCGACTATAAATTTCACCATGTTGCTTCGGAAACGCAGATCAGTGTAAGGACTCACTATTATACAATTGCATTTTAGTACCTCGTAGTTGCACTCAAGTTGGAAGATCACTTCCTTGTTTCTCTTTGTATTCGCCCTGGTGTCTAGAATAAAATTCTCCTCAAACGTTTTTTTTTTTCAATCAACTTTCTGCTGTCGAGTGTAAGAGTCTTTATGGCTTCGTGCTTTTATAACGTCATAAGGCACTCTGCCGTATGGCAAGATGCTCAAGGTTACCAAAGTATCTAAACGTCAGCTTGGGCTGTTGCCTTGAATGCAACAACCGCGAATAGAACTAAAGTAATCAAGCGAGATAAGGTAACCATCAATGAATGTGTTAGTGAGACACATTGCTTACCTTCATGTCTACCTCATTAATGCGTTACATGTATTTCAAATCTGCTAATTTTGGCTAAAGCAAACTAACCAAAAAAATAAGGAAAAAAAATTAAAACTTGTGCGTATGTTTTATACCTTTCAATAAAAGACTGGAAAATTCTAGAATTCTGAGGTTATTACTGGAACGACTCGATAATGTTCGTTTTAGAACGCCATTGTATTACTTTCTCATTCGATTAGTCATTTGTAGTGTCGAGTACGCAAACAATGCAATAATACATAAACAGTACCTATGGCTAACATGTACGGAAGTCTCAGGGCGTGAGTACTACTCGCTACTGGGGGCTTTTTTTATTAATCGCTATGTTATCCGATACGATCAAGTGAATAGTATTTTGCAGAGCAATTGCCACGCTTTAGACATTCGAGTCTCTGCATTCCTTTCTAACCTTAGTGAGATATTAGTTTTAACAAATTCGTCACTCCATATCAGGCCGTTTTTAATTTAATATGTGGGTAACACACTTGTTGTTTATATACTGAAAAAAAACTACATTTATCGATTCCTCGCAAGGGGCCACACATTACTTACAAATATTAAGAGAGCAAAAAGAATTGAAATTTTTTCCCGACTTTTCATCGGCTTTATATAAGTCAAAAATGCTTGATTCGAAAATACAAAAAAAAACATTTTGTGAAAAGTGTATTGTTTACATTTTGAGTCTTCAGGCAATGTTTTTTTTTTTAACTACGAACTACATTATAAACATAATGCAACTTGAAGAAATAGCGCTTAAAAATTATCTATTTTTCAGTCTTCTTTTACTGACTCCACGAGTTCGGAATCTTTTTTTCTTAAACGACCATATAACCTGTTAATTTAGCTTTAATTTTTTTATTTTCTGCTACTTTCGTTTGTTGCGGAGATATCCTACATTGAACAAAAAGGGCCCTGTTTGTCCAACCACCGATATCTCAGCAAATAATGGTCGTACAGAAAAAGTGGAAAGAGTGACTTTTCCCTTGTTTTGATAAATTGCCTGTAACTTTGTAAATATTCATGATGAGATATAAAACTTTTAGGAATTTTTACACCTTTATGTACCCCCAATAACCCTTTTTTTACATGGGGAAAATCAGTAACGTACACCCACCCCGTCGGGCAACTCGCGTTCCTCCTCTCCAGCCTGAGCGCAGGTTGCCTGGTATTTCGCCATCTCCTCATCGGTGGTACGGTGGCACAGTTACTCGACCACTTCGATTAGCGAGTCTGTCGCATCATTTATGGCCCTGATGCAGCCCCCCTGGAGGTGTCCCGACTTTTTGGCGACAATTGCTGATCATGTCAATGTCGCCCATCGCTCTCCTTTGGAGCTCCGGGATCAGCTGGTCTGCGGCGATCTTCGGAGCTGCTGCCCTCCGTTCGGCACGCTCGGCTCGCTCGCGGCACAGTCGCTTGGCCATCGTCTCTACTTCTTCCTCTGCCTTCCGACTGGCCACTTCTTTCTCGAGGAGGGCGAAGTGCGCCTGCGCTTCGGCGAGCCCCGAAAATTGGCCCGTAGTGCATGGGCGACCTCGACCTCGAATTCCTCCTCCTCCTCCTCTTCGACCTCTTTTGGCAGAGGGAGTGCAGCGCCCGGTAACACCGGCTTCAGGCTCGGAGTCCGTTGAGGCCGCTGATGACTGTTCGGCCGTCGATGGCTGTTCTTGTGCCACCTCAGCCGTTTGCGCAACCTCCTTCACCTCTTTCGTCGCAACCTCTGCGGTCGGGCTATCCTCACCGCCCTCAGAGAGAAGCTCTAGAGGCGGGAGTTTTCCCCTTCCACAGCGGGCAAGTCCTTAGTCCGTCGTCGTGTGGCCATAGTCGTCGTTTTACCGGCAGCATCGGTTGTCCGTTGTACTGCCTTGGTCCGTGGTCTTGTTTTTGGCAAAAATCCCCCCTCCCCCCCCCTCCCCCCGAGAACGTGGGGCAGCCCGAGCCCGAAGGCCCGGGGGGGATTCTCCACTTCCGGTGGAAGTGGTACCCTCCTGGGGTAGTTTACTTTTCAATTTTGCACTTTTCATTCTGTACAAGCATAGTTCGTACAGTGAGCAGTACGCCTGCCGAGACCGGTATAAATCAACCAGTCCCGCCAGCCGCTATCCGGTAATAGACCGTTGGGGTTCAGACTGAACCCTCCTCCGCCCTAGTCCGGTACTGAGTGCGCTGCTCACACGCCACACTCAGCAGTGTTTATCGGCTCTCTAGCCTAGATCCGTGGTGTTCTGCCGAAACAGGGTCACCTCGAGTAGGTTGTGGCTCTTCGCCACGCAACACGGTCTTGGAGTGGCAGGCTAAGGCTCCACAGAGCTGTATTGCACCTGTGGGTCCACTCCCTTCGAGTCCCTCCCAGTCCCGCTTGACCCCCCCCCAATAACCCTGCGATTCTGCAGATCGATCCTTTGAGCAGTTATTCTGGACCGAGTGATTATTCAGTTTTCAAAAATATGAAAACAAGATTTTTAGTCTTAAACATTGTGAAATTATCATAAAAATGAAAAAAACAATTTTTATTTAATTACTTCTCAATTCTACTTCGGTCATTTGGTAGAGTGAAAAATTTAATGTTTAAAAAAGCCGAATATTAAAAAAACAGGCTTTCGAAACATTTCTTTTATATGTTAGCCAATTAAAAAAATAGAGATTTTTTCTTAGCATATCTATCGGGTGATAATAACGCATAGCATATCAGAAAGGTTTCTGTACTTGTATTTTCCTTATCTTAAATCTATTGAATAAATTAAAAGTTGATACCCCAAGTTAAATCAAGTATTCGTTCTACGAAACACTGGTCCGTTCATTTTTAAATTCTTGTACAGCTTACAAGTGTACAAACTTCTTTCTTGGTTATCAGAAAGGTTTCTGTACTTGTATTTTCCTTATCTTAAATCTATTGAATAAATTAAAAGTTGATACCCCAAGTTAAATCAAGTATTCGTTCTACGAAACACTGGTCCGTTCATTTTTAAATTCTTGTACAGCTTACAAGTGTATAAACTTCTTTCTTGGTGAAAATTTTCTTTTTGATAATTTTCTATTTTTATTCCACTCAAATTTATCGATTTACCGATGCACACTTGAGAGAAATGTGGAACAAAAATTGTTTTTTTTTTTCCATTGCTGTGAAGATTAAACAATGTTTTAATTTTTTCAAAGGATTTTGTAGGAAATTTTTTTGCAATTTCTGAAACCGTCCTCTAATTTTCTGTACGACAATTGGTTGCTGTTCCGACACAAATGAACATTAAAAAATTGAAGTTAAATAAACAGAATACCTGGTATATATGCTCAATTAACAAAAAAAAAAATTTACGAGCCCGTGGAGCTAGGAGCTGGCTGAAAATTTGGAGATTCTTTTTTTTCGCGCTACTTCGTCGGGTTGCATTAAAAGGGTGGTTAAAAAAATGCCTGGAGGTTAAAACTGAGTCTTGGAGCTTCAAAATATATTTTTTTTATATTATAGATACGACCATTTTTTACTTAGATACAGCCGGTCAAAAATCGGGCTTGAACTTCATATTCTTCCTCCTTTAATTTATTTTTATGTGGAATGTGTATTAAGACAAAGATGTGTCATTAAGCTGCGAGTACTACTATAACTGTCTTTTATTCCACACGTCCTGAGATAACAATGTCGACGAGGATAGGATTCACGTTCATCACCTGTTGAGTTCGTTTTCGGACGAAAACTTCGTTCACACCTTGACATATTGTTTGACTTAGACCTACCATCTAAGTCATCTTCGAATACTCTCGCTAATGGTACTCCCATACCTGCGTGTATCGGCACGCAGTTTTGTCTATGGTTAGACTAAAAGCAGATGTGGGAAGATATTATCGTTATGCGTTACGAACTATCGGATTGCGTGACGACACACGCAGCACGATAACTGGGCCGGCGGTTTCTACACACATCAAAGGAAGTTGGAGACGCTAATATCGAGCTACTATTGAAATGACAATTGTGTGCAAACGTTATTCTACGCCTTTATCGGAATTAATTTTGAGGTTATTTTTTAGCGGCACAAGTAGTCGAAGCTTCGTCACGCAGATATGGTAGTAGCATAACTGTGATCGCCAAAAGTAATGTTCACAGAGTAATATGTATCATGTTCCTCGCGTATTTAAAGAAATAAAATTATAAGTTCTTAAAATTCCAAAATGTTATATTTACAAATATTTTTCCGAAACATTATTTTTGTCAGTTAATCGTCTTAAACATTCATATAACAGGACAGAAGTATCTAGTCTTTGAATACTGATTGATTTTGAAGAGTCTTTCATAGACTTTTCAGAGTATTTATTATTTGGGTTTGAGTAGACGCTAAGCGATCATTTTTAATTAACCGAAGTAATTTGAAAACGACAAAATGTCTGTACAGGTTAATCTATACAACGCATAAAATATGCACATACCAGGTATTAGGACATACCGATTGTATCTGATTTGTTAAAAAGTAATCGACCGTGTCTAAAATATTACGCGAAGGAAGCCGCGGGCATGACTAGTTCTAGTATATAAATATATATGTAAACTAAATACAATATGCCGCGTCTATTTGAAAACATTGAATGTTGTTACCATAATAACTCAGCTACGAATTTATATATAAAAATAAGTTCTAAGACCCCTCGTTGATTTTCCTGATTGCCATTGAAATTAATTATCAATGACATTATAAAAATAAAAGATATGTCTATTAGGAGAGTGATTAAACAGATACACTATAATAAATGAAATCACGCATAAATAAATAATTAATTAGCTATTATATTTAACTAAACCAGCAAGTACATGAATGTAACACTACGTTGCATAATAACCGCCTTGGGTATTGTTAGAATCGCGGGAAATTAATAATTATAAGAAAAAAATCGACGTCCGTTCCCTTTGTAAAATTTTTAACAGTTCTCTATTACCTTCTGGCGTTCATTCGCGCGTATAATATTATTATCTATAACAATAACCATATAGTGAAAAAACGTTTTATTTTTTCAAAAATAAAAAACATGCTATTCAAATTTGGATACATTCTAGGTAATTATGATAACTTTGACGAAAGTCTGTCCGTGGACGATAGATTTACCAGAAGTGAGACGGTATTTATTTGAAAAACTTGAAAAAGGGAAAAGTGATTACAAAGATTATATATCGAACGAGAAAACATATTACGATAACGTGAATCCTAACAGCCTGCACACAGATACTGCTCACGAGGATCATTCGAATGTCGAAAAGGAGGTATTTAATTTATATTTGATTAGCTGCCGCCCGCGAATTCATCTGCGTTTGTATCCTTACAAGTAATCACACCATATGTTGTTTTCGTGTTTATCGGTTTATGAAGCATACGTCGGCAGCTCGCATATGGCATGATTATTTCCAATTTGCTTGACGTTTATCGTTGTACTTTGGCCAGTTTAAATTATATCTTTATTAATAATATCCTATATATTATTATATAAGGTATACTATTACGAAGTTTCATCAAAACTGCCTATACGTTGTTGGCCTGATGGGCCTTTACAGCTTCACCGGACTCACGGCGAGCGCTTATGGCGCCCGGCCGCTTGGCTACAAACTCAAGGGTGACAAAATGGCCGAACTCCTTGAGATGTTGCCTTGGATGCAACAACACGAATCGATCTAAGCTAAACATACATATTCGAATTAGTGAAGCACATATGTGTAACTGTATGTGTGCCTTACGAACATGTAACACCTAAACTCCATTGTGTAGTTTTTGCATGACAGAAAAATAAACATACATGAAACATAAACTTTCTCTTTTATAATACTCTTTCATAAAATATCCCTCTTGAGCAGTATATTTGTTTTATATAAAAGTACTCTATATATTTTTTAGTATGCCTCAGAATGTGCATACAAAATTACATGATGATCACTTGAGTAGTTAAAGTATGAAAGAGTGAGAAACAAACAAACTAATTCCCCGTACGAAGGCCCCCTTCAACCTGGTACTGGTCACACTGGACCGTACCGTGGAAGGTAAGGCCATTTTCGGCCTCACCTCTGTGTGCGGTCGTGTCTATGTAGAGCCTCCTCGCAAGTCCTATGTACCCTCGCAGTGTCACAACTGCCAGGTGTACGGTCATTCCCCCTCCGGCACTGCCACCTGCGTCCCAGGTGTGTTAAGTGTCTCGGGGATCACTCCACTAGGGAGTGCCCCCGCACTCCTGAGTCCACCGAGCCTCCCAGCTGCGTCCTCTGCGAGCTACCGGGTCATACCGCGAACTATCGCGGATGTCCCCGCGCACCTCGCACGACCCGTCCCCGCCGTCTCGGACGTAGCGACCTCCGCTTCCGCCCATACAAAGCCAGAAGGCTTTCCCTGACTTGCCGAGCACCTCCAGTGCACTGGCAGCACCTCCACCCACGCCGAGCGCGCTATCTTGGCGCGTAAGGCTTTCCCCGTCAGCTCCCATGGCTCCTAAAGCTAAGCCCCAGCCTCAGAAGACTCAATCCACTCCTGCGCCACCTACCGCGTCTTCAGTATCGACCACCGGTATCGACTGGATCGCTCAACTCCTTTTGGTACACGATGTACAAGAAATACTCGCGTTCAACGCGCTCGTCAATAGTACGTCTGAGCTCGGGCTCTTAAACGCGATCTCAGCTTTCCCGGCCGTTGCGACTACGTTACAACGTCTAACCCGCGCCGCCCATAAATAAATTCTCGTTAATCAAAATATTAGTTCGAACCCGCGTGTTCATTTACATTAAATCGATACATTCGGAACTCGTACGTAATTGTATAGTTAAGTTGGCACCGCGCCATTGTTCTTTATTTTTCGCTCGATGTCCTCTTAAAAGATGCGTGTTTGTGCCCATGCCCGCGCCTCTCTCTACTCAGAAGATACGATCCCGCACATTCGTCGCGGTTTTTCTTGTAACAACTCGAGCCTAGGTTTGTCCCTCGGTGTGGAGCCCTCGAGCATGTTACTTGCGCGAATACAGTGACTCACGCTTGTTTTCCATTTACCCAGATCACCCCACACACGTGCACACCTAGGTACACATAGTGGTGGGCTGTTTTTTTGCCCTTTTCGGACTGAAATTGGTCACACAACATAGTAGTCAGATGCAAAATACACATATACGTCCGTGAAACGTGCATGGTCACGCATGCACTTTTCACGAACTCATATGTGTATGAAATGGATAGATAGTTTAGCTTAGTCAGATCGGGAAATTCGGCGACAGTTTAAGCCGAGGCGCACCGAGTGCTTTTGCGCTGTTCGCCTAAACGAATCGGGTGAGAGCCTTAAGCGCTCCCCTTAGTAGTCCGGTGGAATTGTAGAGGCCTTGCCAGGCTAGCAGTGTAGGTCAGTTCGAAAAAAAAAAAACAAACTAATTCACTTTCGTATTTATAATATTAGTTAGAATAAATGAAAAGTGAGTGTATGCTTATGACCACATGATAGACGTGAAAAAAGGAAAATAAAAGTACTTTAATATTATCAATGTTTATATGTAAATAATGGATAGTAATATTTAAATACACACAATATGTACACTTGAAACTTCACTAACTATTATATACAAAACATAAATAATATCACAACTACTGGAAGTTTCAAAAGATGTACTGCGTGTCACACGGTAGAGATGCTTGATGACGACTGGAGCTGAGTATCACAATTAATGTCCGGTTTCTATATTCGATGAATAATTGGTTAATAGACATTAATTACTATTCATTATTTATGCTATCATGAGCATTCATTAAAAGCGTTCCTGTCATTTTTCACATCTGAAATGTATGATGAATGGTTATCCACTACTCCTGTACCAAAGCCCTCCTTGAGACTCGGTACGTTTTGTGTAATATATTTGCTTTGCTATAATTTTGTTCACAATATAGTTTTAAAACACTAAGATCATTTTTTTTTCTGATAGCTGTTCATATTAATATTTTCTGTTGTACATTTTAATATACCATTATTAAAACACATTTTATGAAATTATAAGCTCAGTTTTCCATTAGCGTCCGTCGAGTTGGGGGTTGATATTTTTTTTATAGATAGATTACATTAATATAAGAACACACACAAAGTGTCACCATGCGGAGACACGTAGTTTTTGAGAAAAAAATTATTGAAAATCATTTATTTTTGCAATATTTACGTAATTTTTACCACAATTGTTTTTTTGTTTTTTTTAATGTATTAATTAAACTTCAAAGTTCAGAATGCAGAATGTAAAAACATTATTAAATTATTATAACTCTATTCACATAACTTATAAGTAAGATTTGATGTAAATATTTCAACAGACTTGAGTTTAAAATTGTTGCCGACATGTTTGTATCATTACTGTTATAAAAAATATAGTGTACACTTATGTTTAATCATTGTTAATAGAATATCATTGATTAGGTACAAAACTCATTTGTTTTCTCTTCTTTTGTATCACAGGAACTGTCAATTACAAATATAACCACTCGAGATTCATGGGTCGCATTGTTTTTAACTGAAAGACAATACAAATTATTTATTACACCTAAACAATTGTTTATTAATTGCTGAGCAAGGATATTTCGTTTTGTTATTCAGTTGTATAGTAAAATAGGAATAATAGTGTTTTCCATTCAACATATTTTACAATGATGAATAATAAAAAAATGTATTAACATTTTTAAAAGTACAAGATATTTCTTCATCAAGGAAGTCTCGCATCAATAGTGACTTCTTACATATTCAGTTGCTAAACTAACAATATCTACATCCACTTTAAATACTACATGATGACGAACAACATAATCATCACCAAAACGTACTGTTTCTTTTTATTCGAACTGACTACACTGTTGACCTGGCAAGGCCTCTACAGTTTCACTGAACTACTAAGGGGAGCGCTTAAGGCACTCACCAGATTTTAAGGCATTCACCCGATAGCCAAAAAGTACTGTTTTTATCCTATGGCGCGTTTTCCATATGAACGGTTTTTGTTTACGTCTGGTACGAAATACGACATTTCGTAAGCAAAACGAATCGTTTTGTGAATATAGAAACCGGGCATTAATGCATTACCGACCTAAATGCGTTTGACATAGAGATTAGATTAGAATAGTATACTGGAGAACGTAGAGTTGAGTGGACTAAACCTACGGCCTTAATACCACAGAGTGCAAAGACCAAACCGGAGTTTGCCGAATCATTTTCAATCACTGTTCAATGCACTTATATATAAGTTTTGACATCAATAAAAGTTACTAAAGAGGTAATCGGCTTTTTCATTTCGGCCTTTTTATAATCATGAGCTATTTCGTTACGAGTATTTAGCATCAGATGAGCTTGCGGACAATCGCTGAAGCTTATGAACAGTACAAAATTTATGGCAAGGTAACAAGAAGCTTTTTCTAGGTGGTAGAGCTACGCTGAAACTATTACTGGTTTAGTACCACCCTCTCACAGAAAGCCGACGTGAAGTAACAGTGCTTGCACCGTTGCGTTTCGTTTGGTCAGTGAGAGCGCCGGAGGCCCACATATATTAAAAGGCCGGCAACGCACTTGCGACTCCCCTGTTGTTGCTAATGTTTATGGACGGCGGTGATCACTTACCATCAGGTGACCCACCTGTTCGTTTGCCACCTATAATATAAAAAAAAAAGCTTAGCCTTTTAAGTATTACTGTAAAATCAGAAGCACTCTGTATAGATATGACGGATGGTTACAATAAAGTCTATGGGTAACAATTAATTGAATGACTTATTGAAATACATATTTTTATAGGTTTTAGATGTGGTTCACTACGGTGCTGCTTATTTAGACGGATTGAGGAGAGCCGTCGAACGATACATTGTCTATTTGGAGAACTGCACATCGAAGAACAATACAAGGGTAAATTCTATAGAAAAGTGACTCTCTATTCAAGAATGAGAAAATAAAGTATCTTTGGTATTAAATAATATTTGAATTACGTTGATAAATGCAAGCTAGGTTTGTAAATAAATCGTATAAAGTCACAGGTGACTATATATCTTGCGAAATCTTTTTTCGCCCTGCACTGAAGATATAAAAATTGGTTACATGCGCACGTTTTACAATATTGCCGTCCAAAGAAAAGGAGATGCATCTGCAATTTTTTGAAATATTGATTTTTATATTTTTCTTTACCTATGACTTTCTGTTCTCAAATTAGACTTAAGCGTAAAACAAATTACACGTATAATCAGGCTACAAACGTTTCGACCTTTCTTCAATTTCAAAAGTCAACAGCGCCTCTTTTGCTTATGGTGGTAGAATACGTGTTTGCTATTTGAAACGTTACGATGTTGCAAAATATATTGGTCCTCATTGAAGTTTTCTTTCTAATGTGATGAAGATAAAATTCAATGCTGATTGTCTTTCGGTAAATAAAACTGTAAAAACAAGTAGATAGAGGTCATTTTAAATGTTAAAGGCCAGTAGTATTTCGAGAAAAATAGGTTGATTTTCGATTTACGTAGTCGGTAGTAAAATATGTAGTTGGCCAGAAAAAAAGCAAGAACCATATATATATATAGCCTAAGATATAAATAAGCGTGATAGAATATTTGTATGCACTCACTAAATTAAGTAACGACGAAAATATTATTAGAAAAAGTTAAGCTATGTTATTAATTAATTAATAATTGTTTATAAATCGAATAGTTATTATACAGTGAATGGTATTTTCTGATGTTCTAATTGATCGTGTTATCTGGTAACACCGAGTCGCGACCTGTTTCTGAAGGAATACATTTGAAAATTGTAACATTTATAAAACAAAAGTTGCATAGTCACTGGTCCGCTTCGAAATAGTTTTCTGACTTCCCACACACCAGTGCAATACACACATACTTTGGATTTTTTTTTTTTCGAACTGACCTACACTGTTACCCTGGTAAGGCCACTACAGTTCCACCGGATTACAGTACTGTCGAATATAACAGAAACGAATTATACATTACCAAAGAAGCATCAGGTAGTGTTACGTGTATCGAGTTAATTGCAGTGTTTTTAAGATTTTAATCGGCTTCAAAAAGAGGAGATTCTCAATTCAATTACAGTTTTTTTTTCTTACAACCTCAGAATTTTGCCTTTTAATCCAAATTTTTTTTTTTAATTGAAAAGAGGAATTTTAATATTATTAGTACCCTTATTACACTTATTATTGGTAACTTTGGTTATAAAATTCTATTAAATCGGTTTTATTTTTTGGGATTTTTTTTATCTTATAAATCACATTCCTCGGTTGACCATGTTTCTTTATGACGTTTTTTTGCCGTTAGATAAATTTTCAGTTATTCGATAATTTTTCCAGATAAAAGTACCTTTAAATTCAACATGGCTACCGCAAAACGAATTAACAGATATTACGAATATTACCTTACCGATTAAGGTAGGTGGTAATGGTCAGTTCGCCGTCAATGAAACTGGGCAACGTTTCTTAGAATCTCAAAATACTAATAATACCAACGTCGGCAACGGTACATTAGAACTATGTCAAAATGTTACCCGTACCAGCGAGTACGTCCGTCGTGTAGCACAGCTTGCGGTCTGGACGACAAAACGCTTGCAAGATTTGGTCTACGCCGAAGAATATCAATATGTAAGGGTTAATTATGTTTATCCTACACATGATATACAAAGCTAAACTACTAATAAGTTTCATAAAAACCGCCAAACGAATCTCATCTAGTAGACAGTTGATAGATTGCTGCTATTATTTGAAATACAGGGATTGGATTTACTCAAAACCGTACTATACAGTGTGAGTAATGGCCTTAGTGTATGAGGAAGGAAGCTGTTCATTATGATAATGTTCTAAAGTTGTGTCTCAAATTCTTAGTGCACATATTGCTTCTTATCACACTCAAGTTGAGTACCTGCTGACAGACAGTCAGACTTAGTATAACTAACTAACTATATTCCAAGCACTTAAGAACCGGTTCTACTTAGGAGATAAATCTGATGCTATTTCGTAGTAGTACATCGGTTATTTCTAATGACTGATGATAATTATTTTCTCGTCCACTGTGACATTTTGAGCATCGTCAATAGTGCTGTATCATAGGTGGTTATCTTTTATGGCTTAATTAGGTGGAATGTAACTTTTTTATTTCAGGACAACGGGAAAGAGGAAGACGAGTTGATATTCAAGTTAGCCTGGTTCCTTGATAGGTTGGCCAAATTGACTGGCTATATACCAGATCCGAAGAGTTTTATGGGGGAGGAACGGCGAGGTGGGTTCCATAATTATTTGAATGTAACAGGTACAATAAACAATACAAATTTCTGCCCGATTGTAAATGTTTCCACCTAAAAGTATTCCAAAACCAACAATCGTCAGTTGTGTCGGCCTGTTTCGTGTCCACTACAAACCAGGTGTAACAACCGCTATAGTGCTACGCTTAGATTTGCTGAATAGTCTATGTAAACAAGTATTACAGGCCGGCATGACGGCGATGGATTTTTGTTCTTTATAGATTGTGTATTAAGACGTCGTGGTGGTTTAGCGGTTTGACCAGTGGAATATCGACCCGCTGTCCGTACGTAAGAACCCTGGCATGTACCAACGAATTTTTAGGAATTCGTGTACATTTACTAATTTAAATTGGTAACACTATCGGCTGACGGTGAAGGAAAACATCGTGAGGAAACCTAAACCTGAGAAATGTTCTTATAGCACCACCGTTATGAGAAAAATATAGAACTGTGAATTTCTCAGAGTTTGTAATCGCCAATACGTCGTGGCCTGGCGTGGTGATTATGCCCATACCTTCCTTAGGGAAGATGCCTATGGCCCTGCAGTGGGTCTCTAACAGGCTGACGACGAATAATATATAACTTCTATATAATAATTTTTTTTTTCTTAGTAATTTCGAATATTAGAAATACAATAAAGAGTGTACGTCCGAATCATGTTCAACTTCTGGCTAAAGTTAATATCGTGAAACACATAAACATGCTGGGAGATTTTTTTTTATCTCTTCAGCTGCAATGTGGTGCAGTTTGTATGGTGGCAGGGCTTTTTTATGTCTGCCTGGCTAGTTACCACCCTCAAGTTGAAAATCTGTCGTCAAGCACTTGTTGGTGGGTTCCGGCAACTGCACTTGAGAGCCATTCTCCGTCTAGCTTTATCGTGACTACCATCTTAAATCACATCATCATTTAACATCATTGTGGTCAAACGCTATCCTATAAAGCATAAAGAATGTTACTTTTAACCTATTAAGTTGAAAATCTTAAATATTTTTAGTATTCAGGCAACATGCAGAAGCTAGTCTCCGTTTCAGGGATACCATCTCAGTATTTTGGACGCTGTCGTTACTTTACATCTTGTAGGACTGTGTGTCAACGTAGATTTCTAAAAATCGAAACGTTAATATGAGAACATATTGTAACATTATACAGATAAATAAAGAAATAAGAAAATATTCTTTTATAGAAACTACTACAAGTATACCATACCCAAATCCACCAATACCGACTTCTATAATCCCTGAGGACGTAAAGCGCAATATGATGAATTGCATAAAGACAGAGTCGCCGATCCCGGCGACAGTTCGGTGTGCCTTCCCTTTGCCCCTACCTACAGAGATCGCGGAATTATTCAACCTTACTAGTAAGTAGCATTTTTCAAAATCTATACACAAGGAATAAAGAAATGAACGGACGTGATTTTTTTTGTATTTTTATAGATACTGCATCAACTTCTCAACCTCCAGTTGCCAGCGGAAATGTTTTATCACAAGATACAGCAGCGGGACAATCTTCCTCGGAACTTCTGACTGCCGTTGAGAGCGTCACACAATTATTAAAAACGCCCATCATAAATTCTTCTAGAAACAATGAAAAACGCAATGTAAATGTGCCGCCTACTAAAACGCCTTCGAAGCTGTCAGATTTGAAACTTATCAAAAGTATCAAAAAGCGTTCGATAAATGAAAACCCGTTGATAAATCTTATGAAGTATTACGTGAAACACAGTGTCTGGGTTAATTCTAATCCGACGAATAATTTGCAATCTCATTTATCAGATAATGGCGACAAAACGTTTGAAGTTGCGAATCATTTGACAGGTGTCAAATCCGTTCGAAAACGCTCAGTGGCATATAAAAAAAGTAATCAGGTCCGTTTACCTGAAATCCCTATGTCCGATTTAAGTAAGTACATAAAAAATAAGCCCGGTATACATTATTTGAGAGATCATGTGATATTACAAAGAATTAAAAGCATCTTAGAAAGAATGCATAATCGACGGTTATTAAACGACAAAAATAAACTAGCGAAACCATTTAGGATAATAAAAAAAAGGTCGCTGCATTATGAACGAATGTATTTGCCCCGTGAATCGGAAAATCCTCAGCAAGATATAAGTTACTATGTGAAAAATAAGGAAGGTACGGAATATAATCCGAGTTTGGTGCAAGCCGCACAGGCGAGAGCGGCACTGCAGGCACATTTTCTCACTGGCAACATTCTGACCGTCAGACAGTACGGATCGAACTATAATCCTTTAGTGCCGGCACCATTATTCGCCGGTATATTGTTGACTTTGGCAGATTCTTAGAGAAATACATAAAGAACATATTCCCTTGAATGTTTTGAACGATCATATTTTTATTTGAACCTAAGTACTTCTATATATCTTACCGTTATTTTTAATATATAAAGTAGGTCTTGATATGTCTGTGACTGATAAACTCTTACCGATTGGCCGACTATAATGAAAGTTAAATCGCCTAAGTGAATCTCATAGAAAAAGCTTTTCTATTTTGTAAATTTTGTTTAAGTCGCCACTTTATGGTGCAGGAAATATATATAAGTGTCCAAATTGCTATAACTGAGCCATTTATGCTAGTGGCCGGACAAGTCGGCTTCTTATAATTTCATCATTCATATAATCAGTAAATTAGAAGATTTACATTAATATTATAAAATTTGCAAATTTGTATGGTTTTTCATTTATAGCCCTTTTCGAATGAGAATGACATAGAAACTCAGTCCTTTTAAAAAATATAAATTATGACATATACAGGGGTATATTTTTTTAAGATTCCATACTATGGAAAACAAACTATTTTCATTTTTTTATTGCTGACATCTAATACTTAAAAAAATGGTTGAGAAACAGATAAGAAAGATGTACTTAACTGTTATATCTATTCATACATACAGAAATGACAATCGTCTATTTATACATACAAATGGGCCAATCATAAAATACGTTGTGCACTTACTGGAAACAGCGGGTGCCACATACTGTGACAAGATGTGATAAGAGAAAAATGAACTTTGCAGATCATCAGTTTTCAAACATTTTCTCTCCATTTTTATAATTTAATTGTTTGTTACGATATAAAGCTATTTATTTATTATTTGAAGATATATACACAATTTTGTACATGTACAAATCTAAGATTCGTGACCCAATATTAAATAGGAGGGGGTCTAAAATTGTAGAATTTTATGTAACATATTTAGGAACCGGCCCTAAAGAATAACACAGTTGGGAGTCACGTGTACACTTAGTAAATAATACAATAAGATATGAGATAATAATATATTTGATATTACGGAATTTATTAACGCTACATGTTTTATACAACTAAATTCCCAATAAATATATACATGTATGTATATATAAAATAATTATATAACGACATTTTATCGCTTTAAGCCAAAGTTAGAAATAAATATTTTAGTATAATATGACATATATAATATAGTAATATACATTTAATATAATTTTTATAGATATGGCTTCGCATGTTTAATTCAAAACACAAGCAAACCATCCGAAAACTGACAAATTAATAAATAATCATTTCTGTTTAGAATAGTTTTAAATTTTATTTAAATCTGTAATTTTACAAGTCGGCGTTAAAATGGCGTTATATAAATTAAGAGTCCAGGGACAAAATGTAATTGACACAATATCACTAAAAATTGTAGGGAGAAAAAAACTAACAACGTATTAATAAACTCATTAAAAATCAACGATAACTATTAAATATAACTGTAGGGAGGCGTATATTGTACTTTATAACAGTTATTATTAACGGTTCTGATAACGTCATAACGCTTGCATTAAATATAACACATTTTCAGTTATATTGCGTCAAGTTACGTAGTAAATTACGTTTATAATTCCCTAACTTATTAATATAAAAAACACAATGAAATATTCAGTGTTAACTTTTGTATAAGTAATAGAAAAGTGGCATGCATTGATTTATTTTATTTTGTCTTCAGTCCGACTTTTATTCAAGCACGCTTGACATTTTGACATGACGACATAAAATACGACCGTAAACTGATAAAAGAAAACACTGGAAAAGTTGCGTTAACTTAAATTTAAATGAAAATATATCTTTTTAAGTAGATAATACACAAATATAATTTATTGTCCAAATTACGATTTATTGCATAATTTACTTTCAAAATTTTATTTATTACATTTTTTTTATCTAAAAATCTTATTATGCTTTTAATATCTCAGATTTTATTCAAGTGTTTGCTTGAAGTAAATATCCTAATGGATTTTTTTTAATTATATCGATATTCATCAACCGCCACAGCTTGAGAATTCTTATTGTTCGTGAATCTATCGTAAACGTTATAATATATGTATATATATATATTTATATAATAAAAACACTCTTCAATTAACATATCCTGGATAATCAGCGATTCTATGGCGGTGTGAAATTTTGGTCCCTACGCTTACTTTGTGACAATGTATTTAGGAATGTATAAGATATAACATAATTCGTTGTAAAAACATCTGCTGTTGATTTGTGAAGTAAATATAATAATTTTAACGCTAAGCGAACAAATAACGTTATCAGAAACAGTTATCAACCGCAAACTAATAAGGAAAAAAATTTACAAGAAATTCGATTATTATCGGTCAATTGTATCTAACGAGTCAACAACAGATGATTCTACTCTGATTTTGTATACAAATACGATTAATTGGTTAAGAAAATGTAAAGAGATATAAAATATACTAATCTAAGTAAATACAAGATATTGGGAGAAAACATAAAATTAAATAATCATTAATATTATAGCAATATGAAAAGGCACATTTTTTTTTCAATTCGACAAGAATGATACACAGTTGAGAAAACTATGAAATACAGTGGAATCCGTTTATTATGACTTTATTCCCATATTCATTTTAATATAAATTCATAAGACTTCTCATATTATGCTGATATTGCAATCATATTTCAACATCAAAATAAAAATGAATTCCACTATAAGGTATGTATAATAATAGTAATAAACATTAAATAATAAAAAAAATAAACATATTGTCAATAATAATGTTATTCGTTTTAAAATAACTTAACAGTAATAATCAAATTGTGTTGTCAAGTTCTTCTCAAAATCTAATATACAAACATTAAAAACCAATTTTTTAAGACAAAAGATAAAAGTAATGAATTCAATCTTTTATTATTTAAAAGGACTTCAAACAATACCCAATAACAAACAACTGTCAATGGAGATAAACAATATCCAACTTCGAACAATCACATACTGCTTTTTCAAATGTTGACAGCTTTAACGTTAACACCACATGATACTAAGGCACAACTGGACAGCATTATTATTACTCAATTTTATTATCTAAATAACTTCAAACAATAGCCAACGTTAGACAACTGTCGTTGGAGATGAACAAATTCCAACTTCGAACAATTATGTCATACATTTTTAAAATTTGACAGTTCCACACGACACTATAGAATAACTGAACAACATTATTATTGGATGATATGTTAATATGTAATGAACGCTAGCGGTTACATATGACTCTGCGGCCGCTTCTTTCTGCTGAAGAGACCGCCGAAAACGCCTTTCTTGTCCTTTTTATCTTTGTTGACGCCGCTCACTGACAGTTCGGATTCGCCTGACGACCTGCACGATAGAATGTACAATTTTATGACCTATGTTACTTTAACCTGGATCCATGTACGTTTCAATTCATCAAATGAGCTTTTTGTTACGACTATAATGTATATAAAGTTTTTAACGTCGTCTGGCAAATAGATTTCCTCATGTTGAAAATCAAATAAAAACGCTGGGGTGTTTCGACAAATCGTACTTGAAAACCATTTCGCATTCTATGTTAATCAGTCTATGAACAACAAAACTGTACCACCGGTTGTTTATCTGTTGTTGAACACATTAGTATACCTGCTTTATAAATAACTATAAATAACATCAAAATAAATCAAATTTAATAATAAATTATGATATAATAGATACTACATTAAATACCATAATATATTTTATAACCGCGGGTACTTTATGTTATGTGAATTCTAGAACAGACTTCATATGAACTGAAAAGAAACAATTCACTCAAAGAAAGCCAACAAAGCGTATTAGAAACTTGTAGGTAAATGGTATACCTTGACTGCAGGCCGTTGGTCGAGTGCCGGTGAACCTCCACTGCCGGCGACGGACGCCGGTCGGGTGCTACTCGCGCTACTACCACCGTATGCTATTAAATAAATAAACGAAAAAAAAAACATCAGTGGCAATTATTCTTAACGGTTTTTTGGTGAACGTTCCAAGGAAAAAAAAAGGATTGTTATGAAAAAAAAAAACATCGTAGATCTTTTTTCCATTCAGTGCTACTAGGAAAACCATTTCCGTTATAAAAGTCCATACCTATATGACAAAACATTTAAACAATTATAACCAGAAAGTTTTACCCTTTTAAAAATGAAATAATTAGCGAGTTTTCCTGTTTACACTACCTACATACGGCAATAAGCTTAAACATACAGCACTAATAAATACTACTAAAAACCACCACCAAATATAAAAGAAAAGCACAAAAACACACGCGACAAAAGAAAAAAGCATTCACAACATAAAACAAACAACTATTCAATTAAAGTTAACATAATACATTTTCAACTGATGTACAATATTTATTATTACATTATTATTTATTATAACATTGTATTTTTTTATAAGCCTTTTATTAACATTTCAAACAATCTGAGACCATGTAGGGTTTTGGACCTCGGAGCAAGATCACAGGAATAATACAAAAGTATAAATAGTAGACAGATAGAATGTATCGATAAAACAAAGGATGTGTGATACATTTGTCTATAGATTTTGCTTTGCAAGGAGATTTCTATGAATTTTCTATTTAACTTATCTTTAATCCTAAACCATTGACACTAAGCTTCAACCTTCAGAAGTTGTAAACACATCTTTTTTTTATTTATTATTTACAGTCCTTCGTATGTATATAAAACCTACAGGTGTGTATTTCGAGGACTTGATTCGTGAATGTGCAAGAAAGATAGATAATAAGTTGTCCATAAAATTTAAATACAGTCTACAGTGAAAATTTAATTGATTCTTCTTTAATTTACTTTTGGTCGTAGAGTTTAGGATTTCTCATTTTATTACACAAAATAATTAATTTTAATTAGGATCAATTTTTCTCAAAATTTACCAAGATTCTGTAAAAAAATTGAGAAGTATTTAATTTAAACTGATAATATTTTATCTGTAGCCTGAAATTATAGAAATAAATAAATAAATGATATACTTAAAAAACCGTAACTACAATGTTATACACTATCTAATATCCAACACACACTGACATTAATACGCGCGCGATTATTGTTTAAGTCACAATTATCATGAAATGAATATATATTCGATAACCTAAAAAGTATTATTTCCACCTTTTATGTATTATTAGTTTTCAATAATGTGCGTGGGAAATCTCAGTGCCTGTTGGTTATTATACATTATGGTTACAATAGTGTTCTACAATAAAAGCAAAAAGCTATGATATAAAGTGTCTGAGATAAATATACACTCAAGAAACGCAAAGAAAAGAGAGAAACATACATTGCACACGATGTAGAACGTATAGTAGACGACTAGATCCTTTGTATGCGTTAATTTAAAACACAAAGTTAAAATTTAACACTCTCTATATTTTAATATTTATATCAATATAAATAAGAGTAAGTTTGACTCGGTGTGTACTGCGATAAAATTACATACTTTTATTCTTGTATAATCTCTGAGAAAAGCCTCCTTTCAGGAAGTATGCTATTTCACGACAACAGCGGCATTTGGACCGCGCGGTTTTACATGCAGTACGTGCCAACCTTTAGTCTCAGATAAGGATAATGTGATACACTAACAAGTCACTATTTGCTACACAAATGATTTTTCAAGAATCTGATGTCTTTTTAGGCGAGTGACATTTTATTTAGCTTATTAAGTAATATTTTGTATTGAAACTGTATTGATTATTCTTCTATTATAAATTTCTTTACATAATAATTTCTCGAGGAAAATTAGGATTATTGATTCTTGAAATATTTTGTATTTATAGAAGGTTATCATAGTTTCTAGAGAAGAAAATGGATATTTTTTTGGCAAATGCGTAAAAAAAAAATTGTATTTTTAAAATGATTCGCAGGTGATCTTAATTTTGGGACGTCAGACTAGAGTATCTATTTTAGCAAAGTTGATTATTAAAAAACTATTACGTTGTCAGAGCAAAGCGTATTCGATTTAAACGAAGAGGCCGGGAATTACAAGTAATTATTAGAAATGAGATTACTTTGTAGTAGTATCCTTCATAATTAAGATTTTTTAAAGTGTTAGTATTGTAGTATATGGTGCCCAACCAAGCTGTTGCAGTAGATTGTGCACTGACCGATCTCGCTGGACGAGTAGAAATGCGCCGTCTCCATGTTCTGATAGTTATTGTTCTGTCTCTCCTGTTGCCAGTTTCTATTGGTGTCTCTACCCTGCCAGTTGCCAGAGAGACGTTGCTGGTAGCTGTTCACGAGTGCGGTCACGGATTGCTTCTCCGGTTGGTTCGCGTTTCGGTCGCTCGGCCGTTCGGGTACGTTCGGTACGCGCTCGGGTAAGTTCGGTCCGCGTTCGGGCAGCGCCGGCGGTCGTTCGGCCACGTTCTGCGACCGCTCGGGCGGGCCGAGTGACGGTAATGGCGGCGCTCGCATTTCGGCTGATTTCGGGAAATCGTATTACATAGGTTTTCCTTGCTTAGTTTTGCATTTATTTAATTTCATGTCTATTATATTTACAACTAAACCTCTTAACACGATCATAAAGAAAATCTGTATACAAGTAGCTGAAGACCTACGTTTCTTGATGAATATACTGAAAAACACGCAAATGAAGCCGCCGGGAAAGGTAGTACTCTGATATGTATAGACACGACTATCTTTATTTGCGTTCAGTGCTGTTAATTATGAAAAAAACGTTGTTCTTTAACAATACCGTAACATATCCTTTAGATAATGTATGAGAGATACAATAACCAAAACGGGAGGGTTGAATTTTTTTGCAACGTTTTGTATTCAACAAGACATTTCTGACGCAAATTATCGGAAAAGGAGCGCTTGATATGGTAGTGAAAAAAACAGAACTACGATATAAGCCGCGATAGAGTGATACGAGTATACTCGTGCGTTAAATCAAACAACAAATACGAATAAAGATGAGGCAATATTATACCGAGTAGAACGCATTTTTTTTGTAGATAGTGCTACATAACATAATGGCTTTTAATTATATTATTTCTTCTATTTAGATGGGAATCTTTCAGTTCGTATAAATCAAACGAGCCGGAAACTCAGGCTCGTGTCCTGAGCCTTACATACAAAACTAAGCAACGAATAAATCCCATACTCAAACCCAGCATAAATACACTGTACGGACGTCACATAAGCTACAAACCTTCAAGTTAAGCTTAAGCACTAATAATAACTAAAAATGACAGATTCAATATTTAAAAAAATACAGGTTCGTCGTAAAGGTATATGACAGAAGTGCAACTTATATATTACAAGGAGATATTTCTATTAAAAAAGTAAAAAAAAAAGCCAACGGTGACGCGTTGTTCTCTGGTGGTCACCCATCCAAGTACTGACCGCGCCCGACGTTGTTTAACTTCGGTGATCGGACGAGAACCAGTGTTTTCGACACTATACCCGACACAGTATTTACGTCCACCACTTTTAGTTGCACAAAACGGTTGCCGACCAGAATTTGAAAGATCTCCCATAAGAAGTTTCACTTTAAAATCCGTTTCAATCAACTAAATCTGTAGAGAATGGAGACAGTCACAAATTCTTGTATTCAGCTTCATCTAATATTTTGTTCAATACATCATTTTCTATGTATTGAGGGAAAAGAGTAAAATCTCCTTCTATTGTTTCTAAACCGGATATTTTGTCAAAATATTTTTATACATTTTTTTTTATTATATAAAAATAAACTGGAAATTTAATAAAGTCCTTAAGAATGAATGACAGACAACGGACAGTTTGATCAGTTGCCATAAGAATCATAGACTTTGGTACATAAGTTACTGATCACTGGAGTAAGGAGTATTTAAAATTCATCCCTTGGGGGTTGTAAGGAGGTTGATGTTCCTGAGACGTTAGTGATGGGGATGAGGATTAGTGGTATAAAATGTGGAACACATACCTTCTCGTTGTGATCTTATGAATTCAGCATTGATGTCGCGTCCGTTGGAGAACCGAGATTTGCCCCACGAGCTGCTACCGGAGATCTGTTCCGTACTCCTACATAACAATTTCCAATATATACATTAACTAATATAAATATTAAGAAGTTGTTTGTTTGTTTCAACTCGTTTAATACGCTGATATGGACTGGCCTAAAATTTCAGACACAATGTAATACAATTTTTTTATAAACAAAAATCTCACCTGAGCACTACTTCTGACATGTCTTCCTCAGGTGGAGGAGGTTGTCTCGGTGGCAACGAGGGCAGCACTGTCGACTCTATCAACGGAATAAGAAATTGGAATTAATTTGAGAGTGTATGCGAGGTCCATAGAAAAATATTTAAAAGTGGGGCACTGGAATACTCACCGATAACTCTTTCAGGTGTAGCGGAAGAGCGCTGCGCCTGCTGGCTATTCCTGTGCTCCTGCAGGATCTCCGCCTTGCGTGCGGCTCCGGCGCTGCGGCTCCGGTGATGACGCAGCCGATGACGATGACGAGGCATTCCTGAGGATCATACATCTTATCTTTCCCAGTTCATCGGATGATGAAGATAGGAATAACAATCTCAAATTGTACTAAATGTTTTCCGATGTTTTTTAACTTTATTATAAACTAATCTCGTTGTCATCAAAATGCTTTTTATATTTCACGAAAACTGAGTATTTATCTGAATTTATTGTAGATTATCCCATAGTTCTTTTTTATTGTAACTCTGATATCTCTACCTTTACCTGTGTTAAGTATTATGACTACTGCTTACACTTAATGGAAAAACATGATGATATGTGATATAGATAATATTCAAGTCCTATATCCGTTTGTAGAAGTTTAATTAAAATTGGCCCAGCCACTTCTGTGTATAGTCCGATTAAATAATAGACATACAACTTAATTTTTGAACCAAATTTGTAGAATTTATCAATTTAAGTTTTTGCTTTAATTTTTTTTGACAACCGATTATTACTGTCAATGTCGATTATATTACACGTGTTTGCCCTTTTGTTCGAAGTTCATAAAGAGATTTTTTCAGTGACATCTCAGAATTGATGCTCCGTGGTATTATTTCACATCAACTTCACTTGTGCACGATAACCGAACTATAACGTTAAATGCCACCAATATTACAAAATAAAGAGGTAAATAATTACAAGATTATAAATAAAATATTAAAGCCACTGTGACATTACTTAATTAATGTAATAACACAAGCCTTGACTTTTTTATATACTTTATAGGTTAGCGTTTGACCACAATCTCATCTGTTGTTAAATAATGATGTGGTTTAAGATGGTAGTCACACTAAACCTAGAGGTAGACTGGTTCTTAAGAAGACACCAACAGGTGCTTGGTGACAGATTTTCAACTTGAGCATGGTAGCTAGCCAGTCGGACTGAGAGCAAGCCCTACTACCATGCTATGGTTTCATCACGATGTTTTCCTTCACCGAAAGCTCCGACTTCATTGCTAAGACCCGATCCTACATTAAATAAGGCATAATCGCTTAGTGACTATCGTTTTTTTTATGAGTGCACTTTCCGCATGAGAAACTTACTAGCGAAGTAAATGTAGGGGAAAGAGAAAAAGTAAACTGACTCGTGGAGACGTCTTCTGAGCTCGGCAGTGGGCGACTCTGCTGGGGAGACCTGCGGAGTAGGGCGTGAGCTGCAGCTCCGGCGGCAGCTGCGCGTGGAACGAGAGCTTCGCTACCCACTCCCGCATGAGGTCCCGCGAGGAGCACGCGAATAGGTACTCCGCCCCGTCGGCGCACGCCAGCCGGAATACGTGCGCGCGCTTCGTGTAGTCCCCGGCCGCGGAGCATTGAGCCTGATAACACACACCACTATACAGCTTCCAATCCCGGAGACCTCATCAGCCAGCCTATTACCCATTGCTAATTTCAAACTCTGATGCTACTTCCATATCTGCGTGACGAAGCTTCGACTACTTGTAGAGTTAAAATTAACGTCAAAAATCAGTCTTTTCAATAACTGGAAATTAGCGTTTGATAAATTCCTTTGATGTGCGCAAAAACCGCCGGCCCAGTTATCGTGTTGCGTGTATCGTGACGCTATTCGATAGTTTGTAACGCATAACGATAATATCTTCCCACAACTGCATTTAGTCTGACCATAGACAAAACTTTGTGCCGATACACACAGGTATGGGAGTAGCATGACAAATCCACAGTTCTATATTGTTCCCACATACAGTGCTACTACAACAACATTTCTCAGGTTCAGGTTCCCTCACGATATTTTCCTTCACCGTCACCAATTTAAATTATTATATCTACGCAAATTACGTAAAATTCGTTGGTAAATCTGTGGACACCGAATTGAATTTCCATCGGTCAAACCACTAGACCACCACCGCAATGGTACTACTCCTCATTAAAACTATATCGCCCATATAATTTTTGATATATAACGTCTTGTTTTAAAAACACCAAACCTCATCGTCAACATTATTTTAAGCGCATCTATCCGACCATTCTACATACTAGATAGCACTTCCTGCAATCCCCGGTCGCCAAGCAGTTCGTCTAACACCACACACAACTCTGCACACGAGGGACTAAAGTTTAGATTTCCGAACAGGTACTAAATTTCATTAAAATTATACAGATTGTCCAATTTTTGACATAAAACATTGAATTATAAAAACAGCACACCTAATCGTCAGAATTGTTTTTAGCGTCATCTATCCGCTCATTCTATGCACTACATTGTGTAAGTTGTAAACACTTGGCACTTTGTGTGTTATCGGTACATATGATTTTAACGACATCTATAATTGGTAATAAGATGGTTTTATAAATTAACAAAAAGATTTCGTAGTAAAAATTGAAAAGATAAAAATCTAAATGATACTTCTGGTAATAAACTTCTTTAATAATCTATTTTGCTGTGCGACATCTGATTAAGGATAATTAGTTGGAAGGTAGGCGAGATTGTTGTTTAAATCATTACCTAAATTAAAAAATCGTGGACGATTTCTACCTAATTTATAGACATGGCCCGTTGGCCAGGAAGGTACCGCAACCTCAGCAGCACCTCAATTCAGCAGTGGCCACCACTCACATCTGTCAGATGTGACACGAAGTTTCCCCCACAGTTTGGTAGTAACCGATTGTCTGAATAAATAGTGAGTGAGTTACGTTGAGTATAGCGACTGGTGGAGCAGCAGCTTTGGCGTTGGCGAAGTCCAGCTCGTCCCTAAAGAAGCAGAGCAGCTGTCCGCACAGCACCGAGTAGTAGGAACGCCACGAGCGCACCGTCGCGCGTTTCCCTCCGCACCCCGCTTCCTGCTTCCGCTCCAGGTATCCTGCAACGAAATATCGCCTTTAATACACACTTTATTTTGTACTTATATATCTACAACGATATATACATCTGCAATATATCGCTATCATGCCAACCTGCAAACCTTTACCGAAACGCGACAACCTAAAAGCATTTTCGTAATATGTATGGTGTTCTAATTCACTTGAACTAAAAATTGTCATGAGACAGTTATAGATTTTTATCTGAAATATATATAGTCGCACGTAAAACCGATTTCTGACGTGGCGAAGCATGCAGTGGCGACCGTAATATTTTTTTTCCCAATTTTCATTTTAGTATATAATAAAATAAATGTTTACTACATTAAAAGTCATTTCCTGGGAAAAAATAAATAATAATACTACTTAATTTTTACATTATGCGATTCTTTTATGCATTTTACTTGTACAAAATAATTTCAAAGTTTCACATCTGCCAGAAGGCCCGCGACGGCTTACACTGTTTTATTTTCGTCTAATAAAACTTACAGAGTTGATATAGGTTTTGTTTGAGAATGTTTACCTTCAATCTCGACCGGTGGGAGGTCGGCAGCGTCCCCGCGCCTGTGTCGCCGAAACGATTGCGTGCGGCGACGCGTCGTAAACGACGGTGTACGTTTCGGTGTTTTTACCACCTGTAACAACATTTAAAACATATTCAAATATCTATTAAGTATCGTAGACAACTCATAAATATCCCCCACTTATAAACAAAATACCCCAATTTGTGTAAAAATATCCAATCTGTGAATAAAACTTATTATTTATAGTTGTCCTTATCTGTGACTAAATATCCATTTTATATATCACATGTAAATCAATATTCCCCCATTTGTGAATAAATCTCTCTATCTGTGAATAAGTATCCTCATTCGTGCTATATCTTCCGCCTTTCCTCCTATGAATAAATATATGCATTTGTGTATAAACCTCCCCATCTATGAATAAGTTTTCTCATTCCTGTATATGTCCTTCTCCACTACCCCTATTAATGAATATCACCATTTGTGCATAAGCCTCCTTATATGTGAATAAGTATTACATTCTTGTATATATCTTTCCTATCTCCCTAATGAATAAATATTTTGGAATGTCAAACAGACACTTTAATGTTATTATACGTATACAATAAGACGTGTGGAGGTGAAAGAGAGTGCAGTGCAATGTACTTACGCTCATGCTCTCTGCGCGCTTCACGTGGGAGTCGTTCTTGGGGAGGCGCTCGAACTGCGGCGCCGGAGACAGCGTCTCCTCGGAGGAAGCTGGAGCGATGCTGGTCACCACCCGTTCCGTCTGTACACACACATACCGTACATAATTTTAATAACGTCAAGAGCCGAAGAGAGTCATAACGTCTTCGTTACATCATTTTGGCAGAATCTTGATCTGATGGTGCTAATATGATATTTGGCTTCCTAGTGTTGACTCACCTAAAGTGTGCCATAGAAAGAGTGACTATGATGGGGTAATATATTCTTTTGGTAGTGATTGCTAATTCTAGATATTTTTTTTTCACCAAAAGTAGAATTAAGCCCCAAATTTGAGGGATTATGTGTAATTATTCCTTTCAACATTTGAAAAATAGCATGTACTGAACACTTAATACCATCAAATGGAAAATTCCGACAGTTGGAATTAAAAGTCAATCTCTATGGATTTATCATATCATATTCTCTCTCTTAATATTAGAGGAGAGTAGTCGTTGGTAATGTTGGACATACCTCTCTGACTATGGGCACAGGGGGCGCTGTCTCGCGCCTGCGCTCTTCTGTGATGCGCTCCATCTCCCTCTTCCTGTACTGCTGCAGCCTGTCCGCCTCCTGCCTCTCCGCTGAGCGTTTCCTTGCGGCTTCCTCAGCATCCAGCTGCTCCTTGAACGCTTGCTCGATCTATATGGAGGAACCAAATATGTATAATTCTTATATTTTTACCTGCAAGGATAACGACATTGCATGGTGCCACAAGCGTTTTGGAGGCATTTCATTTGATGTATCAGAACTTACGTTATTTGAGGAATTTAGTATGAGTTTTTGATTGAAACACAAAAAAAAAATACATTTGAACTGTGTGTAAGAAAATTCACATTCTTAATTTATGTTAAAAATTAATCGGTGTTTCAATACCTTCATGAAAAATATCTCATAAACTTTATTTATTTATTGTCGGAACAGTAAAAGGTGACATATTTATAATCATAAAAAAAAAACAGATTTATTTATAATTCTTAAGTAACCAGCCAATTATAGATCAATACAAACTGATTGATATTAGAAAAAGAACGTATAATGAATATTTAGATGAAAGGGTAGATTAAACAAGTTCAGCGTCATCAATTGAAGACGTCATCTGTCTGTATTATATAATATAATGTAGTATATATAATGTAATATATATAAATATATTATATATATATGTATGTCGGTGTATCTGTTGGTACGAACCAGTGTGATCCTCCGGAGCGCGTTGAACTTGTCTTTCTGAGCCTCGATGGTTTCCTCCAGATCCTTGTGCTTATTGATGAGCTCCTCCACCTGCACCACGTTCTCCCCGTACTTCCCGTCGCGGACGAGCGGCACTCTAGTATGCATTACACACTTATTACTAAATTATCGACATTTTCACCGCAGATAAAACGTCCAATTGTGTGTGGAAATACGTTAAGTTCCGAATAAGGAGAGGAAAAGGAGGGGGAATAAGAGGAAAAGGAGGGGGAATGAGAGGAAAAAGGTAGGGAGAGTAAGAGAAAGTTAAAGAGAGAAGGAATGGAGGTGGTATATGCGAAGAGAAGAGAATGTAAAAAATGACACGAGAAACGAGAGCTAGTAAATACGGAAATGAAGGGGAGAGGAGAGTGAAGCAAGCTTTATAAATATAGCATCACTAGTGTAGATATATTCACAGAAAAATAGATCGTAGCTTACAAAATATCGAAGTAAAATGGCTTCCGTGTCATTATAATTAAATACTTCAAAGCGGAATCCACCTTTAAGAGTGCCACTACTGCTTCAGAAGTTCGATAATATCCAATATATTCTCCAGTTCCACCACTTTTAAAACCCACCAACCACCACAGTCAAACCGTGGACTGCATTAAAAATGTTTTTTCAAGGCACCTGTTGGAAATCCAGTTATCGAGAGCTGTTGCGTCTCTGAGGAAGACTAGCGCATCGAGATGGTGCACGTAGATCCTGTCGCGAGTCGCCCAAGCGGAGTCCAGCACAGCCCTGCGACTTCTCAGGATCGACATTCTGTCTTCGATCTCGACTGCCATGAAGTGACCTTCCTTCACCAACTTCTCACCTGTGTGATAGAATTTACTATGTTACTAGCTCAACATTCATGAATGTCTGAAATTTATTGAATGAGACTGACCATCGTTGTAAAGGGTTCTAAAAGCGTCTTCCTTAGCATCGATTTCGACCTTGAGGTCCCGATGCCTAGCCACCAGACGTTCAGCAGCCGGTACTTCTGCAGCCAGCTCGGGAGCGGTCACGCGGGCTATTGTCTCGTTAGTCCAAGCACTTGGAGAACATAAAAACTTATTTTAACAACTTTACAAGTTCTACACTATATACTGCTATAAAATTTACTCACGGAACATATACTTTAAAACTTTGGAAGGAATGCCTTTGTATATATATCAGCATATTTACTGAAACCATATTACTGATCAGGCGCGTATACTAATGACCTTGTTGTTTAGTCCCAACGACCTATTATTGACTTGACACAGTCAATAGTGGAATCATGTACAATCGTAGACTCATACTCAATATTAACAGCGATGATTACTTAGCGATAGCTTATCCGGTCAATACGGTGACGCCACACTTTTAAATATTTTGTTATTGTTTATGAAAGATATATAAAGAAAATGAATTCGTAGTCCGGTGAAACTATAGCTGCCTTAACAAGACAACAGTGTATTTAGTTCGAAATAAAAAAAATAAAAAAATTAACTCATTGTAAACCATCAATGATGCTGTTTGAATGTTAGGACGTCACGTGGAAACTTACAAACATAGTTGATCGATTTTGACTTTTTTGTGTGTTGGATCCTGGATGTAATAAATAGGTAGCACTGTTGTCGACGTCACTTTTTGTGACCATTTTTTCCGATTAGCTATATAAAAAGATAATCCCATTTTTGGGTATAATATTGTAAGTTTGCCCAGCAGATGTGTTCGTATCATAAATGAGGTAGGAGAAGTAGTGACTCACAGCAACTCCTGGTAGGTGCCGAAGTAGGCTTGGAGCTGTCCCGCGAGCTCGAGCTGGTGGTCACAGTGGTCAGCGCGCTGCTCCAGCGCCGCGAACGCCTCCGACACGTCCTCCAGCTTCGCACTCACGTGCTCCTTCGCATCCGGGAACGCACTTCCCAGTCTGTTACACACCAATTTATACAATAATCACAAAGCAATAGTGAGACTATTCAATTGCATGTGTTTATTCAAATATACGTAAATTTATTAATTAGTATATCACCGAAAATAGTTCATCTACTATCGTAAACACTTTATTAACCCTGGACTTTTTAAAACCATAAAGGTTTAATTTCCATACAAGCGAATGTAGACTTCATGAAGCACAGGGTAACAGACTGTTGGCAGTATAAGCTTTAAATAAAATCTGATTTATTACAAAGCTTTAAAAAATAATGATGTATTTTAAAATTATAATGATGTAAAATGTATTTTTAAATTATTGGTTTGGTTGGTGTGGTGTCGTGTTTGATTGGTGTGGTGGTGTCGTGTTTGATTGGTGTGGTGGTGACGTGTTTGATTGGTTGGTGTGGTGTAGTGTCGCGGCGCGTATAAGTGAGTAGTGTGTGTGTTGTGTACCTGTCGGCCTCGAGGCGCAACTTGTCGTGCTGCGCGCGAATGGCGTCGAGGTCGGCACGCAGCGCGTGCAGCGAGCGCGTCTGCGCGTGCAGCTCGTGCTGGGAGCGCGGCGGCGCGAGCTCGGAGCCGACGGCGGACTCTTTCTCGGCGACCCAGGCTGCCGTCTCGTCCGCCCACCGGTCGAACTCGTGCACCTGTCGCGCGCCCGCCAGCGCCTGCCCGCCCAACAACTCAACGTAAATGCAACCGACATCGACTCCACTTATTTCAATTAATCGTTTATTTCATCAAATGTACTCCCGATTATTAATAACTAATTAATAGTAAACGCCACTATAATAACCTCTTGCTTATTTAAAACTAATCATAAATGCTACCAAACTTACCCATCGTTATTTTAAAAAAGCACGAACTCGTAATTAATTAGAAGGGGTTATTATTAGGACAACTATAACGTAAAGCATTATTTTTATGCAAAGGATAAAAATGTATTGAAAATACCATTAATCTACTATTATTTCTCATATGTTATTGTTATCAACGTTGGTCGGTCGATATTATCGCAATATCCGAACAGGCAAGCATTATGTAACAACCAATAAATGTGAAAGGGAGCTAAAATTATACTGTTTATACACTGAAAGTCACAGTTACGAACAACGTATATAAACTTCATTATCGTAGAGTTGTTACAAATTATAAGAATATTATAAATGACATATGAATTTATTAGTTACGCTTTCATATATTAACTACTCAGCCCTTTACATGACAATTTATATACATATAGCCAGGGGCACTAAAAAGAAAGATCGTTACATATTTACGGCTTGCAGTACTACCTATTTACACCACACAAAAGTGTTTTTACTGTACGTTTTTTAAAAATCAGCAGGGAGGTTAAGCCATATCGTACATAACAATATGACCAACTTGTTCTGCCAACCCTACTTAGGTGGGAGAAAGGTAAGGAGATGATGATAATGGTATAAATATCGAACAAAGTGGGACTCTTAGAATATCGACATATCGAATTATCTATATCTTTAATTCCCGAGGTCTCGATTTGTTTAAATCTATAATAGACTGACTATAACATGGTGACATGCAAATTTGATAGAATAAATTATTTTTCTATGACGATATAAAAATATCAATAAATACTAGACTAAGTATGTCCCCTATACTAATAATAGGTCTAAACTGGTCTAAACATTGACCTAGGCCAGAACAATTTGAAAACAGTATGCACCTCTTGCCTCGCCAGTGCGAGTTCCTTCAAATCATCCCACAGGCCCTTGATATCATCGATTCTCTGCTTGACTTTATCACTCTCCGGCATGTTCTCTTCTAGAAGGACGTTTCCTGCTTCGCATACGGCCTCGATGCGACCTTCATTCGCTGCACAGAAATACCTTGATTACTAATATTTATTATAGCGATTTATTAAACCATATATCAAGCTTCTGTTATCTATTTCAATCACGTGCTATAATTCACGTTCTTTCGTACAAATATTACTACAAAAATCGTTTTACAATGATTTCTCGTTGAGTGTGAACGAACCTTGCAATTGTGCGAGGAAGTTGTCGAAGGCTTGCTGGAGAGTTTCCACGTGTTCGACGTCGAGCCCATACTCCTCACTGGCGGCCATCGCCATCTGTTCACCGATCCACTCCTGCACCTCTTCGCATTCCTGTACGAACCTGATAGGATTTGGTAACATTTTAAAGTGAAATTAGCTAGCTCCGTTGTGATTTGAAGATCGATGAAACGAAAACTCAACATTACCAAGAGACAAACATGTACATCTATAAGATTTAACGTACGAGAGAGTGAGATAGAATACAATATACAATGTTTCCTACATTACTATTATAATACTTGTTCTGATCCAAAAGTGTCGTATATATGTTTGTGCGCCCGTGTATCACGAAGTCTTGAGAAAGGCGTAATAACCAGCGCGGTGTATTGTTCACGTATATCATTTGTATGAATATTTTACCATGTTTTTAAGTTTTCACTTCTATCTCGTATACACGTATATTTTTGTTGCTAAATTGGCCTTGAATAATATCACAAATGGGATTGTGAGTATATTTGTTTACTTAATAACTCGATATGCTACCATTACATTTTTCATACACATTTTCAGAAATACCCAAAAAATATAGGACTTTCCTCATCTAGAAAAAGACGAATATTAACTCAAGCGAAGCTGCGGGCAATAGCTGGTTTTTTTTAGTTAGAAAATACTTAAAATTTAGATGTCGGACTCCCTCTAAACTCCTATATTACTAATGTTTCGTGATGTATTATCAATCTGAGGTAAGCATTTACTCAGAGAGGTGAGATGTGATTTTTGTTTCAGAGTAGGGGAGAGAAGAGGATATGACAGGCTGATGGACTATAAAACTTACTTGAAATACTTGAGGCTCTGTTGCAAACGTTGCTGTCTCTTAGCGGAGAGTAATTTCATATCTTCATAAAGGGCTTTCAGTTCGATCATTTTCTGGGTAACTTGTTCAGCATCCACTGGTCCACGTTCCTGGTGGAAGAAAGTTATATTATTAGTACGTTGAATTGTAGTATATAAACTAATGAATTTGGAGAGTGGGAATGTAATTAAGTTAAAACTAGTTCTAAAGAATAAAAAAATTACTCTTATCATCCTAACGCGCCAAAAGAAGTAACATCAAAAAATATTTGTTCGCTACTGAAGTTTTAATGCGTTTCACAGTGTAAGTATTTTTGAGGAATTACTAAATAAATTGAACTAAAAACTAAGTGATTTTTTAATGCCGTTATCTATTGCTTTATTAAACATAACTTTGATAAGTCAGTATTGCAATGTGTCGAAAACCTCTACAACTCGAATAAAGTTTTTTTATCCTTCGTAACCCTTTTGACAAGTTGAAATAAGCAGTATTTCCCTACAAGACGTTTTATATAAAACAAATATCTTAAAAACAAAAAGTGAATCATCGATTCTGATATAAATTGACTATAATATAATTATGTACATAATAAATACACATTTTTTTAGACTTGTTTAAACTATTTCATCTTGTAACTTATAATAAAGTAGGAGAAAATCTAAGCACCTGCAAGTTGAAGGGTAAATAATTTACAAAATATTTTCTAAAGCACAACAAGACAGCATGTGATTGTATTTTTGTCGAAAATAAATCGACATTGGACATGAATATTGTAATGTGTCAAAACGGGCAACACAGCATGCCGTTATTGTAGTAATAGTGTAGTCGTTCACCGTGATCGCAGTGACGCTCCTGTCAAGCTTGACGAGCGTGGAGTCGAAAGCAGCGAGCTCCCGCTGCAGTGCCTCCAACCGCCGCCCCAGCGCCAGCGCCGACTCCTCGTCCCGGCCCACCGCGCCCGACACCAGCGCCCCCCTCCGCTCCGCCAGCCACGCCTCCGCCTCCGAGATCTCCGCTACCAGCTGAACCCGAACACCACATATTACTCTTCACAATCCATTAAAAACCTACCACCATTGTCGAATACGTAATACTACTCTATGTCTTTTGCGTTGGGTGGTGTGGCCAAGGACAAGGCAGTAGCCTAAACCGAGGTTCGGTCACTCTGGCACCCTTGGGTTTATTGTCATACGGCTGAGAACCCTAAAAGCCAGGTGATGCTGTTAAGGATCGAAAAAAAAGCGTAGTATTGTCATTCGGTGAAGCTGTCAAGGACATGTCGGTCTAACAACATAGGTTGGTTAGACAATAAGATGAAATCACGGGTTAAATACTGTTCTTTCTTTGTCTACCTATTTCCAAATTGCTACACATTGAAGAGTATACGTTATTATATAACTATATAAATATTTTACTAATAATAATAATAATAATTTATGTGTCATTGTTAATTTCAGGTTCGTATTTGCAATCAGTCGACTAGAAGATTTACACTTATAATAAAATAAAATACTAGATTTGCAGATTTTTATGCGTTCACTTTCATAGCCTTTTTTCCAATCATTAACATAGAATATATCCGTTTTAAATATTGGTTTCTAAATAAAAAAGTAACAAAATACAAACACAAAGAAGTTTAAAAAAAAAATTAACAGGCGTCCTAGAATTCATGCCTCATAGTATTATTTCCCATCCACTGCACAAGTGGCATAATAACCGAACTATATTACGCAAAATGCCACCAAAATTACAAAATATAGAGTCAAACGACATAAGATTAAAAATAAATATATGTTCAAAATTGTTTCCAACGCCATCTATTCAGTCACTCTTTGTACTGTATTGTTAACTTTAAATATTTCGAATGTTTTTAATGAATTAATGTTTAACGCCATCTACATTCTCATTGTTCAATTAAAACTCCCATTGTTCATTGTGAATAGGATATGATCCTATATGAATATTGGGACTTGTTTATTTCTAAAGTCCAATAATCTATATACATGACATTAATTACTACTGTGTACGTAAATGTTTAATTGGTAATTATTTCTGACCCCGTCTTATATAGCCAGGCCGAAAGGTCGTGCTATCAAAATAAGAATTTAGCGCGTTCTAAGCCTATCAAATGATGGACCATAATGTTTATTTACATAAAGAAAAACATTGTTAAATTTATTACTCAAACGTTGTGATTAAATATTTGTAATGTAAAATCTTATATACATTAGAGTAGAAATATTTAGTTGTAAAATGCTTTATAAATGTTGTCAATGAATGAGTTCGTGATATATTAGAGACCTGCAGGAGTTCAGCCCGACTTCGCAGTGCGCTCGCTCTGGCGGCAGCGCCATGCAAACTGTCCCGCAACGCTGCGGAGAGCGCGAGCGCACGCGCCTCCAATGCTGCGCCCGCGAAGTGCCCGCCTGCGGGAGAGCTGCGCCGCGCGTCCGCTCACGCTGTTCACGGCCGGCTCCCTGAACACACACACACATAATTCTATATACATACTCGTACATATACTCGTATATGTATAGTCAATCTAATTATTGAAATTAACTTGACATAAAACCTCGCTACCGTTATCTTCTATACCAGTGAAATCGATTACATTGTGTTCATAATTGTTTTTAATACTAACATGTAGCTTAACTAAGGCAACGACGTCATTTAAGAATGGGAGGGACAAAAGCTGTTTTAGCACTCATTATTAAAATTTCTTATCTTTTACAACTGTTACTATGGCATTTGTGTTAAAAATATAAATCAATTACAAACTTTCGATTGCCTTTTAGATCCGAAATATTTTTTTTACTATAAGATATCACGCCCAAGAATCAGTATCTAGACCAGCATATAATAGGTTAAGCCGTCGTTTTTTTATAGCATACTAGTATTGTCTATTATTTTCATCCCAGTGAAACATTAAGGTAGAAATACTATCTATTGTTATCAGCGAAGTACTTTTCTGGTGGCTTTCCAATTAACCCAGAAATAAACTAAAAAATAACTTCTTTACAAATTTATATCATTAGAAGGAAAAAAATTATGTAAACAATTCCGAATTCCCCCAGGATCCTTGCAAAATTTTTCAAAGATTTTGTGAAAATAGCTAGTGAATTATTACAAAATATTGAACAAAAAAAAAGTAAGACTTCTAAGTTACCTGGCGACGATTTCCGCCTCCAGCGCCAGGTGTTTCTTCAGCAGTGCCTGAGTTTCTTGAAGAGTTGTTCCCAGTTCCTCCTGCTTGAGAGCAGCCTGACGTTCATCCAACCTGATGCGATATCAAAAATGTAGCCACAGTTCTTTGCATAATACATCACTTTATCTACACATACAAATAACTGTATTTGTGCATTTGGATGTATGAACCTGTGGATTGGTGTGTTTCGGATCTATGGTTAACTATAATAAATTTGAATATCGTAACAGATTAATTTCTGTGTCAATTTTTATATTATTTTTTTGCAATGGGACTTAATATTGAGGAAACAGGTCGCGGGGTCGATTTCCCACTGATTTATGTGTGATGAATATTACGGCTACTTAAATGTATGAGTACATGAAATATCCTATATATGTATGGTATATAAGTAATAAGTTATATCTTGTTTAAAATTTAACGACCGTGTCATATTTTATGGCCTGATATTGATTTATTTATTATAACTTAATAAAAAAGTATTCAAAAAATTTGTAACATTTTTTTAAAATTCTTTAATTTAGATTTCACTAAACATACTCGGGATACTAGTAATACTAAATTATTTGCAATCCCTTCTATAAATCATATATAATTATTCAAATAAGTTCATACAAGACAATTAAAAATTCTTACAATTATCCAAATACAGCCATTCATAAATAAATACATGAACACATATCACTATTTAACAAAGGTCATACAAAGCACACACATTCCTAATATTATAATTAAATAAATGTAAAATTGTAATAAAATGAACAAATAACAAAGCTCACCATCTGAACTCCTCGTCGGCGTCCCTCTCCCAACGGTGCAGGAGTGCAGCGTCCTCCAGGTTGTCCCGCCTTATCTGCATCGGCTCTTGTAACTGCCGGTACCTGAACGACCAATGCTTTCATATATAATCAAAGACCCTCTTTGAGCTTCCGGACGACATTGAATTTCCTCAGATCAAATGATACATTCTATCCTTTTTCCCTAATCTGACTACCTCTTTCCTACTTATGACAAATGGACACTAATTAATAATTAATATATTCATGAAATTGAAGTGTGTGTTAATGCCATTATTATTAGTCACTGCCATTGGAGGCTTATATATTACACAGATATTAATATAACGTGAATTTCAGAAATAATTTCATTCGTTATAACCTTATAAACGGTAATTGTAATACACGTTTAAATACTAAGAATATCCATTTCAGATAGAGATGGAATGCAATGATGTACTATGAATAGTGGAATATAATCACATGTCGATTTCGAGAACAGAAACGGACTGCATTGAAATGTTTATTATTGGCTGAACACTTGGTTTTTATAACTTGGTTCATATAATACTAAGTTAGACTTAAAGGACTTACATTCAGTGGCTCTCAAAAAAACAAGAAAAAAGAAAACTTTCGTGGATTTTAACAATTATTGCGAAATGCTATTTATGCTATAGAAATGATTGGTTATTTATTATATTTCGTTTAACGGCAACAATGATAAATTGCATTTATTCAGTATCATGCGTATCGTAGAAGTTTATAATTATAGGAAGGATGTTTCACGCCAAATCAGATGGTGTGAATTTTTCCTCAATTTTGTAATATGCTTTAGTACTCCTCAAAATAGCCTTCCTAATTACTTTTGTGATTGTTTTCGATAACTCCTTCAAAAGATACCTTAGTAGGGTATAAAAAAAAATTACCACAAGGGGTACTTTGAGGGGTACTAAAATATATCCCGAAATTGAGGACATTTTTTTTTCTGTGCTAGTTCGTGCGTGCGTGGTCGTGTGTACGTGCGTGTGTGTATGTGTGTGCATGTGTACCGTTTGACAGCGTTTTCGGCTTTGTCGAGTATCTCCTGCGCCATGAAGTGCTCGGTGTCAGCGAGCTGCCGCGCCGTCTCCGCCAGCTGCAAAGCCGTTTCGCTCTTGCTGGACACCTGCTGCTCCAGCCGCGAGTGCCGCTTCAGCAGCGCCGTCACCGACGCCAGATCCTTGCCTGCAACCACCGTACCACATGAATACAACTGCAGGACTACTCGCGTCCCTTCAATGCTGTCGGGACGTCGTAACTACATAGTGAGGAAGGGAGAAGGGTGGAATGGAAGAAAGATCAATCGATATTAGCTAGGGCCTTTGCTGTACGTGTCATATAACATTATATACTCACAAGGAGGGCATCCAAATAGAATACCGGAACACACAGTTAACTTGTAGTGGAACGTCAACATTATTTAAGAGGGGGAGAGTGGGAAAGCCTTTTCTCGAATACGTAATTAAGTTATCAATGAATGTTAGCCAGGTATTTTCCTATATAGCATGATATACTTATAAGTGGGACATGTGCAAATGGACCAAATAGATCCAATGGGCATTGACCCAAATGCAGAAGCCCACCTTACATACAGTTGATGATGGAAAGTTATAACTATTTAGAGCAGAGGGAAAGGGGGAAACTGTTTTCTAGTACTTAAGTTATAATCGCTTTATTCGTATGATAATCAACGTCATAATTACCATGATCTTCACTGAGGAGTTGTGATTCCACATCATCCAGCCAAGCGGTGAAATCGTCGAGGCCGCGGAGATAGACCCTTGCCTGGTAAGCCTCCTGGAGCCGTTCACGGCGGAGTTTAGCTGCACCCTGTGAGTTATCAAGCAATACAGCATACATCTATAGTCATACTTTTAATGCAAGATAAGTAATAGAGTACTATGTGCCGTATTGCTATGTATTCATTTAGCTCTATATGATAACATTTGGCTACCTGCAACTCTCTCCACTGGTTTTCAAGTTCTTCCACATGCTTCGCTATCTCCTGAGACGCGTAGTGCTTCGCTTCTGTTACAGTTAAAGAAAAAAAACATTAACAAGATAATAAAACAATATAATGAATACATTTTAGTAGATTGATGTATGAGTCACCTATGAGAGCTTCCCCGTGGTTGGCGACATCGTCAATACGTCCCTTGTTCGCGGCGAGCTCAGACTCGAAAGCAGCGTGCTTCTGGATCTTGCTCTGAAGGTTCGATAGTTCCCTGCACAAGATGAATCAAGTAAGAAACAGTTACTAAATACATTAAAAAAGTTGCTTATTTCAGTGAGAAACAGCTACTAATTCAAGCGAGGAAAAAAATGATTAATTTAAGTGACAAATAGCTAATGAAATCTGCGAGAAACAGTTACTAATTCCAGTGAGAAACAGTTATTGATTTCAGTGAGAGACAGTTACTGATTCAAGTGGGAAACAGTTACTGATTCTTGCGAAAAATAGTTACTGATTGCAGTGAAAAACAGTTATATTCCTTACAGATAGTAATCTGTTACTAATTCCAGTACAAACAATCACAAAAAACTTTTCTTTGGTAACAGAGGCATTAGCATTTGCATTTTTGGACAACAAACATGCAAGTATCAAAACTGAGCCATATTAAATTCTTGCCTGTTTTTTGAATTACTAGCGCATCGAAGGGACATACATATACAGGTTTGCGTTCGGCATGTACCAACAGATTATATAAAAACCCAAACCCAGCAGTGGAAAATAATATTAATATTTTAGCTAATATTATTTAGATTTGATAATTGATTCATGAAGACAACAATATCTAGCTTAAAGGCTTTTTATATTCGTATAATGAACAGAGAGAAAGAGTATAATTGGAGTAATCTTATTGCCTTTTTTTAACATATAAGTAAATGTTATTCAAAATATATAAGATGGAAAAAAGAGATACGAGTTACCTATAGTTTTGGTCGTTAGCGACCTGCATCTTCAGAGCTATCCATTCGCTCTCATGGTGCAGGTTCTGCAGGAACTGGTGGAGCTGTCGTGACTGCTCGAGCATCTCGCCGCGCTGCTTACACGACTCCTGGGAAAATTTAAAAACATATACTCAACTCGAAGACTCACCAAGTTTTTGGGAGCTTGTTCTTCCTTTCTACACTATATTTGACAGAGAAAAAATTGTAAAGTATGCTCAAAGTCCAAGAAAAAATTTTGTCGATCAATTTCTTACAGATAACTAATATAATAAGGAAAAGAAATTTTGGAAGTTAATCTGGCTGGTTCCAAGAGGTTTAGAATTTAATTGACAGTCTCGTATTTGAAAAAACATTCACCAAAGCGCTAAGCATCCTGCTTTCCAATCGAAACTTACCTTAAGTTTAGCGAGTCGCAACAGAACGTCTTGCACACGCTTCTGGACCTGAAGGTGGTCGTGTCCGCGCTGTAGCACCACGCTCGCCAGCTTCTCTAGCTCGTCCACGCGGTGCACTTGGCTCTCCAGGAGCTTCGTGAACTCTGCGTGCTTCCTTATCAGCGTCTCCACGGCTGCATGTAATAAACTTTTCTTACGAGACCGAATTCATTGTTTTCAACAATATCGATATATCGATATTGTAGTGTGTGAGTCACTTCCATGATTCTGCTACTACGTATCGATCCCGACTTTTCTTGCATTAACTTACCATCTAAGTTTTCTCCCAAGTCATCATTGTTGAGGAACGCTTCTTTAGAGGCGAGCCAGTCCTCTATCTGTCTCGCTTGCTCCTTCAAGAGTTGCAATTGGTGCGCCTGAAACAGAAATTATTCTTGAATTATAAGTCTAAATAATACGACACATAATACATATTCGATTGTCTCTAGCAAAAATGGATAACGCCTCTCCCTCTTTCTTATAGTACCTGAGTGAGATACTCCTTCCTCTGAATCCAGGCTTTCTCAAGAGTCGTGGAGAGTTGTGTCACCTTCTTAAACTTCTCAGGTGCTTGAACCTGCTCGGCTTCCTTCTGGAGGGAGGCGATCGCTTTTTGTCGATTGTCAATCTCCGTCTGTATTTTATCAATAAAATATAACAATTAATAACGAACTTATTCCTTTTCAAGTTTACAGATTTATAGTGTTGGAACCTTATAGGTGCGTTTTGCAACAGGTATTGTCACACAACACCAATGTATGTAATTACGTATTACCTTTAAGAGTCAGATGTGTACGGCCCGACAATCCGCTAAAGAATGATTCTCGCTCCTTATGTAGTACACCTTTTATAGTTTTCTTTTGTATCAAATGTTAGGGCTTAATATTTCTGTCGGTACTCGAACACTTTTTGACGGAAGACGAGAACTTTGTGATGACATATATGTAATTTGGTTGATTTGTGGACATGTATTGAATAGTGTAGAGGTACCTTCTTCTCGTGATGCAGGTCCAGCAGCACCTCCGCCTCGGGTACGGTCTCGGGCGCGCCCGTCTCCTCCATGTGCTTCGTCGTCTCCGACACCCACAGCTCCAGATCCTGTTTAATCGACATCTCTGTTATCATTCACTCTAAACTCCGCACAGTACCAAATACATTAACTATTATTTAATAAACATTTTAGTATATGGTAACAACAATATTTTCCCTGGGGATGTTTATTAAATATCAAAGCGGACAGGAGTAACTTAAAAGATGTTGTCGACTGTTTGGCGGAATATTACTCTATCATGTGGTTTTTATATTGTATTCATAATCTTGTGTTATTTCACTCTATATTTAGTAATATTGGTGATATTGTGTTAGGTTATTGTGCATAACTGAAGAGGATGGGAAATGATACCATGAAGCATGAATTCTGAGACACCACAAAAACTCCCTGGAATGTTCTATGGAGCCCCACATCTTATTAAGACATGACGATAATCATAAGACTATTCGGCAATGTGTGTAATAATCTACAAAACAGGTAGCCACAAAAAAAAACGCCATTCGGTGTTAGACCATCTTTATAATTGGGAATATCTTTAATCAATGTGAGAATACTCCTCACTCCTTTTGTTCTATGCCTTTTCTACTCTCCCACTAAGTCCAAGTAGAAGGGTAGAAATCATACATCTTATCAGATTTTGATGTGAAAACGTGAAAAACTTATAGAAGCACGTAAAACCGATTGCCGGCATGGTGACGCGTCGCCACATATACACTCTATATGTAGTCGTGTGTACGGTGTAGCGAAAAGAATTGAATTTGAAGTAAATTTTAGATTAAAAAAAAAAAATTATGTAATGAAAATAAATGTTTACTAAATAAACAGTCATCATTTTCTGGAAAAACATAGTAATATTTTAATTTTACATTATGCGATATTTAGTTCCTGTCGTAATCTGTTCTTATATGCATATTACTTATAGAAAATAATTTGAATATTACACATCTGCCAGGCGTCCCGCGACGGCTCACAGTGTTTTTTGTTAGTCATTTGGAATATAAAAATAAAATTAACCTTTAAGTTTTCATCGAACTTATGTTCCGCGATGGCTTCATCCAACAGCGCGGTACGTTTCTCCGCCAGCTGCTGGAGGTTAGCCCAGCCCTCGCGGAGGCTTTGCAGGCTCGTCTCTATCTCTTTCGCACGTTCTGGATGACTGTTAAAAGGAAAGAGATACGTAGAATGTCACATCGATATATTTTTATCGTGCAAATAAATATGATTTCCAACTGACTTGTGAGCCAGGGTTCTTCCTTCGGATTCCAATGCCTGGATCTTATCCAGCACAGCAGTAGCTTCAGCTGCTCGTGCGAGATGCTTCCTCTTCAACTCCTGGGCGGCAGCTAGTTCCCTGCCCCGCTCCGAGCTGCTAAATATGGCTGCTTTCTTTGATATCCTCTCAGCCGTATCTTCCACATCCCTGAGTTATAAAATATAATGCAATGTTGACTCGGTGCAAATATATTTCTTGAAACAATTTTGGGTTATATTTTTTGAATTATAATTTCGCTATTTTATTATTAAATATTAAAATTACTTCTCGGTTGTGACATATAAACGGAAGCGTAATGATATTTAGCTGACATGATATTCTGAAAAAGTCTTCTATTTATCAGTAAAAAGCTTATGGTACAAAATAGGTTCAGCCATTTCAGAGACATGACAATTAGGGACGTTTTTACAGCACGAAGGTCCCAAATACTTTCAATATTATTGACGTTAATTTCAACTCTATAGTACTTCAAACAGCTTTCAATAAAAATATATCCTCGTGAAGTTAACTTTATGTCATTACTATTTGATAGCTGCGCCTTCGTCTGCGCTGTTTATTATCTATGACATAAAAAATAAAAGCAAAACAACATGAAATATTGCTTCCGAAATATTTGTTGTTAAAAATGTTATTCGTTTATTTCCCTTTCCTTATGCATGCGCATCAAACGGCTTGCCTCGTTTCACAAATTACTGAACGTGTAGTGCTTAGATTCTTTTTTAGATAAGGACTAAGTGTGTAAGAAGTAAAACTAAAACGATTTGATCGTAATGTATAAAGTAGTTCTCGAGTGATGCGAGCACAATCAAAGAGTTACAAAAAGATAAAAGAGTTTGTTGCCGGTTGTTCTCGACGAGTGGGTTGCATGGCCGAGGTGTGGGCAAGGTATGGGTGCGGGGTGTGAGGTGCGGGATATAAGATGCGAGGTGCAAGGTGCGGGATGCGGGGTGCAGGGTGCGAGGTATGCGAGTAACAGCGGATGTACCTATTGAAGGAGTGTATCTCGAGCGCGGCGGAGAGGTTGTCCCGGTAGCGCTGTAACGCGCCGGAGAGCGCTCGCCACTTGCCCAGGAACGTGTCACGGCGCTGCGACACCGCGCCGGCCTGCTGCGTCGGACCCTGCGACCACCACACACACATCAAAACCTATCTCAACACGTATTCTTATTTATAAAGTCGTTTTAAAGTGAAATGGTTTTTTACATTACATCTTTACAAATATTTTCGCCCATCTATGGCATGTTGCATTACAACCGGCCGCGGAGTAGGGGTAAAGTGAAAGGTTAATGTAGGAGCGCCCATTGCTCAATTCAATAAATATTGTGCTCAGTTTTAAAAATACTACAATCCGAAAAAAGTTTCATTTGTGTCGTAGTTTCATAAAACCACACAAATATTTATTTTTTATAGGATTTCTTAACACTAGGTTCATAACGATATAAATGTATACAGGAATGTGATATAACGTTGGTTTCGTACAGGTTTTAGCGATCGAGTCTCATTTATAATGGTTAACGAAGATGTAATCTAAAATGATAAATACGCTAAATCTAGAAATGAAATAACCTTCGAGTATAGCCTCCGGGACACTATTGTTTCAATTCGCAGGCGATTATTCAACAGAAAGCCAATATCAATGAATCACTCCCACTATAGATAGTAATAAACAGGTCTTAATGACTGCCATTTTTGAATTATATTGTCCTTACTATCAGTTCCTATACCGTTCTTCTATAAAAAAATAATAATACTTAAAATTACTGTCCTGTAAACCGGTAATGTTATTAAAAAATAAGCAGTATACTTCACTTACAATCAGTTTAAATGTACACATACTACAAATGTAGGTGGAAGAGTGAAAGGTTACGTGGACTGACCTGCTGAAGGAGCTTGTCGGCAAGCGCGCTGATGCTCTTCACCCTCTTGTCGTCCACCTTCATGTCGCTATCCATGTCGTCCAGTTTCCTCAGCAACGCGCTGCAGTGCTCATAATCTCTGCCCAGTTCGTGCGCTTGCACCTGTACCCAACCAATTCAATAAGCAATATTCTTGTTCATTTACATTACTTCCGAACAATAACATCTGGACCATTCTAGAGTTCTCTCGAAACATCATAAACAAACTTATTGTGTTACTATTAATCAGAACGATAAGTCATCGAGTCGTGGGAAAAAGAACATGACAAACAAGTGCTATATACATTTTAAATTGGGAATAGTAGCAAACCGAAGACAAGTGTGATCGGCTGATTGCGTTACGTTAGTGGGACGGCACACGGTATAAAATGTAAAGCAAAAATTCTTTACCCTTTTCAATTATCAGAGCCTAAATAGCTTCTAATGTGAAAGCGAAATTTAAACAAATAAATTGCATTTTCTTTTATTTGAAATTGAAATACGTTTCTCCACTTTTTTTAACATACCATCATCTCTTTATCTCTGATCCAGGCTTCGATCTTGTCCAAATGTTGGTTGAACTCCAGAATATCCTGAGCTTCCTCGAGACCACGACCTGAAAAAAAAAAAAGTTAATATATACAGAAAATTACGGAACCGATATTTAACAATAAAATAGGAACAATTGAGACTTGAAAACGCCTCTTGTCAAGTATCGATTTACTTGAAAATTGTAACAGGTTAAAACTCGTTAGTAGGACTAGGTTAGAAACACATCGATTGGTACTTTAAGGTAGCGGAGCACCAAAGACCTACAGCGATTATTGTCATTTCTTTCTAACACTCTAGAAATAATCACGTTTTTTTTAATTCCCACATTCAAACCCGTAATACTAAATAGAGAATTGAAGCTTAATAATTTTATGATCTCATTATGGTTGATCATCGGAACCACACGGATATAAATAATTCTGTGTCTTTCCCCAAGATGGTAACTAAGACAAAAAAAATTACTAACCTCGCTGTTCGGTCGCTTGTTCCAGGAGTTTCCAGTCGCTGTGCAGCGCTGCCAACTGTTTCTGGACTTCCTCATCAGGGTGCAGCTGCTTCGCCAGCTCTTCCACCTCCTCCAGACGTGCTTTGTTCGCCGCCAGCTCCGCGGTGAATGCCTGGTGTTTCTGCAGTTTCTTGATCTTATCTTCCATGTTGGTTACTTCACCTGAGGATTTTATGTATATTCTAGAACGTTTGTTTTCAATTAAAACTAACTGGAGCCCGCGACTCATTTCATAGGAATTACACATTGCAGCGTAATTATCAAGTCTTTAATTTTTTTTCTAGTATTATTATTTGATTCCTATAATTAAGGACGTTTAAAGATTGTATGTTAATTTGATAAAGTTAAGAAATAAAAAATAAAAACATGTCTGATACTTATCCGGGATGACCTGTGAAATTGAAGTTGAGACTTACTAACATATGTATAGAGGAGTCTTCAAACTATTATCTAAGATAGATTAAGATTGATGAAAAGGTTGTAGCGATCAAGTAGTGATGACAAAATTATAATTGAAAGAAAATTGAAGTACGTTCCACATTGAATTCAGATAAAACATTGAATCCTAGGAAATAATATAATAATTTTGACAGGAAAGAAGCATCGGATAGTGATTAGTGTATGAGGTAGAGGAGCGTAGTGTGACAGACCATGTTGGTGGTGGTCAGCAGTGAGCTTGGCGAGCTTGTCTGCCACCCACCCTCGCGCCTCCGCCGCGTCGCGTGCGAACTGCGCACGCGCACGCACCCGCGATAGCAGCGTCCGTCGCGCTGCCGCCGCCTCGTACAGCTAACACACAACACACCATATACATATTGCTAAACACTAAAGATACCTTTTCTTCATATGACACTTTACTGAATCATTAATACTAAATCGTGTTCAAATCCAATTAAATAGTAGTAATCGATTCAAACTATATGGATTATTTCAATTATTTTTCAATGAATATAAATTTAATGAGGTATTCAAACGACTGAAATAGTTCAAATTGTTCGAGCTATTTCAATATCTGAATAATTATACAGTTTCGAAATTTATTTATGCAATCAAAATGGAGTAATAATACTGTTTAAAAAAGTCTGCTTCTATAATTAAGAAATATATATGTCTGTCTATATTAGTAACAAAGTTATAGTTGTGTCTGTACATGTATTTTTTCAGATATACATCGCAAGGACACATATTTATACTAGTCCCATACCTACGCGACGAAGCTTCGGTCACTTGTGCCGCTAAAAAGTAACGTTAAAATTAATTCCGATAAAGGCGTAGAATACCGTTTGCACACCATTGTCATTTCAATAGTAACTCGAAATTGGCATGATGACTGATTTTCAATTACTGTCCTATAATACTCTAGAATATATACTATTTCCAAAAAAACATAATATTTTTGGAGAAAACAAAGATTTTTTACAAAATAAACACAAATGTAATTTTAAATTTAAAATGCGTGTCAAAACGCTTACCCGTGTCATGGCGTCTGTTTATGACGTCATGATATTGACAATATAAACAGCGAGCACATAACGAGTGAACTATAGAGTACTTTATGTCATAGATTAGAACTTAACGTGAACAAAGCAACAAATTAGTTATTTTGCGTTATAAATATGAATGATAAAGTGTATAATATATATAATAAAAATATCAACAACCCTAGTACAAAATGACGTTTGCTGAAGCGTGACGTCATTCGCTCTGATTGGTGTTCAACATAAGATGGACGATTGCTGTATTTTATAGTTTTATTTTATTAAATAAATTATCAATCTCAACCTGAATATAAAAATAAATACATTTTTCCTAACCTATTCATACGGTTCTATGGGATAAACAGATTATTTTTGTAATTCATGATTACTGTCATCATGCCAATTAGCGTCTCCAAGTTCCTTTGATGTGTGTAGAAACCGCGGCCCCAGTTATCGTGCTGCGCATATCCTCACGCAATTCGATAGTTTGTAACGCATAACGATAATATCTTCCCACGTCTGCATTTAGTCTGACATATATATATATATATATAATAGACAAAACTTCGTGCCGATACACGCAGGTATGGGAGTAGCATTAGAAGCCATTGACGAAATTATTATCTGTCTTTATACATCAGGATTTAAATTATGAACATTTCAACATTATATACACTTTTTTTTTCGAATTGACCTACACTGTTAGCCTGGCAAGGCAGCTACAGTTCCACCGGACTACTAAGGGGAGCGCTTAAGGCACTCACCCGATTTGTTTAGGCGAACAGCGCAAGGGCACTCGGTGCGCCTCGGCTTGAACTGTCGCCGAATTTCCCGATCTGACTAAGCTAAGCTACCTATCCATTTCATACACATATGAGTTGGTGAAAAGTGCATGTGTGAGCATACACGTTTCTCGAATGTATATGTGTATTTTGCATCCGACTACTATGTTGTGTGACCTATTTCAGTCCGAAAAGGGAAAAAAATCAGCCCACCACTATGTGTACCTAGGAATTATATACACAGGAAGTATACGTACGTAATCAATAGATAGGAGTCAATAGTAGTTTTAAAAATCATAAATTTGAAAATATTTGCTTGGTCTAAAAGAACTGTTATGAAATGATGATATCTCAAATAAGTTATTAACTAATTAATATATGTAATAAAAACGTGCGAAGTCGATGGCAACATCTAGTCTATTTATATATAGTTATTGACTATGATTTTTTTTTATTAGACCTTTAAACACAAGACCACAGCATTGAAAAAATCAAGTTACCTTCTTCCTCCTCTCATTGATATGCTGCAGCTCGTCTGCAATGCGCTGGCTTTCGACGTGATTCTGCTGCAACAACTTGTCTCCGTGGCTGTTCAGGGTCGCCAGTTTCTCGTCCTATATACACAAAATCCACATGAAATAATAGGTAACGATGTGTATATTGCATGATACACGTGTATTAAACTGTATTTACCTGTGTGGCTAACAATTTCTCAAAGGCCTCGTGCTTTTTGAGCTGATGGTCGACTTCCTCGACGCTGCTTGTTGGAGATATCTCAGTACCTGATAGGCATATTACAAACATTGAGTTTTATTTCTCGAAATATAATTTTTCTCTACTTAAAGACAGTCGAGAAAAAACACCAACAGAAGGCAACTGGAAGTCTGGCAACCTGTATTTTTTGTATTTTAATAGGAATACTGACTCTGATTAGATCAAAACGTTTCAGTGAAAATCAGTCACAATGTGTTTGCTTTTTGCGCATTGCATTCGGTAAACAATGTTAAATTAAACAAGAAACTAGTAACGTCATTTTGATAAGTATGTACGAAAAATGAAGAAGTAAACTGTCAGTAACGATAAAAATATCGGCGAGATTACTGACACTATGCTATTGACTAAACAATTGTACTAATGACATATGTTTGTACAATTAACTACCTACTATTGACTGGTGCTAAATTACTATTCACTCATAGGTCGATAGCAATACTATAATTATTGACTGGAAGCTTTAAAAGCAATATATCCTTATTCGGATCATCACTCTGTTGATATATCTATAGATATTTCCTAATTATATTCAGAGTTGTATTTTTGTATCTGGTATTTCAACTGTTCCGCTAGATAGCGAACTAAGATTAGTTTAAAAGTAAATAACAATAAAGAATGACGCCATAGTTGCAGTAATATTTCTTGTCTTTGTATGGGATAAAAGTGGGTGATTGGTAATTTCTGGTGAGATAGTAAGGGGTACTGACTAAGGGCGGCCTCCTGCGAGGCACAGAGGTCGTGCAGCTGCTTAGCGTCGCGCAGGAAACAATGCAGGTCGATGAGCTGGTCGAGGGCGACCTGCCGCGCCGCCCACGCGCGCTCCAGCCGAGCCCGCTCTTCTAGCAGCGCCTCGCACTTCTCCTCCACCTCCTATGAAACGTTACCATTTCACAATATATACCGGGGACAGTTTAATATGTCACTTTCGACATCACACGATGCTGTAACCTTGATCGTACGTCTACACACGACGTTGACCAACCAATCATATAACCAGACAAAATTATTATATTATTTCTATACCACGAGAATAAGTATTCAAAAAAAAACATCAATTTAATCATATTTTAGTAAAATATTACCAAACACACTAATTATTTAAGTACAAACACTTCGTCTTTACATCACACGTTATGTCTTGATGTTTTATGCCGGTTTTTTCACAGTGGTCACTTTTTGTAACAGTTTTGAAATTGAAAACGATTGATTTTTAGTTTTATACCGGGTACAGTAGTAATGAATTTTGTGGTAATTTGCAAATATTATTTAATGTGTTAAATAGAGAAATATACGTCAAAATTTATTTTTTACATAATCAATTTAAGATAATTGCAGTTTTAGTTTTAAGAATTCTAGCACCTTTAGACTTATCTAATCTAGTATTAACTAATGTAAATATAGCTTATAAAAATACTTCGCTACAGTTTGCACAGATGACGGTGTTGCATAATTCGTAATATTATGATAATAAAATAGTTTTTTACTAATTGAATAGATGTCGTTTTGCTTGATTTAGTTAATAGTGTATTAAGTGATTGTTGGTGGAGGAGGTACCTGTGCGTAGGGGTGTTGCGCCGCGATGAGCTCGTGTCCGAGCGCGAGCGCCGCCGTGAAGGAGTCGTCGCGCGCGTCCAGCTCCGCACGAACCGCCGCGTGCTCCCCTCGCGCCGCCTGCGCACTGCTCGCATCGTGCACGCGCACTGCACGTGCCAGCGTTGCGCGCACTCCCCCACACCATGACGTCAGGTCACGCACCTACACACACACATACATTAACGCACACGTAAAATCCAATCCAACAAAAATATAGTAAATATTAGTGCAATTTCATAGGTAGACGTTTGTTCATGAGTCTTATAAAAGAAACTACTCATAACTATACTATTTGGTCTCAGACCATCGCAAAGTTCGAACATTACTGAACAACCTTCTATAATAATAGGGTATTTATTATCTCGTATTTACTATGCGTGTCGTGAAATAAAAAGAGTCTGATAACTATAAACTATTTATTGCTATAATCATTATAGTTTAGGCAATGTATTCCGAGACCCACCTACAGATTAAATTTACGAACATGGTCAATTATTATCATTAATAATTGTAGCTTATATTAATATATTTAAAATTTTGAGATATAAAAACACAAACAACCTGATGATATGTGCTATTTTGAACCATATAAAAATATAACTGTACCTGTGTCAGGAATTGGTGGAGGTGGAGGTACTGCTGCAAGACATGTTTCCTATCATCAGCGGCTTGCTTTAGCATCGTCCAGGCCTCAGCCAACGCCTGCTGCTGCAGACCGATCTGCTGCACGTTCCCTCCGGGGTACAGCTTTTGGAGGCGGCTACCTTCTTCTTGGAGAACCTGAAATATTTTTATATGTATTATTTTATAATTGATGGAACTCGTGAAATGTTAGAAGGTATGTGGAGGAAGAGAAAGTAAATTACATTTTGGCGACACTTGTGTATGACTGAAGAATAAGGTAAATAAAATATCTCTTCTATTTACGTTTATTATAGAATGATAAAAGGAAACAAAATTTTCGTAACACTCAGAAACTCTGTGGTTTTATTCAAGTGTAGCTAGTTTTAGAGAATTGTCCGCTACTTAGATGTATAATGTATATCAACTTTATTTTAGGAATATAAAAGACATAATTAACTAGCGGAATTTGCTTTTATATAATTTTTATTCGGAAAATGGGGTTTATAGAGTTAGTAAGTGTGTTGTAGTTGTGAATGCGAGTAGAGCAGAGTGGAGCGGTGAGATACCTGCATCTGCGCGTCGATGGCGACGAGGTCGTTCTGTAGCGTGTCGTGGTCCCGCAGCAGCTTGGTGGCGGCGCGAAGATCACGCGGAGCGGGCGGCGCGGCGAGGGCGGCGCGCTTGTCCGCCCCCCGCGATACCAGCTCGCCCACGTCGCGGTGGAACCGGTGGATCTCCCCGGCAGCGTGCAGGCGGGACGCACGCGACTGGATCTGCTCCACCAGCCTCTGCCACGACTCCCTGACACACATAACTCAATTAACCCCTCGGCTGATTTTTGATGTGAAACATCTATAGCTACACGTAAAACCGATTGCTGGCGTGGCTAACCATGCCGTGGCGACGCGTCGCCACATATACAGTCTATATGTAGTAGTGTCTACGCTGTGGCGATACGAATTAAATTGTCACAATTTGAAAATAATTTTTGAATTACATGAAAATAAAGGTTTATTAAATAAACAGTCATAATTTTCGATGCTTCACATCTGCCAGACGTTCCGCAATGGCTCACAATGTTTTTTTCTTATATATTTGGACGCTCGATAAATTAAACGTTTTTATGACATATGGCTCAGCGTCATATTAAAAATCTAGTTTAATGAAAATTGTAGAGACAAGTGGGTATTATTACGTTTGAGTTTTCTCCTCATACAAAGATCTCTACTCAGTCATGGGAGCTTTAGATTGTGATATGAGTGATCCATGGGAGATTGATATACATTTCCATGAATATAATTTAAAGTGTAAACGAAGGTGGTGGAATTTTACCCTAGTGCTTCTTGGCGTTTCTCGATATCAGCGATGTAAGGACTGTCCGTCGCCAGCAACTTCTTGGCGAGCTCTTCACATTGATTAAATCTCTCAGCTCCGCTCTCGACTCTGTGCCGGAGCTCATCAAACTTCGACCGAAGGATCTGTTGATTATATCGAAAATATTACTATACTACAATGAGACAAAACTAATAAACAATTAACATTAACGATTTCCTAATATCATACAAATTAACATATATAGCCACAATAATGTGGCTTGAATTACTCACCAGCAGATGCTCATAATCCTGTCCGTAGTCTTCGCTGGAAGCGGCAGCATACTGCTCCTGGATCCAGCTCTCTAGCTCAGCGCTCTCCGCCAGATACTCATGTCTGGAATAACAAGTAGCATGATATCTAGAAAGTTGTAACGACGTCTCCTTTTTCCTCTAATTTGTAATAATAAACTATATAAAAAAACAGATAAGGTTAGAATCTATACATTATTTAGACAAATGTAAACTAATACTTCAGGTACTAATGTATGCCTTATATTACTTTTTGTGAATTATTCTGATTAAGACCTTAAATTTTACCGTGAGTTCAAGAAAAGCAAAAGAATTTAAGTTTTAGGATTCAAATTGTTATTTAACTGCTTCAGTTTGTCATTATCAAATTAAAATCCACAGTTATTATTATTACAAGTAATTTATACGAGATATAAAAATCGAAGAAACTAATCCACTTTTATATATTAATAAGTACGCATTTAAAATTTTCTACGAATGGCTCCGTGTAAGGCATCATACAATTTTTTTTTTGTGTATAGAAACATTAAATATTTAAACAATCTAGTACAACAAATCAGCAGATAGATGTTGTTTAAAACAAATTTGACGACTATTTCAATTGAGGTATAATCTCCTTTACCTCCCAACAGTATGATTAGATGCTGTAGATAATAATTGATACGTGGAAGTGGTACCTGCAGACGCTTTCAACGAGCGCGTTCTGCCTCTGCGCGGCGAGACGCTGCAGCCGCCCCAGCGAGTCCGCCAGCGCCGCGTGTCGAGACACTAGTGCCTCGCCCTCCGGATGCCCTGCAGCCATCGACGTCGCCACGTGACCCATCTCCGATATTATTGCCGCGTACGTGTCCAGCTCCAACTCTACGGCCTGTTACATACAAATATAGTATATCACTTTTCCGCACACTTCATCTATAACTACGATCAAATGTTTTAGTCGTTACGGCTAAACTCAAAATGTACTTAACCTATCTTAAGCAACATGACCCCTATTTTATTGCCAATTTCTACATTATCGCGAGTGAAGCCGCGGACAAAACTTGTACATACTTACAATCAAATAGTATAGTGACAGCTATTGTTTTAATCTTTGCATAGTTAAAAATTTCTACTAATGTATCACAAACTAATGTTATAAAGTGATAGTGATGAGGACTATGATAACTTCAGAAGTGGTATTGAATCTTAAGTGTGGTTAATGAGCAGGTAAATAGTTGATTAATAGGAAATATTCTTATAATGTAGCATGACACAGTATGTACGATTATAGACGTCATCATGCATGACGACATCTTTATTATTACATTGTATGATAAAAAGTATATCGACTAAATAAAAATAATATAACGAATACCTTTCACAGCGTATACAACACTATAACTTGAATGTTTCAATACGTTTAAATATGTAAACAATTAATATCGTTCCGGTCAACAGCAGCCAGCAATAGTACGAGGTCATTAGTATCATTAGTCAATAGCATGTCTTTATTCAAACCGTCATATAATAAAGGTGAGTGAGATGGTTCTCCATCAGTTTGGTGTTTCAGCTGGAGCAGTATAGTAAAGTGTAGTAACCTTATGCCTGGTGAGGAGTTGCGTGGCGCGGTGCCTGTCTCTCCCGACGTCGGGAGTGGAGAGTGCTGCTGCCTTGTCCGCGAGCCAGGAGTCCACCTCTAGCGCGTCGTGCAGGAACTGCTGCGCCTTCAGAGCCGCCTCCAGCTGTGCGGCGCGCGCCTCCGCCGCCGTCGACACCGCAGAGTACGCCTCCTCCAGCTGCTCGCACAATCTACTTATCTATGGAATTACAATAAAAATACATGGGATTTCTTGATTCGTTCATTCGCACCGTTATTAAGCACACCATTATAGCCATGCTTTTAACGAAACAATTAGAAGCACTACTCAAATATCTGTGAAATAATGAGAGATTGGAAAGGAGAAAATTACTGCCGTTATAGAAGTTCACTCTGCTTGTTATTTGATTAGGTTCGGCAATAATTCTTCTTGGTTTTTACATTTGAACTACCAGAGTCAAGCTAAACTCAAACTAAAGTTTGTCTTGGCTTATTTTTAAAATGGACGCACCGATTTAGACGAGATATTTACTGTCTGATAGAGTCTGGGCACGTATTATTACGCTTTTTCGTATGGTTTAGATAGGGCTATGGAAAGAGAGTGCAGGACGAAGTTCTTATAAACTACCGAAAATGTTAGTACTACCCATTTCATTGTAATTCGTCACTAGATGGCGCTATTTTGCGTTTTCTTGTTATGGAATTTTATATTCTAATCTAGAATGAAAGTAACTGTAATCCTAAAGATACCTTATCAGCCTGCGGATGTTTCTCCTCGACTAACGCCCTGCCCTGGTGCAGGACACGCTCGATGAGCGGTCTCCTGCCGATGAGCTCCGCACGAAGCTTCACGTGCTTCTTCTGCGCTGATTGCGCCGCGTGAAGGTCCGATGGAGTCGCCTCTGATGACGCAGCGGCCTTCCTCTCCGACAGCCAGTCCAGCTCGCCGGCCACCTCCGCCGCGAACTTGTACAGCCTGAACGAACGGAACAACTGGATTATAAATGTGTTAACACATTACTTGTAGTGCGTGGGGAGTCGAAACTGCCCTCCGTTTATAGTTTTATTCCGTGCATTACAAAATATAACGTTATGTCATACGACGGAAAGAGCATCACTCGGAATACGTAATATTAATTATAAATAGATTCCATTTTAGTATACACCACGTAGAAAAAAATTGTTTTCACACTATTTATTCTTCAAAGAATTGTGGCAATTTAAATAATTCCAAGTATTTAATAATTAGAAATTATGAAAATAATCAAATTATTTGTAATATCCTAATCGCTAGAACTAGTTTATATTATTAGAACCGTTGAAATATTCCTTATGCCACTGGCACTGAATTATAATAAATTCTTTGTCATACCAAACCGGCGCATAGACACCTACTACCCCTGTGAAGTTGTTTAAATAAGTGTGAGGTTTTTTCAACCTCGTATTGTACGAGAGAATGTCTCACTGTAAGTTGCTCTCCAGGGCGTGTCTCCTGGCAGCGGCTGCGGGTTGCAGGTCCCTGACGGCTTGCAGGACGGCCTGGCTGTCCTTCTCTATGGCGGGACCATCAAAGTGACCCGCGGAGACTAGATCCGCACCTTGCGCAGCCAGCGCTGTGCCCTTCTGTTCCCATTGAGCCAACTCTTGCTCCAAGGCCTGGGGACACAAAAGCGAATATACAATTGTATTACAAAACGCCAAAGCACCAGGTGAACATAAGATTAATATAAGATCCATAAGATTACTTTTTTCACTATGAAATAATATAGAAAATGTCTAAAATTCAAAATATGGAATAATAACCCAATTTAGATACACAATTATTTTTATACTACTCCCATATCTGCGCGACGAAGTTTCGGTCACTTGTGCCGCTAAAAAGTAACCTCAAAATTAATTCCGATAAAGGCGTAGAATAACGTTTACACACCATTGTCATTTCAATAGTAATATGAACTTAGCGTCTCCAAGTTCCTTTGATGTGTGTAGAAACCGGAGCTCCAGTTATCGTGCTGCGTGTATCGTCACGCAATCCGATAGTTCGTAACGCATAACGATAATATCTTCCCACATCTGCATTTAGTCTGACCATAGACGAAACTTCGTCCCGATACACGCAGGTATGGGAGTAGCAACATGATATTTGCTATAAAATACTTCGCAAAAGTGTTAATAGATGGCGTTGTAACATAAGTAACATAGTGTTTAGAAAATTAAAATAACCTTATTCTTAATACGTTATTCCATACTTGTATAAAAATAGTTTTATGTTGAAATATACAATTCGTGTAATTTTAATTTTTATACAATATAAAGTTAAGTCTCATACCTGATGCTGATTCAATAGTCTTTTGCAGCTACGGAGGTCAGTTCCAATCTCTTCGCTCTTCAGCGCTCTCTCCAGGTCTAAGAGACGAGCTTTCGCGTCTTCCACAGACCTAGTAGTCAATTTATTATTATCACTTAAATCGCGACTATTATCGATTAAATCGCGACTATTATCGATTCAATACAGAAAAATATATATACAAGGCGAGTCGGTGCGTTTTTAGTGTGCAACGGTAATATCTCTTGCAATATCTTAAATTTAACATTACTGTTTAGCTCATATGGTAGCCTAGAAGGCTTAATAATTTGAAAATTCCTTTATCAGTAGGAGCCGCACCAAAATCGATTTAGCCGTTCAGGATATTAACCCAAAGGCATTCCGACTCTAGTTTACATGTATGGGGTAGACTAATAGTATTTTTGAAGTTTTAGAAAGAGACAAGTGGGAGTGAGAGTGAGCCGGATAGAGGTATTACCGTCGGTGCTGCCTCTGTGCGGCGGCCTGGCGAAGTTTGCTGCCCTTGTCCCTGGAGGCGGAGACGAGCCCCTCCCAGGCGCCCTGCAGCCGCTCAAGCCGCGCCGAGACGTCATCCGCGCGCGCCTCGTCTGACTTCTGCAGCGACTGACCGATCTGTTCCCGACACACAAACAGACAAACAAATTATACAAGTGAACAATAAACCGCACTGGTTATAACGCATTTTCTTAAGGACTTGTAATACGGAAGCGCACGAACACACGTAAACACATACAAACGTACAATGCTTGGATCAGAGTAAGTATTAATCGGTGCCATACACATTAAGGAGGCCGCTAATATAAGAAACACTGTATAATGTATTCTATCTCATTTTCTCCCACGTTATATATTTTAGATAAAATGTTTGACTCTTTTTAAAGTCGCTTTTCGTTCCATCGAGTTTCAGATCACAAAGGAGCTAGTGAAGTTTCCACTTCAAAAACTATTTTACATGTACGATTTTCGTATTTCCCAGTCTGTCTGATATTAAATCACTAACAAATATGATCAAGTCATTATTACTTAAAATACAGTGTGAATTATTTCGTTATGTAATGTTTCTAGAAAGATCCATTCCTTTTTTTTATTATAACGCAACATAGTGACCGCGCTTGTAGCTGAGGATTAGCACAATACAATCGAAAAACAACGATGATAACCTAGATATCTATAATTCATGAGCTATTTTAACTGTCATGGTGTCTTTTAAAGCGTCAAGGCAGATAGATACATCAGTTAATCCCGAGCGTGAGTAATTGTGACGGATTTATTGATCGAGTATATAAACTGGGGGCGTTAAAAAGGGAGAAGAGGAGGTGGGAGGAATAGGATAAAGTAGAACAGGAGGGTATCGGAGGGACGTTCCTGAAAAATCGAAGTGCCCCCCCTCCCTTACATAGTAATAACGCTTGATCAGAAGACTGTGTGCTTACGCTTTCAACATTTCGTAGTTGCTTCTCGTTGGCTTGCAGCTCCCTCTCGAAAGCTTCGTGCTTCTGCAACTTCCGCTCCAGGTTGGCGAGGTCCCTATTCGTAAAATACAAAAGTGAATTATGTATAGTTTTTATTTACCATGAGCATAATTACATACATACATCATACATCACTAAATGAAATGACACAAATATCAATAATGTAATATAATAATTGCTGTGGGGGACAGCAGCTGAGGTAGACACCATATTTTTATTGCAAAATCGAGCAGTTCGAGCAATATACAATCTGGAACCTTGCGAATCATTAAAGACTAAGTTTCAAGAATTCGGTATCTTACCTCTGTCTTCCCAATACATTCTGGATAATTTAATATATGTTCGCAAAAACTTTGATAAGCTGGAGTTCGTAAAACACAGACATGATTTAAAAACTAGAAACTGTGACAAACTGGTCGTTCCATGTTTTAGACTCAGTAAAACCAGTAACAGTTTTTTAGGTAATAGTGTTAGGTTTTATAACAAAGTCCCAAAGCATATTACCGATTTGCCTGACTTATAGGTTTAAGTGCCATGTTAAGCCCGTTTTGGTGTCAAAGGGCTATTATAGAGTGGATCAATATGTGAACGATGGTGATGTCTGGAATTGACTCCTCTCTGTGCATCCACTAAAATCGATTGTAATGTCTAATGAATTTTAAACATATAAGTATATGTTAAAGAGATAAACCCGATCGAGTTTCTTGCCGGTTCTTCTCGATTACTGGGATGTTTTCCGAACCGGTGATAGTTTTGACGTTCATAAGTGCCTTCTTAGGGCCTAAATTGAATAAATTATTTATGATTTGATTTGATTTGAATGATATTGGCAAAATGTACATCAATAATTACTGTATTTTATACCTTGTCCTGCTGAAAGGAGGCACTATGGCAGCAATTTTATACCTCTCTAATAGTTTTCCAATTACTTAAGGTTACCGCGGTTCTCAAAACATATAACATATATCTGAAGTCTAAAGAGGTGTATGTTTCAGTAATGAACCAACCTGTAGCTCTGGTCTTTTGCTGTCCTCGTCTTGTCTCCGATCCAGGCTTGCAGCTCCTCTGTGGCGGCGACGAACTGTTGATACAAATCAAAATAGAATTATTTTGTCTTCAATATTGCCCAAAGACAATCGACATGTATGTCGAAATGATACGCCTTTACTTATGGTCGTCAAAATTAACAACTTATATTGCAAAGGATATAGACAATTCTAGATATTTATTCGAAACCGTAAGACTGCTAATCAGTTTACAATTCAAAAATACGTTATTCAGTATAGGTCTTGAGAAAGCGCTTATGAACGTCAAAACTACCACCGGTTAGATCCAACAGTCCCCCAACCGTCGAGAAAAAACGGCAACAAATACGATCGGGTTTATTTTTTCATCATACATATTTAACAAATTTTGAGAAACATCTTGCAAATTGATTCGCTGATGGTAGATAAGGTGATAAACTCCTTGTAGCTTCATGGAGTCAATCTATTCAAAGACATGAATGTCTTAAGAGATAATAATTTATGATAACTGATAATTGTTCTTTTATCTTCGCCCAGATGACTTAATATAGCAATAAAAAATCGTTGTATAATTCCCACACAACGTCATGTAACTCATAGGAAAATTATATGATTTTAAAAGTTCAGGCACTTAGAACACGTTTATCCAGCTTCGTCGATGTGTTAAACATGTTGTCAAAATATAAAAATACATACTTGTTGATATGCCAAGCTAGCGAGCAGCCCGCGGCGTCGCTCGGCCGCCGCTTGCCGCACCGCGTCGCGCCGGCTCACTACCGCACCGCGTCGGCTCGCAATACTGTAATAGACGGACATCTTCAAACATATGCTGTTATTTGCTCATCTGGTCGCATTACAGACCGGAAACACATATAACTTCTTAAAAAAAAACAAAACCAAAAGTGAACAGGCGTATCGTAACGACACACGACAGAAGTGAAACCAAACCAATCCAATCCAATCCGTGGTTTCGAGGGAGCACCGATTGGTCTGTCCTATAGTGCAGAAGCGACCGATCTTACTCAATTTTTAACTCATATAATGCATCCAAAAATAATTTCTGCCTACCTTCCAATCAATTTACACCTGAACAATCACGTATTAGCCGGTAGTCCAGCTGGAAAATGCAGGTTTTTATATTACACTGGGCTTACTACCAAGCACAGTACAGTTACTTTGTCGTGGTACAATAATAAAGACACCTATAATTGTTTTAATATTGAATCAGAACTTACTGATCAGCAGCGTAATGAGGCAGGTTCTGCAACGCGGTGGCTCTCCTGGTGAATCCGGAGACGCGCTCGTCCTGCGCGGCGAGGCGTGCCTCCAGCTCCTCGTGCCTCTTCACCAGCGCCTCCGCCTCATCTACTGACGACTACACAACAACATACAACCATTTAGCCATAATCAAAACTTCCTCTGGCATTAATCCAACACTTCAGAAACACTCTGCTTTATTCAGTCTTTTGTTATACTGCGAAAGAGAACGATGGGGAAAACCTTTTGGATAAGGTTGTTACACTGAAAACTCACTAGTTGATATAAGACATTTTTTTTACGACTTTGTGGTCATCATCAGAATATAAACATTTAACTAAAGATGACACCTTTTCGATATTCGTATATGAGCTAAAATCGTTTTAATTTAAATCATCAATATACTCTTAATTTCTAAGCAAACGCAAAACACACGTTATATTTCTACCATTTTGCAAACACAAAACAATAACGGTCCCCTATCATGCTCATAAGGTTACTACCTGTCCGAAAGAGATGGAAAGATTTTCTATGTTGTATGTACAGTACGATAATGCTACTACCCGTATCTGCGTGACGAAGCTTCGATTACCTGTCACGTTAAAATTAACGTCAAAAATCATACCGATAAAGTCACAGAGTTCCCGTTCCAACACCTGTAGTCTTTCCAATAACTTGAAATTAGCGTCCAATAAATTCCTTTGATGTGCGCAAAAACAGTTATCGTGCTGCATGTATCGTGACGCAATCCGATAGTTCGTAACGCATAACGATAATATCTTCCCACATCTGCATTTAGTCTGACCATAGATAAAACTTCGTGCCGATACACGCAGGTATGGGAGTAGCATAATAGTAAGTGTAACGTATGTATATATTGCACGTTATCGCTGGAGACGTCCAGTCGTGAAATCAAGACCAAGGTCAAGGATCAAAGTGAATTAGGGTCGCTGGACTATCTGCAACCAGATCATGTAACAACTTACACCGAACTCGGTATATTCCAAATAAGCCTCATGTGCTCCGGTCGACGCGTCGATCTGGTCCGCCTCCCTGTTGAAGCATTGCAGCTGGACGAGTTGTTTGATGTACGCAGTCCTTATCTTTCCATTCTGTTGTAAGAGGGATAGAAATTATATTTTTGAATATTAACAAAAATTAAGAATAGGTAACAATAGAGAGATAACGGAGTTGTTACGATCTATTTCCGAATATGGAAAAAATGTTTGGATTATTTTAGAAATCTATAAAAACATCGCGAATAAATTCGTATTAACAGACACGAGAGCGTGGTGACTCGCCGACACGCTGAATAAACACGTATTAAAACTTAATCTCTTCGAGTATTATAAACATATTAACAAGTTCTAAAGACAACACACGTCAAAACATCCCCGTTTTTTTAAATATCATCGGTATCATAAATAAAATTTTAATTCCATTCTAGAAAATTCCACCTTAGATTTTTGCCAGATACATAAGCGAGCAATATAATTCGATCAGTGACAGTTTTATTCTGAATATCACGTCGAACACGTCGAACAACACGGAAGAGAAGTCTACAAGAGAATTACAGAAATAGCATAAGTCCTACCATAGAATACTGTACACATCTTTTCTCTGAACAATAGTTCGTTTCACTAATATCAACATAATAACAAAATAAAGTACGTGAACTAACCCTTAGCGATTGCTTTCTGCTCATTCTCCAAGTTCTTGATCCTGTCAGCCACATCGGTGAGAGCTGGGTTGGTGGCCAATAACTTCTTGCCCAGACCGATTACCTCCTTGAACCTGCAGATACCCAAACATTATGCCATAATGATTACAGATATCTTATTCTGAAGTAAATGGCGACCGTCGTAAAATGTTTTCCACTTACTCGTCATCATGGGCTTTGATATCGTCCATCAACTCCTGATGCTCTTTATCGAGTGCCTCGGCTGTAGCGACGTCCTTCGCAGTCGCCTCTTGGGACAGCTGATCTCTAACTTTCTGGAGATCAAAGATATGGCCATCAGAGTTGAAGATAGATACTCGCACATAGTAAATCGGATTAAAAAATCTTAGCATTTGACCACAATCTCATCTCATGTTAAATGTTGATGTGGTCTAAGATTGTAGTCACGCTAAACCTAGAGGCAAGCTGGCTCGCAAGTGCAGCCGCCAGAACACACCAACAGGTGCTAGGCGACAGATTTTCAACTTGAGGGTGGTATGTAGCCAGCCGGACTTAGAGATAACTCTACCTCCATGCTACGGTTTTATTCCTACGTTTATCTTCGACAAAAGCTCTGATCCTGTTGCAAGGTTTGGAACGTTATTAACTGAGCCATCAATCCTCGTTTCAAAAAAAATTATAGTGAAAGGTAGATACACAAAATAGTAGAAAGCTATAAAACATTGTGAAGGAACGGAATATTGTTTGAGTGGTTAATATGTTGTGAAAGGTAGCTGACCTGCACCCAGGTCTGCAACTGAGCGCTGCTGTTCCCGAAGATCTGGTGTCCGACAGCACTCTCCAAGCGGTTGCGCCTCTCGGCGGCCTGCGCCTGGCAGCGCTCCCACATCTCGTGGATCTGCTTCTGCCGCGACTCCACGTTGCCTCTCTCCGTCGGGTACTGAGACTTCACCCTGAAACGCACCACTTTCTTAAACTTCCACCACTCTAACATTTTTTATCTACTACTCTCATTTTTCTATTTTAGCTGATTTCATACAATAAATAAACTACGTTTTCTATTTTTTAAATTTATTATTTTCTACTTTTATATTATATCACTAGCTCTCACTGTCGGATTTAGCCTGACTCTTCAATTTGAATAAATTATTATGTATAATAATAAACATTTAGGATTTTAAATTGGAACCAAGCTCTACAAGGGAAGGAAAAGGAAAAGAAGAGTACACTAAAGGATCTAAGAATATAAAAGACTAATACGTCAAAAAAGTTTTAAATTTGAGGGTAACAGTAACAAAATACGAATAAAAGTATTTCTTACATTACGTTATGTTTTTCATACCATATCATAAGGCTGCGTGTAAAGTTCAATCAATATAGGTATGGATAGTTTGGTTTATTCGTTACCAATCGTGACAGTCATTGTCACAAGAACATTTAAGTAAACACAGAATACAATACATAACAGTAAGTAACATACCACACCTATAAAAAAAATGTAAATGATATATAACAATATAAAGAGCAGTTATGTGCGTGGATCGAACATACAATCTTTCAGCTTAATAGTGGGGCTTACAATGACGTCCATTTAAAGTGGTAATTACTGTTCTAATACGGTCACTGTCAGATTCCTAGTTTAGTAGTACTATTACGTCACTCAGAAAATCGCGCTCCCTCATTACAATTGCTAAAAAAAATTAACATGATTAACACAGAGTACTTTCTATTACTTTCTACCACCCTGAGTTACATATTTAACGTACAATTATTGTTGACTTAAAAATGCAAAATTCAAAAGAGAATTTCATCTTTTATTTAATTGTACCGCTATTTTATCGAATTCAACGTTGCTGGAGTTTGAATTAGTTTATGACATAAAATTCAGTTGCAAAATAGCGGAGATACATCAAAACGGATATCTTAAAGCTTGTTGTTGTTGTTGTTGTTGTTGAAATTGTATACTCATATCGGTCAAGTTTATGATTATGACATATTTTTATCGATATTTCATGTATTATCGAGTAATATGTATCGTTTGTAGTTGAAGCTGGTTTTCAGTGTTTAACATGTTTCAACTCCCCTTTGCTCCTCTCCATATGGGTTATGTGTAGGTTAGTGCGTTTGTTTGGACGAGTTTATGAAAGCTGAAGGTCCGTGTAGTGGTGAGATTGATGGTAAGGGAGTACTCACGAGTCCGCTAGAAGGCTGACGGTGTTGACCTTCTCCCGGAGAGGCTCGAGTTCCCTCTCGAGCTGTGCGTGCCTCCGCTGCAGCGCGCGGACGGTCCTGAGATCCGCAGCGAGGTCCGACCCTCCCGCCAGCTGCTGCTCCTTCTCCGCCATCCAGTCCAGGGCTTCGTCACAAGTCCGGCTGAACAGCTCCACACTACCGATAAATTACAATACTTTTAAAACTATCCTTCCCAAAGTCTACAACGAGAAGTACCTTTCAAATGCAACTACTGGAAGAAATATTTAGTATGTTTGGATGAAGGTTTTCCATTTGAGGAAGCTACCCGGAAGGCATCAGTATATAGCATCAGTAAAAACTCTATCGCCATAGCAAATGTCCAGACCTACTTTTATTTACTTCAGAATAAAAGGTAATCTTATACCTAAGAAAGGACCAAGTGTAGAAGTAAAAGCATAAATAAGGCCACTTAAAAATTCACACAGATATATCACATTATGGCAGAAATTGGAACCGAAATCGATATATGAAATATTCAAAAACGCAACTACTAAGTTATCGGTTCAACAGTCGAAACTCGCCTAAACTTTCTCGAAAAACTTTTAGTACCAACCTAGAGGCACCTTCCAGACTCTTCTCCTTCTGGTGCTTGAGCCGGAGGAGGCGGTCCCACTGCTGGCGGAGCTGGTGTCTCCGCGCTGTGGCCTTTGCAGCCTGCCCGTGCCTCGCCGCCACCAACTCCTCCGCCGCCTCTTCTATCTGCTCTAGCCGTTTCGACGCCGCTGATAGGTCCGTTACGAATTTCTGAAATCAATCTCCATTTACTACCACACAAATCCCGGATCTGAGGTACACCTGAAACGTACGTACTGTTATGACCTCATAATATTAATAAGAAATGCCAAGCAAGCAATTATTGAATTATTATAAAAGCGATTGTATCTTAATTAATAAGAGAGTTATACGAGTAATTCATAAGTCGTCGCGAACAGTCTTAATTAAATAGTCATTGTAAGTCTCCTGCCGAGACAATACACCTTTTGTGTCCACTATATTAAATAATTGGCCGTGTGAAATTTTGGCTTTTTTAAAAAGAACCTACAGACAGCCATCCTAACAGTAGCCTAATACTGTACATATGTTCAGTAAAAGAAGTTAAGAAGACATACCTCGTACTTCCTCTTGGCTGTATCCACGCTGTCTTCTCCGTCATCGGTCCGGAGCATCTTCTCCTTCTCCTTCATCCACTTGTCGAAGTCATCGCACTCCGCGAAGAAGCTGTATAGTTTGATCGCGTCCTCTAGCTGAGCGCGTCGCGCCGCCGATAGTAGTCAACAACTCATCTGTAACGACTCAACCTCATATGTCTACTCTCTACTTCTCTCTCTCTATTCTGTCTCTCTCTCTCTCTCTAATTTATCTAATGTTATACTTTACCTATTTTTACCTAATTTACCTATTACTAGGAATAAAAGGCTTCCAAAAAGGACAGACTCGATCATTAGACCAACTCATAACACAATGCTTATATCAGACACTCGGAAGTCTAGTTTGTTTTAACTTGACTACATGATGATAATACTCGCAAACATTGATGCATTTAGGTTTACTCACGATACTTCTAAAAGTCAGTAAATAATGAAGTAGTTTTCTATTGCTACTCCCGTACCTGCGTGTATCGGCATTAAGTTTTTGTCTATGGTCAGACTAAATGCAGATGTGGGAAGATTATTATCGTTATGCGTTACGAGCTATCGGATTGCGTGACTGATACACGCAGCACGATAACTGGGCCAGCAGTTTTTACGCACAACAGAGGAATTTATCGGACGCTAACTTCAAGTTATCGGAGAGAAACAGGTGAGGGAACGTGTCATCTGTGCCTTTATTGGAATAATTTTTGAAGTTAATTTTAACGCAACAAGTAGTCGAAGCTTATATGGGAAGTAGTAGTAAAGACAGCAAGAGTAACGTAGAAAGGTCTCTGACGACATAAATCGGTTATCAAAGATCTTTAAAAAAATATCTGGAGAAGATTGGCACAGAATAGGGCCGAATTGTAGAGATAGGAGAAGGAGACAAAAAATACTGTGATAATGGCGATAATACTTGAACCTACTGGTATGTATCGACATTCATCTGGCCTAAATATCCAGTATACATGACTTCTTTCTATAAACCGGCTATCGGCCAAATAAAAAGATTACTTTGTAATGTGGTCAACAAACATCCTTTGAATAGAATAAAAGTGAAAAATACATCGGTAATGCAGATATGTGGGTTAAAATCTTATATTACAAAAGCTTTTGTCACCTTATTCCAAATCCAGTCTTGCCCGTCTTAAAAAAATGAACAATATGAATAAAGGTCTATCTCACCATAGTCTTTCTGAATGTCGACCATCCTGGTCTCGACGCTGACGGGTTTCTGCTGCGGCAGCTGAGCTCTGGACGCTCTCCGAGCCGAGGGTTTGTTCCTCTTCACGGGTACTACTTGCTTCACGAGCACCGTCTTCTTCACGCGTTGGACAGTGCGCACCTTCTCCGGTCTACGGACTTGGACCTGGTGGAGGATTATTTTTAAAATAAACCATTGAAAAAAAAGATGAAGTTGTTTGCACCCCTTTGCATTCACCCTACAGATGCTGAGACCATCGTCTTGCAGGGTGAATAGCCCGAGACTGTGTTTGGGACTTGAGATGTTAGTATAGATTTACAAACCTTCAAATCAAAAATACTTTATTCAGTTTAAGCTCTGAGAAGGCGCCTATGAACGTCAAAACTACCACCAGTTTGGACGAACAATCCACTCATCGAGAAGAACCGACAACAACCTCGATCTGGTTTATCTTCACATGAAACATAATATACCACATATTTAAAGTCCGCCGCTCGCTAGCTACCACCCTCAAGCTGAAAATCTGTCGCCAAGCACCTGTTGGTGTGTTGCGGCAGCTACACTTGAGCGCCAGCCTTCCTCTAGGTTTATCTGGACTACCATATTAGACCACATCATCATTTAACATCAGATGAGATTGTGGCCAAGCACTAACCTATATAATACAAAAAAAAACATATGAATTAGCTGTGGACTAACCGGTACGACTCTGGGTTCGATCTCCCGGACGTAGTTCGCGGGTACGAAGCCGTCGGTGCGGTCCGCCTTCCTCACGGACCACCAGTCCGGATTCGTTTTGTTGATGAGGAACATCACCTCGCCTTTTTGCATCGATATTCCTTGACCGGTGAACGCGTATAGAGCTTTCACCTGACGGACAAAAACATCAACGATTTTTTTTAATATACCATGTTACGCTACAAGATCTAGCAAAGACTCATTTCCCAAGGAATATAAATAAGGGTAAATATTAAAATCTATATCTAATAACGCAATGGTGGTACTGTGTGTATAGTTTTAAAAAAATAAGCTTCCTCACAGGTATGTCAATGATGTTTCAGATTATTTCGCCAAAAGATTCTCTAACACCTTATTCGTCCAAAAAATCGCCCAAAAAATGAAAATATTATTTAAAATCAACAGTCAATATACGTAATTTTTTTATTATTTGTTACTTCAAATGTTCCCAATTGCCTTAGCCAGCAGAAATTTTATCCAACGAATTCCACTATAATTAAATACTTTAACAAAAGTCTAATAAAGACTAATTAATATGCGCCTTTTTTTTATTTATTTTTTCCATAAAATCCCTAATATTTTTTAACGTTTCTAATGTTTCTTCATGTTCCCCCTGTAAGAATTCCCTAACGCTTTATTCATCCCTAATTTCCCTCAACAAATTCCCTCCTAATTTGTTAAATTTCTTGCAAATTCATTATTATCGTGGTACAAAACCGTAATGTAATTTCTCAAGTAGTGGAGAGATCCCGCCCAGATATGATGTCACGAGATGGTCATATTACCTTGTGGGACTTGTCTCTCCTCGGTGACTGTCCTATGTTCGAGTCTCTCGACGGGCTCCTCCTCCCAGACCTCGGTGGGCACCAAGCCGCGACTCGTTCACCCATTCTTCTTCCTCGATACCAGGAGTCGACTCCACTTCTGTGGGTAACTGGAATATAACATTAGTTTTAATACACTGAACATACATTTTTTAATATAAAAAGTTTATAACACTGCAATTAATGAGGTGTACATAATTAGTAATGATTTTAATCAGTCAGTTAACAGATTGTCATTCGACACTTTTTCATAGTTATGTTAGTATTGTCGTCGTTTATGAAATACAATTTTGTTATTGTGCACAAATGAATTAAAAATAACAATTAGAAAGAAAATTGTCATAATGATTTTATGCCAAGTTCTCAAGTGCAGCTGTTAGAACTATGGTAGTAAACTAGGCGACTATTACAAAATGCTCCACCGACCACATTATCGTTTAATTATAATGATTTCTAACCGACGTCAATCAACGCGATGTCAGAAAACACTATTATTGAGCAACTATCTGATACCGATCCCTTTGTCCGCGTTATATATTATCTTAATAATGTTGATATATTTTGCGTACAAATTGGAGTTGAGTACCCGATCATAAAAAGCTTAAGCGAGGAACATTCTACATAAACGCCGCAGTGTTCCCAAGTGGATGACGCAAACTTATTGACGCTACTATATTTGGTGTTTGATGTCGCATTGTTTACAGATTGACGTTATATATAAGCAATATTATGTGGAGGGATTGATGTTGCACAGTCAATAAAACAATATCACTAATTCCCAGTCGAACACTTAGCGATGTGGGTAGTTGTTTCTATAAACAATTTTGCAGTTACGTAGAAGCTTCCGGAACATTCGAAAGTAGACTTAATAATACAATGTTACTAATTCCCAGTAAAACATGTGGCGATGTGGACAATAGTTTATAATAATATCGCGCAGTTACGTATAAGTTTCCGGAACATTCGAAAGTAGACTCAATAATACAATTGTACTAATTTCCAGTGGAAAATGTAGCGATGTGGGTAGTTATTTATAAAAATAATCCCGTTACATAGATGCTTTTGGAACATTCAAGCACATTTGAAAGTATGTTTGTGTTATATTTTGGAGATCAGTATGGGTTTCTAGGATTGTGTACCTGCAGGCAGCGTATCCCGGCGTGGTGAAGGCGGTCGGCGTGCGCGGCGAGGGTCTGCAGCTCGGCGGCATGCGCGCGGATTTCGTCGTGCAACGCGCGGTGTCGTGCAAGCAGCGCGCCCGCGGACGGGCGCGTCGCTTCCACAATCCTCCGTCGCCACTAGGGGACGCTTCTCCTTCATCCACGACTCCGCCTCGTTCGCGTCCCCGTAGAACTGCTACCCAACACAACAAACTTACTCACCTTTGCATATTCAGCGTTTCAAATAACATGATAGCTGTCAAACCGATATCCTACTTAGAATGATACAACAAAAAATGTACGGGAGGGAAATTAATAATATACAAATGTAAGGTATGGAACATAAAAGTGAATGAGAAGATAATAGAATAGTACAATGAGAGTGTAAAAGTAATAGATAAGGAATGAAATAGCGCGAAAGAGATAGTTTAAGTATTGTTGTGATTAGAGTAAGGAAGACAAAAAATAAGGTTAAGATGGCGAAACGTCGTCTTTTTCATTTACATAAATGTCTATTTACAAAATACGTTTGACTGATTTTTATGAATGTATTTATTTGTACTCGTAATTTATTTACTATAAAAGTGGCGCTGTTGCCGAGTACTAACAAATATGTTTTAATTTACACATGCAAAAAAACATAATCTATATTTTTTGCGTCCTAGGATCTTTCAATATTTTTTTATTCAATACTTTTTATATATCCATGATTTATTAAAGTATGTGATAAAATAAAACCTGCCTACCTGGTCCGCTACTTTTAAATACTGTAGTATTCATTGTTGAATTTGTATTTCCAATTAAAATAAAAATATGTTCTTTTATTTTTTGGAGACTGTACAATTATGACTATTAGTGCGTGCAATTAGCACGGACACGATTATCTTCTCACTTGAAACGGTTAGTACTTCAATACATGTATTTTTTGACGTGGTAACGTCTTATAAATCGATGAACTCCGGCTGCACGCACGAAAAAGTATGGATCATTGTCATGTTCCGCTTGAGCGCGTGCAAGCGAGAGCGCCGAACAAGCGATAGAGAGGCGCGATCGGTTTAAGCGTTCGGCTTGGGACGCAATGTTTTCTGATGACGTCATCCCGTAAAATTATCGTCCGTAAACCGACTTTACACACAACCATTTTTTTTTAAATGTAATTATTATTTTCGCAGAAAACTACTTTGTGTTGGACAAAAATAATTAAAAGCAATCTTTTCTTATAGATATTGTAGAGCTCTGTATATCGATTTTAATTACACTCTGTAATAAATGGATTCCAATGGAACATTCTAGATTGAAATGAAATAAAAGTGTATGTTTTTTTATGAACCTGGTGTGCTTCGGCAGCGTCCGCGAGCTGTTTTTCCCTGGCTTCTGCGAGTTCGCGCAACACCTCCCACTGCTTGTTTAGGGAACTGAGTCTGCGTTCTATCTCCGCGCTCTTTGGGTGTTTCGCGTCGATCAAACTGCAATAACAATAACATTATACAGTTTCTGTCTTCAGAGAAATTTTCAAAACGGCTGAACAGATTTTGATGCAACTTTTAATCTAAAATTGGAAGATTTATTTAAGCCACATACCTACCTAATTTCTTCAAGCATTAAACAGTGATAAAAAACTTAACAGAAATAATTACGATGACATGAACACAATGGAAGTGATTATTACTTGAAAAGAATTACTAAAATTTTATACTCCCAGTAATCGAAGCCGCTTTGTAATTTGACTTCAAAATGGAATGAAGCGATATATTATTAGAAACGTTCTCATAATACACTCCTAGATTTTATAGTTGATTGTTAAAAAATATGATAACGAAAACTTAACACATATCCTATACAAGCTATGTCCGTGTCTTTTTATACACGTTCGTAATATTTTTATTGAACTATACATTCAAATGATAGAGAAATTGTTATTGCGTGAACATTCTCCATGTCTAAATATATGTTGTCGAATGGTAAAAAGTTCATGTACCGCAGTGTCATCTAGTTATGAGTTAGCTAAAATCTAAATCTCAAAATGGCACATTATTGTTTTAATTTCATGACATCGTACATTATAAATTTAATGGTTTAGTAAAATAAAAAGTTTGTACAAATGAAAAAATTTACAAATACATTTTTTACATATAAATGATAATTTTACAATACATAATTTGTTATTATACAAAAGTTCTGTAATAAATCAGGTATTTATTTAATTTATATGCTGGCAACAGTCTGTGTTGTTAAAATGATGTGTTATGTTACAGTTTGGTGTAACGTATAGATAGGTACCTCTGTCCCTTGGCGCGATGTCGCTGCGAGACATGGTCCCGCGCCCTGAGCTCGTGCAGCAGCGCCGTGTGCTTCTGGCGCAGCGCCAGCACTCCGCGCAGGTCCTTCGCTGCCACCTCCGTGCGACAGATGCGCTGCTTCTCTGTCACCCAGCCTGCACCACACACTCAACTATACACTCCTTAACTCCGACACCATGCACCAACGGTACTTACTCGTCTATATCCCATAACCAACCGATACCGTCACCACCATACATATCGTGAATAACCGACGACACATTGGCTCACTTTTAATTTGACACTGTCTCATCCTGTCTCCTATTGCCTACTCTACCTCCTCCTCCTCATCATTTCCTTAATAAGCTTGTATAAGCTTAGAACCCGATTGCAGCACACATACCGGGTGGGTCCAATTCAAAATAAAAAAAAATGCTTTACTTATTCAATTTAGACCCTAAGAAGGACGAATTCCGTCAATCTTGTTCGGTAGCTCAGTGTCTGATCATACCTTCGAAGAAATAAGAGATCTGGCGGAAGACCATCCCACAGCTGGTCATTTCTACTGGTATCGTTGTAGATTACAGAATTACCCTAAGCATTATTTTAATATTTTAGTACACTACGGTATTACCTTCTTCCTCGTCATGGTCTTCTAAGAACTGGAACAAGTTTCTGAGCATCTTCGAGTCTCGCCTTTCGGTCTTTAGGCGGCGGCGACGAGGCTGTTATAGAAATTAATTGTTGTATGTAAATTCAAGGTGATCAATCATTTCATAATGTTAAAAGTTTGTCAATGGAATACGTTTTAACAATTATTGGCTTTGGGTTAAAATATCGTTATATATTTAGTACTCACAGTAGTAGTTTAATATCGACTTATTACAAATATATGTCGATTCAATATTAATAGTTGTATTTTTCATTTCTTAATTTTTAGAATAAGCAAAATACGTCTGCTAAAATCCTATTTGTTGATTGTCACTTGTATGTCATATTTTATCGATATAAGAATATTTGTAAATTCACTTTTGTTTTTTAGCTGTAAGTTATCCTTAAAAGGTTACTGTTACGTAAAAGTAATGCATAAAAAGTAACGCATACGCATGAAGTTCAAAATCAGATTATTACATTTACCCCCTACATATAACCCCCCCCTCTCGACCTCCCCCCCCCCCCCTTTTCTATTCCGTTAACGTACGATTTCACGCGCGCACCTACACGGTTACTGTTACCAAAGATAATTCGAACAAAATTTAGAAACTGTGAACTTTTGGTGCTTTCCATGTGTCCTGACTTTCGCATCATCAATCTGGTGAGCAATTATAATTATCCAACAGTTATACTAGAGTTCTTAAGATAATACCGATGGTTGATTCCCGTTGCTTATGTAACTAGTCCTGTTAATAGCACAAAGGAGTGTGGACGGGTGTTTGTTACTCATTCATGCTAAAACTGCTAAACGGATTTTGATGAAATTTCGCAATCATATAATTTATATTTCAAGATAACACATATGTTATCTTTTATACAGATATTATTTAAATCGGTCAAAATGTAACAAAACAATAAATGTTATATAGGTTAGAAAACTTTAACCTTTATGGTTTTGGACAGGCAATGGGATAATTGAATTGGAAGAGGTAGAGGGGCAGGGGTCGGGGCTCAAAGGAGTAACAAAATGGCTGGCAGCCACAGCTATCCAATTAAATCGTTTTTTTTTAACCACGCTCTTGTTTTGTAAAAACACTAACGCACACAGGAGTTTTAGTTTGATAGTGTTCTTTAACCCCGAAGTTAGATTGTGTAGTAATTAAGGTAGAGTTTGTATAAACAAGTAAGTAAGTAACCTATCATATTCATCTTGTAGATGCGCGAGCTGCTGTGCAAGCTGGCGCGTGGGTTGTGGCGGCCCCTCCGCGCTGGCTACCGTGCCGCACCAGCCGCCGGATGCTTTCGTCCACGGCACCCAGTTGCAGCTCTTGCAGCGCGTGTGCCTGCAGCAGTCGCTCCACGTCAACCAGGTGCCGCCCCACCTCCTCCGACTGAAACTGGCTCTGAAACAATCACACCACAAACATTAGTGCACCTTGCTAGCCAAAACAGCTCGTATGCCGTCACGGCAAAATGCATGACGCTCTTTTATGCCGTCACCACCCCTTGCCGCCACCACCCCTTTACGTCTCCACTCTCGACTCACTTATGCTGCATTACGCAGTTTGCGTGCGTAGTTAGTTGCGTACTACATCTATCCAACTATACCATATTTTACACATTTTACATTATAATTCATAATATTATTCGTTTTGAAACTGGTTGTGAGCAGTTCTAACATTATGTGCACTAACATCAAGTGTTACGTAATTAATTTTTTAATATTAATTTAATAAAATGAAATGGAATAGACGTTTAACGTATTATTATAATGTAACATTACCGTAATTTTATCACATATTGCATTTCGTTGTCTAATATAATATATAAGCGTACGACAAATGTTATCGGATCGAGCTATATTAAAAACGTCAAAGTGATATATTAAACTCGTGTCTTTGAAGTATTCGATGTAAATATATATATGATAGAAGCCATACCTTCATATCTACGAGTGTGTGTCTAACGGTGTCAGCTTCCCGTAGCAGCGCCATGAGCTTGGCAAGCAACCCCAGTGAGAGCCGGTGCCTCTCCAGCAGGTCTAGCAGTTCCCGCCAGCGCGCCAGCACCGCCTGCTCCGTGCGTGAGACCGTCTCCGCACCATGGTACCGCTCCCGCACCAGCTCCGCCGCCATCGCCGACAGGTCCTCGAAACGCTCCGTCCTGAGGCACATTACCATACCGACATCATCCACATTGTCAGGTGAACAGAAATGGCCATCTGGTACCTTTCATCAATAAAGTAGTGTTCATTCATTCATTTCATGATATAGATTCATAACTGCAACACAGCTAGCAAGATCTGAACATAAATTGGGCCTAGTCGTGTCACGCATCCACACAGGCAGCCATTAGTCATATAAGGGTCAGCATTCGACCAGTCTATCTGACTGAACCATACTTGAATGAATTGAAAGAAAGAATTGAATTGAATGTCTTGTGGTAGAAAGTATGACGGTTTTATTTTTATTTGTGCTCAAGAGAACCCCCCCCCCCCCAAGGCAATAATTAGATTATGAAACAACAACTGACAGAAACTAGTTGTATTTTACTACGACTTGCCACCGGGTGGCATTGCAGCAAGACAACTTTCATTAGCTGTCCACCGCAAAAAAAATAACAAATCATATTATACATCAGTCTGAATAATTTTCAGTTATATACAGTTAAAAAAAAATTACAGTCCTCAATAATGACATTTGCTCGCATTAATGTAATTTTGACATATCCCTTGGGGAACAGTACTTTTTTGGGTGAAATGTACCCTGGCCTTTTCTGTAAAATTTCACATTGACCGATTGATTTGTTAAAGCGTGAAAATGTGGCAAGCTAACAAAAAACCTCATATTTGCATTTATTACATTAACTAAGATGTATATAATAACATTAAAAAAATTGAAATGTACACACAGAATTACAGACTTACTAACACAGGTTTACGTTGATGATATTTGATAGTGAAAAAAATGTTGCATGAAATTACTAAGTTAGTATATGAATATCTGTTTCTCAAACATTAGGACTAATAAATACAATTTCTAATTCATCTTATAAAATGAAACTAAAAGAAAGCGGCTCGAAGGATTATATGTATTGACTTACCTAGCAAGTATATCAGCGGAGATGGCTTCGTGCTTTTTCACAGTCGCATCGACTTGAGCCAAGTTGGATCCGTAGCGGGGGTCAGATAGTACTTGGATCATCTCCTTCAGGTATCCTTTGCGGAGAACCGACTGTGGGACAACATATCTCCTTAATACCGACATTAACACTTTTAACTATACATTGAAAGGAGTCATCTATAAATTACGTCAATAGTGTAAAATGATGGGCTTAAGCAAAAAAATAACACGAGATAAAAACACCGCGTTCTAACTATTTGAAAAGTGTTTTTTTTTTTTTTATATTCATGATAATTTTCTTCACAATTAACGGATAACATTAATTTTGGAATGACGGAGTCTAGGCGAAAAGAAGTGTAATAGTTTATCGTTAAGACCCTTTCTATAGTGTAGATGATTATCCATAGTGTGGATGTCATTTATTACCTGTGCCCAGTCATAGGTGTGTATTTATTCATTCAAAGCAGCTAATAAATTCACACAGTCTTGCGGCCGCGCAAGTATAGTTTGTACACAGCATACAAGTCAGCTGTTTCGTAGCATATTGTGTGTGTACTTATATTTATTTTTAACAAAACACGTGCTACGTAACCTTTTTGCTAATTGTTTGTAAATTGTCGGTTTATTATACATCAATAATGCATTGTGGTTGTAGCTTAGAAGATAATAAGAATGCCGCCAGTTAAGTATCAGAGTTCAAGTGCAACAAAATGCGAATAATTAATTTTAACCTAAATTTTTGTATTACGACTCTCTTATTTTTTTATAGCCAATTAATTGACTAAAAATATACTACGAAAGGAACTTCGCTCCAACCGAGTGTTCCACGACACTCACGCATTTTTATTTACTTATATCCATATTAATATCCAAGAACATTTTAGATATTCGGAGATGAATTTGTTGACCAGCCGATACCCTACTGGTTTTAATCAATAAATGAACATGACTTAAGTATTTATATTATCGTAGGATGTATGTAGTCGTGGGGGTCGAGTGGTTTGACTGATGGAATGCCGATTCGATCCACAGGTTCGAAACCCTGATTTTTTTTTATTCGAGTGATTTTTTTTTAATTCGCATACACTTACTCATTTACTTTAGTAACAGTAACAGTATCGGGTGAGAGTGAAAGAAAATATCGTGAGGAAATCTGAACATGGCGATTATGGTCAAATCTTTCTTCAGGAAGAGGCGTATGACCCTGCACTGAGTCTCTTACAGGCTCGTATGAAGTATTTATTACCTTTGTGTTGAATTTATAGTTGAGTTGTTCGAGTCTCTGTTGCCGCAGTAATTCGGTTCGCAGGGCAATCTCTCTCGCGTGCTCCGCCTGGAAATCGAACCCGTTATTATATGGAAACAAAACGAAATTATTGTGTTCCTTATATAACCGAATTCTGTTTAAATTATCAAAACAATAATATAAATCCACTGGAACCGTTACCTCTAACAAAACCGTACACTATACAATCAAGACACTGTCATTTCAATTTATTAAGTTTTTTGACCAAATGCAATAAGGTTCCCCGGACATGAATGAACCAGTAAAACGGAATCTACTTCATAATTATTTAATTTCCTATGACATGATATATGAAATTAGACTTATTTAACAATGTATACCACAGTTTAATAACAATAAATGAAGGTCGAAAAGTACATTAAATTCGATTCATGACTAACAAGAAATAATATAAAATGGAATTAATAAGCTCTCAAAGGAATCAATAAACTAACTATTATAGTGAACTATTCATTTACGTAATATCTCGCATTTCGAGTAAATTATAAGAACGCGAGATACTTGTCGACAGATTAAAAGACCAACTGTTACTCAATTTAACTCGAGCTCATGGAAGATTAGTTAATTGTACTTATATATCGAGGTAATAGTTGAGAGGACAATTATAAAAGTATGACGTCATCACACGTTAACGTCGTCCTTAGACGTGTGAACGGTTCGACTGTCCCGCACGTGAATGATCCGCGCTCCTTTTATTTCCTACTGACTACGCTAATGGCCTGACAGGCTTCTACAGGACCACTAAAGGGAGCGCTTAAGGCACTCGCGCGATTTTATATTGGCAACTAGCTCAAGGGCACATGATGCGCCTCGGCTTGGACTTGCCGGCATTGTTGGCCATGTTGCCTAGGATCGCATCTAAGCTAAGCTATACTTAACTGTACACGTCAGTAAACTATAAAATCTCACTTGTACAAATCACTGACGCCTACATGTATTTGAACGAACTAATTACGAAACGAAACTAATTTAGTTCAAATAAGGAACAAAAAGAAAACCTTTCCACTATATGTGTACCTACTGCGTGCACATATATGGGGTGGTCTGTATATGTAGTAAAAGATCCCCACTCCTTTTCTACTACGATTTTTATAATTTTCCGTCGTCTTAGAGAGTAGTTGTTAATATTTTTGACGTGGTCTTTGCAACGAAATATACAGTTTCAAGTTAAGAATCCACTGACCTGTTCCAGTTTCTGCCAGGCCCTCTCCAGGTCCTGCGGGAGCTGTCCTTCGAGCGGGGTCCAGGCTTCACCGACTAAACTCTTCTGCATTGTGTTTATGTCGAAGTATAACGCTTCGATTTCTGAACGTTCCTTATATCTGGAAAAGAAATCCATCATCTTAATTTCAAGCGGGTACTTAAACACATGTACATAGCTTTACCGATACATTCTAGACTTGATGGTGGTAGATAGACAAACGGAGGATAGAAAATACCTTAAAAACCGTTTATTAAAATATGTCACGTAAAATTTTACCTTTTTATAATTCTCTCTGTTCCGTCATCACATTAACAATAGACACCCCTCTTCCTCCCACCATGTACAAATATATACGTACATTATTTATATATTTACAAGTATACAACGAAAGATATTCTATCGTATCAAAAGTAAAATTAAAGGAAAAAAATGCGAAACCGTTTAATCATCACGTTTCCTTAGATCCCCTGAACCCCCTGTCGCAATAAGCGACACCTCCTCGCCCTGTATGAGTGCGAGCGTACTTTATGAACGATCCCTAACAACATGGCTAGTTTCGTTATCATGTAACGCATGAACCTACACCAATCGAGTCAATGTCCAAAGACTGAGACAAAACAGAACCCAACCACTTTAGACAAAATTCGCCATATCGGCACGTTCAGACGTATCAGATGAGATTACGCGGGACTCGTTTAGGTTGTGGGCTTTCGGAATCTGGTATATTCAACAGCCGATATAAATAACTTACAAAAGTAAAACAAACAAATATTTACTTATAACTGATACTGGCAAAAACTTTCGCGATGTCATTAAAAATATTTCTCTTATGTTGATATTTGATAGTGTCTGTGTGTGTGTAGTATCAGAAAAAATATATATAAACTAACTTGGGCGGTTTTTCAACAGTTCTGTACTGTTTGAAGGCGAGCAGGAGACGTTGGATGCCATCCAAAGAGTTCGGGAGGTCGCGTCCGTTCAGCTCGAGGATCTTGAGTCGGATCCACTCAAGCAGCGTCGTCATCAGCTTACTGTACTCGGTCTTGCGTCCGTCGCAGTCCACCAGTTGTCCGATTATCTACAAACATCATTAATGCAGTACCTGCAATCTACGAATATTGTTAAATAGTCACTTTTCACATCTGTCTGTGGGTATCCTTAGTTTTTCTTAACTACTCAATCGATTTTGATACGGTTTTCACTATTATATAGATAATTTCTTCCCGAAGGTTTTTAAATGTATAATAAATATATACAGTGGATTTCATTAATAACGAGCTCGGTTGTAACGACTTTTCAGTTATAGCGACGTCAGACTTACATCCCTTGAGTTTTTAAAGCATACTTTCGTTGGAAATGCTTTCGGCAATAGCAACTTCGGATATAGCATCAATTTCGGGTATAGCTACATGTTGTTATGAACCATTTGTAACAAATTCGTAGAAAGTCCATTGTACATCTTAACAATCAATTCCTACTAAGAAGTCCGACATGGTATATGTCTATCTTCGATCTTCACCGGTTGGTGTGTTCCGGCAGCTGCACTTGCGAGCCAGCCTCCCTCTAGGTTTAGCGTGACTACCATCTTAGACCACATCATCATTTAACATCAGATGAGGTTGTGGTCAAACGCTAACCTATAAAGTATTAAAAAAAAACTTAGATACTTCTATGACTTTAATGAACCATAAATACCACGGTAGCACTGAATTCATAAAATATTATGAATTTATGTCGTTTGGACACATCCGTGTGAAATCTGGGTAAGCCAGTGAGAATTACATAGGCAAACAGAAATAAGAGACAACATACATTAGCGATTCTCCTTCCGCTCTTTTGTTCGTTCTTCATCCTGGCGAATGTGTGGTAGTAACTCGCGACGTACGTCATCACTGATTTCTCATCCGGCCGGTGTGTGTCCACGTCTGATGATCAAATCATATATATTTTTTCTATACACACTATCGAAATAGTCGTTTCTGCTAAAAAAATCTCGTGGGACTTCATATATGTGGATCGCACAAATAATTGCTTTGTATCAAATTCGAAGCCAAAATTATTATTACGCCATCCTCCCATCACACCCCACTTGAACTAGATATCTTTGTCTATAGACGGCTTAGAAATATCCCACTTCTGAACAAAAGTTTCTCTTTGGACAAAAGAAAGACTTTGCTAGTCATATAAAATATTGGTAAATCTTTTTTGTTCCCAATTTCTATAACTAGTTGAAAAATATCCTACTTCTGAATAAGGGCCTCTATATTAAGTAAAGAAAAACCCTGCTGTTCATACAATGTACTGGTAACATCTGAGGTAGAAAAATAATTTATTTTATCCCCCTTGTCTATAACCAGCTTCAAAGTATCCCATTTCTGAAGAAAAGTGAGGGGTGATATTAGCTGCAGAATTTTTTTTTATCCCATGGTTCTATGAAAACATATCTCAACTGTTTAGGATTACTCACTACGTTCTCTTCCGTTCGTTTCTATGATTACAGTATGAGTCGTTTAAAGAGAGAATTAAAAAAGTCTTAAAGAGTTAGTACCCATATGTGTCGCTTTCAGTATTGCAACCTATATAGCCTGTGACGACTACTTACCATCAGATATGCCGCACGCTTGTTTGCCATCATGGTGGCATTAAAAAAACAATTAAATTCATATTAGTTTTTACTCTTATAGTCAAAAATACATCAATCTCAGAAATGAAAGCAGTACTAGGATTTCACCCAGACGCAGTTGTCAATTCCAGGTTTGTGGAAGTTAATCTAATCAGGACATAAAAAATCCAGAATTATTCATATGTATTTGATAGTATCTCACCTTCCGCGTCCAGGAGACGAGGTATCCCGAGGTGCTTGTGGGCGACGTCGAAGGCATGGTTGAGCGTCTCGACGTGATCGGTGACAGGTACTTCCGCCCAGCGGAACAAATCTGGCCTGGAAATTATCAACGAGTGTAATTATTTCATTTGCAGCGGATATATACAGCCTGTAAGACACATTGAATGCGCAAAGATAGTGTAAGAAGTACGTGACCTGAGGTATCAACAACTCAATAAGTTTTGATAACAGTAATGCGAGTTGTCACAGCTTATTTTACAATGAAAAGTGCATATATCAGTTTCATTTCTTAACCCCCAGGACTGTGCAAAATCATAAACGTTTGTACGATGTCGCGATATAAAAAAATAATTTAAAAACAATCGACAATTTTGAGATCGAAGTCTTAAAAATTCAACCCAGGGATTTATGTTGTCAATAGAGAAGTTTCAAAAAAAAAATTAATAATTCCCCAAAATTGAAATTGGTTTTAATTTCTGTATATATTTTTTTCTTGCCAACGAATACAATTAGACATTTGAAACATTCAGAATTTTAATAAAACCTCCTTGTATCACGTACATATCTTTCCGGGACTAGTTGCCAATGGCTATGTTCCAAGGTCTTTTAGATGGATTTTTAAGAGGTAACATTTCTATTTTAAGGGCGACTTGTATACTTAAAAAGAGTGTTATAACTTTTAACATAAACGTTTTTTTGAACTTACGCTAATTAAGGCTTGTAATTAGATTTAACTTTTTGGTACAAACGGCTATTATATTCAGTTCCTATAAATAGGGCAAGTCAAAGGGTGAAGTACTAAAAAGAAATCTGTATTAGTGGTCATAGGTCCAGCGCTACAAGGACCTCTCGATGGTTCGCGGGACACAGGCCAATGGATGTACAAAGATGTACCCGGTATTAAGATATATCTCAATATCAATTTATGCATGTTGTCGTAATTGTGTTAAATCTATAACGCTAAATACAACACTCTAATATACCGGTATACTCGTGAGTTTCATGGTATTTATTTCATCTGATCCACTTTTCAGTCAGGTTTATTGTGTTATTATTATGTTATAATACATTTTTTTTCTGACATATTCTTACAAGTTGTTCAATTGATGTATATTGTCGTTTATAATTCTCCGACAATAATCTCTTATGTGGCAAAGTGTACAAAGACAAAATGGTGTGAAACCTTACAACAAACACATATCGTTGTCGGCCGCCGACAAGAGACTAGCTTATTGGTCCCGATATTATTCCCTCTTGCACTCTGTATAACCTTAAGAGAACCATATTTATAGCTGTCGTAATGTAATTAGCAACAATTGACTATTCTTATCATCATCATCATCATCAACCTGTAAGAGATCCACTGCAGGGCCATAGGGCTCTTCCCGAAGCAAAGTATGGGCATAATCACCGCGCCAGCCGACAACGTATTGGCGATTTCAAACTCTATGAAAATCCACAGTTCTATATTTTTCCCCCATACGGTGGTGCTACATGAACATTTCTCAGGTTCCGGTTTCTTCACGATGTTTTCCTTCACCGTCAGACGATAGTGTTACCAATTTAAATTAGTAAATATACGAGAATTCCGAAAAAATCGTAGGTACTTGCCAGGGTTCGAGCCTGCGAACATCAAATTGATATTCCACCGGTCCAACCATTAGACCACCACTACTTGTCGACCATAATAACCATTATATATTACTTTTTTTGTTAAGATTATATGTAACGCTCACCTGTGGGCGTGGATAAGCGCGTTGAACCCGAGACCAGAGCGCCACGAGTCAGTGAAGTTGTGTATGTGAACGCCGTGGTAGCCGCTCGTCTTGCGCTGACACCACAGCAGCAGCGCGTCCTTGGCGGACTTCTTCTCCGACGATTCATTCTCTTCGTCCTGATCGAAGGAGAATTTAAACAAACTAACTCTTCTACACTCCGTTCGGATACTGGCATCTTTTGACGATTTAACCGTTAGCATTTTTCATGTACCCATTATTCAGAGGAATTTACTAACGAATAGAGATACTTCCATATGATATGGGCAGTAGGTATATAATAACGCCTTTCAATGGGAGTCAAGCAGCAACAACACGTAATACAGCGGACCAACATAATCAAGCATTTGAAGAATTGCAAACAGCTTTTTCAGGTAAGGAACGATGTGCACTCAAATACAATGAACTTGTTTTGGCGAAGAAAACTTAGAACTTTTCTAATGCCCGCCAAGATAGATACCATCTATGAGATGAAAATCCGCCTTCCTCAATATTTGGGGTTTACAGTTTCACACCACACCAACATCCAACAATTTTTTTTTATGCCAAAGGGCAGCAAGCAGCTGGTGGTAAATGGTTTCCATCGCCTATGGACAACTGCAACACAAAGGGCATCACCGTTATGCTGCCGACCTTGAAGAGCGCCTTTTCACTCCTTTTTAAAGAGCTTCAGATGAAATTGTGGAAACTGTGTGAAACCCTAAATCTTGTAAAGTCTAACATTACCTTATACACCATCAACCCACCATTGTAATGAGATAAACGGAATTTTATAGTATAAAAACTCACCACATCGATCTCAATCTCCTGGATTTGGAAGCGAAGAATTATGGTCCATATGAGACCTAGGATGAGACGAGGGTTCCCGTCGACTATGTCTTCAGCACCGATCGACTCCAACCGCACCTGAAAGGTAAGTCTTCATGTTAGAAATCCTTTCCACTTGACACTAATAACCTGTCAGTTACGATTTCAGTTTTTTTTATGCCTAAATATGTAACTTAAATTCTAAATACAATAAATAACCTATAATAATAAAAAGACCTCTATTTTTCCTTAGTGCTATTTCCTTATTCCTTTTTACCCTTTGAGAGTGCAGTTTAAACAAGTCAAGATATGACATCAGAAGATGACGTCATATAGTGGAGGTTGTGACAGTGTGAAGTCATATATTTGAATGTCACTATGTAGGGCATCCTAATTGGCGGTGTGTATATAGTGTGGCGCCGCCTCGTACTGATTATCTTAATTTTATTGGCCCAGACGGAAAATCCATTGATATACCGATCTTGAAGAAATTATTAAAGGCTGCTTAGTGGTGATGGTAGAAGGAAATCAATCGAACTTACCTTGAATTTACATAGATTTCCCCAGTATTTGTAAATGATTTGAAAATTAAAATGTTTTGAACACAATAGACAATTCTTTACAAATATTTTTCACCCTTTACAGAGGCTTTTTAATAAAAACAAAATTTCTTTAACTATTTAATCCCTCCATCCCAAAATTAAAATATTTTTTTAATTTATCAATGTAACAGCCATTATTGCTGCATCACAGTACCACAACACCCAGTAAAGGGGATACACAAAATTTCTTAAATTTTTGGGTTGTCGATAACGGCTAGCCTGATTTTTACTGAGAAATAGAGCATTTACGAAAGCTTTTGTAGTTATATGTATATCATAAAGCTATTCCCTTAGGAGCTATGTAGTAATGATAACATTTTAAAGAGGCCACTTAAACACTGTAAAACGTGTTAGAGTGTAAGCACTCCAATTCTAACTAATTTGTAACCAAGTTACAATAAAAATATATAAAACACTGTCTATCGTTATTCGACGTTCTATTTTCAGACGAACGACCTCGTAAACAAAAACTAGTGCATAAATAAGAATAAAGAAAACGCGCTTATAATGCATCGAATGAATGTGGGAATCCATAGAACAGCTTAGAAGGACATTGTATTCGTTTGTTAGAATTAGTCTGGCTTCACATATAGTCACGAGCTTCACGTCTAGTGTTGCTAATTTATCGATCAGCCTCTATCGACGTTATATTAAAGTCGATAGTCGAAACACTTGAACTCAATAAATGTTACAAGATATTACAGATATAAAAAAAATATACGAAAAAAAAAGTTGTATCTGTGAAATTTCCGTCAAAGGGTCTTATGATTTTGATGAACTGTAAATAACACAGGGTCAAAAAATTAATCTAAAACCTTTCGATACTTATGACGTCAACGAGTCTAGGATAGTACATTGTGCCCAAGCGAAACCAGGCCGGTTGGTAGTAAGTGACAAGTACGGTCTTATTACAAAAACAAAAATGAACACACGTTTAACACGAGTTTTACTAAACAGTGAATAAAATTTGAAACCTTGTTAAAAACATGTTTAAAATACTTTATTACAAAAGCATGTCTAAGTGGTCTCTAGCTAAACTTCTGATTTAACTTTTTTATGCAAGCAACTCTGCATAACATAGCATTCATTCAATTCAATCTCAACATTCAAAAACGTTCCATTGCATACAAATATTTTGTAAACAATTTGAATTCATGGAAAATATTTTTGTTCAGATCTCCATTAAGAAAGTGTATTTATTTTAAGTAAAATTGGATATTATTATTGTGACTTTTGGTTAAAATAAAATGATGTAATTGTAAAAATAAATGCTTCATATAAATTGAATATATTACGACAAAGTGCGTCAAATGGAACAACAGTATAATCAAAGATAAAATACGTTGTCACATGTCAACAATGTCACATAATAGTAGCTGTGATTTACTTGTAAATCTACAAAATTATTTAATTTATCTACATCTTCCAAATTAATTATATCCAAGGGGTCCATAATTTACTATGAAACGTATTCTACCAGCAAATAGAAATACAATAAATCACAACAATAAAATAAGAACTGTCAACTTCGACAACTGTTACACAATGTATAAATTGTAATAATGTCTATCTCTAAACAAGTGTAAGACATTCTTTTGTGATTCTTTTCTGAGACAAGTGTTCGACGCGTATTTAGCTTGTTTGTAATAACACAAATAACACGGGTGGTGTTTTTCGGAGAGTTTGTTTAGACTAAAATTATGTCAAAAACTTCTTAGACTACATACATGTATAAACCACTAGTTGCCCGCCCCGTCTTCGCACGGTTGTACAAATCAAGAGACTGTGATTAAATCATCCTTTTATAGAACAAATGAAATCAAATGAACGTCAATCTGTCAATATCCAGGAAGATCTCCTTAGGGTCTTCCGTCTCACTCATTCACTTTTTATATGGTCTTTTTTTAATCTAAATATTTCACTTTTCCGAATAATTTCTCAAACAGTTTCTTACAAACAAACCTAGTTCTGACAGTTAAAAAAACGCCAAAATAATTATTACAGAGCCATTCTGAAGTGATATCCGTACATAAATTCCGCAATTTATTTTTGTTTATATACATTAGTACTGCACATTCAAACCAGTTCGTGTACCTGTACTAGCTGATTCGTGACCTTAACGAATAACGTCACATTTTTAGAGGCTTCTTAGGAGCATGATCTCACTTCTATGTCCGTGTTATTTTATCTGAAGTTTAATAGTCGTGTATGAGACTGTCATACAATTACATACATCATTATTTATGGTTAATTAGAGAAACTTGATTTGATTCTGAATGTATTTCACTCCCTGATAACGTGAAGAATCGAGTTGGTGAAGATAACGCTGTATTTATCAGATAATTTATGTTTTTCGAGTGTTGTTACTCCATTTATCTACTTGTGTTACATTTGTGGTAGCTAAAGCATGCTGTATTACGATGTAATAATAATTATATGGGAGGATAATCTAAAACACGATAAAGTTACCGTAATAATCATTTCTTGGAGTAGGGTGACCAATCACTACGTGTGTTACAGGACAGTTACGATCCAGGATAGTGTGTTATTTGCAACCTTGCATTCTTATGAATATGATTAAATATTGTAATTCGAAATTTTATTTTATTTCTTTTATTATAAAAAGGTGATTTTCTTGTGCTGAAAATGTTAGTTACTAATGTCGCTACTAGTGGCTACCGCTAATCTATATTGTTGTAAAAGTGACGAGATTTTTAAGTTATATAGTTTAAGTACGATATGTTTTGAGTCAAATTTGCCAATACAATTTGCACTGTTCTAGTTTATTTACTGAGAAGGTTGTATGTAGGTCCTGTGTCAGGTCAGGTTAACTTTACGCTAATATCCTCAGGAATGGACCAGCTAGTAGTGTACATGAGACAGTACGCTAAGAGAACAATAGGCTCGAAATATCAGCGCCGAGGGAGAGAGAAATTAAACGCGAGTGAAACCGCGTGGCACAGCTAGTTGATGCATAAAATGAAACAAACCGTACGATAGTCTGAATACTATTTGTGTTTTTTCTGTTACTACAATCAACGTATCATTTTTGTTATCTTTATTGTATTAGTAGGGTGTTTTTTTTTGTAATAGAATTTTTAATCCTTGAGTATCTCGTCCTCTATCACATTTTATACATAACGTTTGACCAATAAATTAATTTAAATTTGAATGCCTGCTTGTGTGTACCAGAACCTTCCATCCCTATGAACTACGTACACGACGAGTTCAAATGAAAGTATAGCTTCTATTAGATTAACTATATAGCTGATATACCATATGTATAATATATATTTAATACCCAGACATTGATCTGACAATTATAGTCACATCACAATGTGACATCGAACCCGCGATCTCTCGGCCTAATGTTACTTATTACAACAGTGCAACGAGGCTAGATCAAAAATATAAAAAATGTCTCTCACCTTGGTGTGTAAAAAACTAAGACTTTTGTTGACATTCTCGATTTTATGTACTCGCATGCGACCAGTGTTAGGCCGCGGTAGTCGCTCCCCACTGATGATCTCCAACAGCTTCAGGAGACGGCGACCGTCCGCCAGATCGACGAACAAATCGTCCACCTCCATACGAGCCTGAAATAACCGATAACATACATGTATATGTGTATATCTATCTAAAAGTAGTCGTGTGACTTGTGACAATGCTGGTTGGGTTGCGAACATCTTTCAGTTAGTCGCGTTTCGGAATCACATGAAACTAAACATAGTATTACTACAATAGCATCAGGTACATTCGTTCACGTACTTCTATATATAATTAAATCATAGCAGAGCACTTATGCCCGTCGCCTTTCCAAATAGTAAAAGTAACCTTAATGTGTACAATAAAATAAATATTTATAGAAAGTTATTACTTTCCTATGAAATAATTTAATAACAACCTGTATACAAGCATAACAAATCGTCTGAGAATACTTGAAACGAAATAGAATATATTTAATTGACACGTATTGAAAAGAAACAGCATTAACCGTGCTTCACAGTAATATATACAGCATGATCCGTATTTCTTATTTTAATTTAGCAAGCTTGTTTTAAGACATCGTTTTCTAAGATTCCTAAGATGTAGAACTACAGTGTTTTATTTATTTTTGTGTATATCATACACATATATATATATATACGCTGTATAAGTTGTTATCGAAAGAGACCGCGCCGAAGCGTGTCATGACTATTTGCAACAGCAAACAGGCTGCATTCGTTAAAGAATGCGCGTGTAATTCCTCACGTAGCTAATTACTGATGAGAATATTACACGGAACAGTACAAGAGCGTAACAAGCGGTATCAGAGATTAAACATTGCATTTGATTTGATAATGCCAAGGTATTTTTAGCCAACATTAATTAGTACCTTTGTACCAGAAATTTGATTCACCTATATACAATTTTCACGCTCTATTGTATTCTGATATCAAGAAATTAGAATTAGCTTCTGTCAGTATGTAATAATTTCATAAAACTATTTACTATTCACGCACGACTTTGGAAGGTTTATCAGTTATAACGAGTTCTTCAAAGCAAGCAAATCGATGATATCTGTAATTTTAATAAATTTACTAGTAGCAAAGCATATACGTAAACATACAAGTACTATATACAAATATATATAATCAGATTTATACACCAATAACAATATATAAATAATATAACACTATGAATTAGGTATAAAGATCGATTACTCGCGTGTATGCCTTGTGCTGAACAACAAACTAGGATGTCTATGTAACAACTCAGCGGTAAGGGGATGAGGGGATTTCAAAACGGACAGAAGAACACGCAAGGAGTGTATTCCGAGGGACAACGTAATATAAAGTATTTTTTTATGTTAAAGAGCAGCAAACAAGCAGACGGCCCATTTGATGTTAAATTGATACCGTCGCCCACGAGCAACTGCAACACCAGGGGTATCACTGTTGTGTTGCCGACCTTGAAGATATTGTTACAATCCTTTTTTGAAGAGCCCCATGCCATAATCCTGGAGGAGCACCGTGTTGGGTAAAACATTCCACAACGCTAGCGTGCGCATAATAAAGCTTCTAGAGAAATATTTTATAGATATGTCAAGAGTATCTATACTGAGGATCGATTTTGAAGTGCGCAGTTGGAATACTCAATCGACCGTTTTTAATAAGATCAAGATAAGAGTTTGAGTTACCTTTTGCAGGAAAGAATTGATCCATTTCGTAAAAGTCTTCTTCTGGATGTGTAACCGTTCTTCTTGAAGGGCCTTTATGCGACCCTGCTCGAACTTGAGCGCGTCCTCCCTCTGGGTCATGTTTGAACGTTGTTGCACCGCGGTGGCGTACCCTCCGGGCTCATACTGCGCACCTGTCGACAAATAAACATACATATAATTACCCATTGTAAAAATTAAGCACGAGAGCAGAGCCTTGTCCGAGAACGCTGACATTTTCTCAGGAAACTGCATTTTTTTCAGAAACCGTTACTACTATACATTAGTTTTGTTTAAACACCAGAAGACGCTTAAAATTAGAAAAGACAAAAAACTCATATGCTGATATAGACTAAGTTTATAAACTAGCAATATATTTAGCAAACAATTTGTAGCATATATTCTTCTTATAGGCTCATAGACTAATAACTAAATAGTTTACTGAATTCTTGAACCTCATCTACTAACAGAAGATATTGTATACATTTAAGGTACAATCGTCGGATACCTCAAACTTCATCATCAAATAGTTCTTGAGTACTTTTTCAAGCAAATTGAAAATCTAGTTCGAAAAATTGCGTAAAAACTTCGAACACTTTCGTGAAAGAAGTTCTTTCCTTGTACTTGGTATTTCTATTTTCTTCTGGAAATAGGATATTTATGTATATCTCTACCCTTACCATATCTCCTGGAAGGCTGGTAATCCTGGTAGGAATGGAAGCTGACGTTACTCAGCTGTCTCTGCATTGTGACCACTAATCAGATCATCGGGTTTAATACACTTTTATATCACTTATTTAACTTATTCTTTGGTTAACTGTTGGATTGTTTACGTATCTTTTAACTTACGAGGACTTCTGGGGACAATATGACTGTTAGAACTATGCAGGGTTAAAAAGAAAGTCTGTTCTTTTTAGCCTCATAAATATTGTTTAGGTTTAGGTAAATTATTTTGATATTTTTTATTAATTGCGAAATGGCATTATGCTTAGTTGAAACGCAATACGTTTCGAAAAGAGGATTATACCTACAAATTATCATTTTTTTTATACGTTATAGGTCAACGTTTGACCACAATCTCATTGAATGTTAAATGATGATGTGATCTAAGAGGCTCACTCTAAGCCTAGAGGGAGACTGGCTCTTAAGCGCAGCTGCCTGAATAACCTAAAATCAATAACTATAACTAAAAGGTCTTGAATTCATTACGACGTACGACTAACGACAATATCCAAACCGACGTTATCAAATTTAGCATGACAAAATCAAAATTATACTTTATTTAATTCGGGCCCTAAAAAGGCGCTTATGAACGTCAGAATGAACACAGTACAGTTTTTACAGTACCGACAGCACCTCTTCTGCTTATCCACCTAAAACCGAACCGTGAATGTAACGGTTCTTCTGTTTGATTATCTAATAACTTAATATGTTACGGTGCTTGACCAGAGCCCGTTATGTATTGCGTCCGTTTATGGCTCGCCGGGTCCATATTCACGGTACCGTCTACTTGTTAAAGGCAGAAATATGAAATATATAATAAGTTGCGTTACTGAAATAATTCAATCGATTAGACTTTAATATCTAAGAGGCGATGTAAACTAAATTACATGTCTCGTAGTTTCAGGAACAAACGATACGTGCTGAAATCAACAGAGCAAGACGTTACTTTTATTTCGTTTGTACTGTGGGTGTGGTATTCCAGTGCCCATATTTACATGAGAGATATTATTATCAGTAAAAGGCATGTTTATACCTACTATTATAAAGAGAAAAGATTTGTTTTTTTTTTATTGTAATGGATAATAAAACTATATTTAACCGCGAGCGAAGCCGCGAGCATAATTAACGTATTATCAAATAAACGTATGATAACTCAATGTCCAGGGAGCAGGTTCTAATCCTAACTTGGAGTAAAAGAAAGTATCTTTAGACTTTGCCAATTCCACTTTTTTTTTATGCCAAACGGCAACAAAGAGGCAGACGGTAAATGGCTACAGCTGCCTATCTGTAACACCGAGGGCGTCACTGTTGTGTTGCCGACATTGAAGAGCGCGTTTCAACCCTTTTTTAAAGAGTCCCATGTCATAGCCCTGAGTGTAATCCATTCCACAACACTAGTGTACGCATAATAAAGGTTACATAGTAATCTCTAGGTATATCTAGCCATCACACGCTATACTTATACATATATCGTCAAGCATTTGAGAATAAATCCCACTTCTAAGATTAATATGTTATCAATTCCGATCACGTTATCGCAACTACCTATGCCTGTCATCACACCGTCCTGCAAGCCTCTCGCAAATTTAATATCTGATCCCTAAAGGCGACAAACTAAAAGAGTCATTGTGGCAGCTTTATCACCTATTGCATGGGGGTAGTCATTAAGTCGGATACTAAAACCCTTTTTTCTTATATCTAAATAGAATTATCGAGTACTTTTGTATGATCTAAGCAAAGTGAGTTACTTAGTATCGATATATAAATGGCCGAAAATAAAATAGCTTTTTGTCATGTATTTGTGTCAATTTTTTTTTGTTTAGTAGCTAATACAAAGTCGTGAAAAAAGTGTCAAGAAGATCCCATGGATTATAAGCGCGACGACGAAAATAGTATTGGTCCGCCATACTTTACGAAGGGACAACAATCACATTCCCAAACAGCCTGGAATCCTCAGGGCAAACGAGGACGTGACCGGACCTAAGTAGACCTGGTGAAGAACTGTACTCGCGAAGGGTAATAAAATTGGGTTTACTTGCAGTGAGGTGAGACATGAAGCCACGGACGGTACACGATGGTAAAACATCATGCCCGGCCTCTGCCCCAATATTTTGGGAACATAGGCTTTCAATAGAGACAGTAGCGATTTTGGAGAGCTTTACTGTTATCAACGAAAAGTTTTGGAAATTTGGAAAATTGTAATTTATTTACCATTTACAAAAAAAAACATACCGATAATAATATTTAACATAATATATATAAATATGCGAGGAAAAAACTTTGTACTGCTTATTGTCGAGACATTTGCCAATATTGGGTGTATCCTACAGGCGAGTAATAAGTCTATGGTTCAGACAGGCGCACCCACGAGTATGGGTTAGTGTATTCGTATAGAACGGAACAAAGTTGTTTAACTATTACAGAGTACGGTATATCACGGCATATTCGTATCTGTTTAATTGTTGCGTAGGCGCATACGGCGGGGTCGCTGACCGCTCTACCGGCTGAATGGATCACTACCGGTGCCTCAGCCGCCGCTCTCAAATATGTTTTTTTTTTTATATAATTTCATACAGTATTAAGAGTCGTTACTATATATAGTACTTTTTACAGAGTGACGTCCCTGTACTTGATGGGCAAAGTCAACATTTAAACGATGTTGGCTCATTGATAAGATTGTTCGACAATCGCGTTGACGACGTGGATTCGAATTCTTGTGAACGAGCCGAAGTGTGAAGGGAAACATCGTGGTGAAACCATAGTACGGTGGTAGGGCTTTATCGAATTTATCGAAATTATCACACTTAGCTGAAAATCTACCTCCAAGCAGTTATAGGTGAATTCAGGTACCTGTACTTCAGAGCCAGTGCCCCTGTAGGTATAGTGTTTTTACCATCTTAAAACACATCGCCATTTAACATCACATGAGATAGTAGTCAAATGCTAAAGCCTAAAAACAATAACAACAAAAAGCGTGCTGAATCGTGGGCACATCTAGATCTACATATGTGTGTATATTACGACTAGCTAATAGCAGATCACTTCGCCGTACATACTTAAAAAAAATTGCAAAAGGTCATTGGAATCTAACAAATAATTAACCTACAATTATTTACGTAAATTTTTGCATCGAATAGTCCTAGTCCAATGCCTATACATTAATTAGTTTTCACCGTGATTGACCCTCAAAGAAACTACACCTGCGTTATATATATCGGCGCAAAACTCCCGTTTACCGTCAAAAAGTATTCACGTATGGGCACAAATATTAAGCCCTAACATCTAATACAAAGCAAAGCTATTAAAAACATAGTACAAAAGGAATGGGATCAACCGTACCGAACGCACTGCGTTACATAAGACGTCCGCGATATATTTATATATAACCACAGATCACGTCTGCCCTGGCTTGGCTGTGAATTTCCCTCCCGCACACTCCCCTAGGCTCCCTTGGCAACAGTTCAAGCCTAGGTCCGATTACCCGGAGTGGAGTCTTTGAGTACTGTGCTAGCGCTGATACAGTGATACTGAATCTGTCAAACACCAGTCTTACAACACAACACAGATCACCCTCAGATACACACAAGTAGGTACACATAGTGTGACTGGTTTTTATTTTTTCCATTATTCGAACTGAGTTAGTTTAGTTTATCATAGTTGTCAGATCCGAAAATACATGTTTGAGTTCGTGAGATACACATATTTGGTACACATGTATTATGTATGTATAGTACGAATTCCTATATTTATGAATAGTTCGCTTAGTTTGGCTTATCAGATTCGCGATTCGAGGTAACAGTACAGGCTAAGACGTGCCGTGCGCCCTTGAGTTGGTTGCCAATAAAATCAGGTGAGTGCCTTAAGCGCTCCCTTTAGTAGTCCGGTGAAGATGTAGAGGCCTATCAGGCGAAATAGCTTAGTCAGTTGGAAAAAAAAGGCGCGAGGATCATTCCTCACGTAGATCGTTGGACCAGTCACATCTCATCCTATATTCGTAACTATATTGAGTAATGGATTACTGTATCTGCCGCTAAAGCTGATATCAACATAGCATGACGTCAGGTTTTTATAATTGCCCTCTCAACGTTCTCTCGACACTTAATTAATCGGCAAACTTTTAATTTACCACTAGCAATAACTAACATAGGCCACCATTGCTCTTTATACCGCATGCTTTCTTTTTGTAATAGTTTACGTTTTAAATTCGATATTTTCTTTTGTGTCTCTTTGGCCTCAACTAAATAAGTTTAATTTATTTATTTTAATTTTCCTTTTTCTTAGTTTTAATACTGTGAAGCAACTTCTTATTGTCTTATTTTATGCATGTTGTGTTTACATTTAGCAGAGTTCATGTCGATTTCTGATCATCGAACTTAGTTATGTGGACCTTAAATAAATAAATAAATATAGATTTACTTTTCATAACAAAATCCAAGCTTAGTTTAAAATGAAATGGAAATGTCCGGCATAATGCTAGAACTATATACATAGCTAAAATATAAAATCACATGTAGTAAGATATTTTCAAAACAATGATATATATCTAGCGATCTCAATGGTGACGGTACCGTTGTTATTAAATGCAATTAATTTACCGAGCGAAACACAACTGTTTCACAGAGTTTGTATTAAATAAAAAAAAACACATTATAAGTTAATATAAAGGAAGCACTTGATACTACGAGTGTCATCATTTCGTAATGATAAACCAGCTGATATGACATTTCACAAACACGTTACAACCGACCGGTACAGACAGACTGCGTACTCTTTCGCGTATATTATTTACGCAATTATATTTCACGTACTGTAAAACACACGCGACGACGCTGTATCGCACATTTCACTTACGTTAACAGAAATATCAAGGTCGAACAGACGTTAAATAAATTACTGAGACACTATGTCCGGTAGTGATAGATCCTCTACGCTTACCGATTCTGATAAATATAATTGTAATAGTAATGTGATCTCCGTTCAAACCAAATTAAAGTCGAAACTACATCAAAAACAAAGATCTAAATGTTCTAATCTCGCTCTAATTTTAATGTTTGTTAAAAAGTCAGTAGGAGTATTCGAGGACCGTCGGTTAAAACACTTCGAAGCAAAACGCCTTTTGAAAAAGAACCGTCCTAAACCTTCCTATGTTCACACTCTACAATCTTTCGATCAGTTGTTATTTTTTTTAATTATCACTTATTAAAATTTAGCTTCAGTGAGTTACGTTAATAAAGGGTAATAAAGGGTTGAGATTATATTGACAGACAGATTAACTATAATATATCTTACTCGCTTACTTGCTAGTATAATTATACTGAGACTAATACAGCCGATTACTCGATTACGTTCACATCTTCCGCTATTCGATGTGACTCTAGTTGTATCTACAACGCCAAGCGACAGATTCTCAATACGAGTGTAGTAGCTAACGACGAGGAGATTAGAAAAAGCCCTACATAATTAGATACATCCAAAATAACTGTAACTTATAAAGTAAATACTCTTTGGAATATTTTACAATACTCAGTACACTGTTATGATTGTGAAAAATATGGCGGGAGTGTAAAACATGGCGGCCATTTAGAAACCCTATCTAGAAAGTACAATAAGATAAAACGAGCATGTAACCTCGAGTGTAGTGCCGATGTCCGATTAAATTCTTCACTTGTATTTACTTTGGGTTTATTGAGAACATTATCTAGGTTAGATACTTAACTAAACACTTGTTTATTTATTTTTTGGTTATTTTCTTATTCACCATTTCTATTTCGTTCTTAAACTTATTGCGATGAGATGAGACCAGATGTAAATCATGCCATAGTCGCACGCTTAAGTTCCGGAATCAGCCGACCTACATCAAGTAATCGAGCGAGATGGTAGGCGGTCTGTACTAAATGTTGTATTCAAATCCCATATGCTCAATAACTCCAATGCATTTCAGAGCCAGTCAGTTTATTTTACAGCAGCACAGCAAAATGGTAACATTATGCCTGTTGGTAAAAACAATAGAAAGAAGAAATAACGGCGACCACTAATCACACAGTCATAGCGTTATGGCGACTCACAAGCCTGTCTACAGCTAGACTGGCATTGGTTAACCGTGAAATACGAAAAATTATATGACAGTCACTGAGACGCATTTTATTCCTGATGAATAGTATTAATTACCTAATTGGAATAATCATATTATCAATACTGGCTTTTGCTTTATCCTTGTTAATGTAGATTTAACTTATCCCTCGGGAACAGTATTGTTTTTCTTGATAAACACTGTCATTTTCTGTTCCAGTGTATGCGAAATTTTATGATTATCATCATCATCATTAGTTAGGGCGTCAAAGCGTTACAAACATTCGCATTTTATAACGCTAATTAAGATTTTTTTCATTAGTTTATTTATTTTTAACTTGATAACGTCTTATAAATCGATGAATGCCGGCTGCGCGCACGAAAAATCATGACTTATTGTCACGTTACACCTAAGCCGAGCAATCGATAGGGATGCGCGATCGGCCTAAACGTTCGGCTTGTGGTTTCTATTGTTTATTACAACAACAATTGCCGCAAAAAGTATGCAATTTTTCATCAATGTTTTCTTATAAAGTTATCACGTAAAATTATCATCCGTAAACTGACTTTACAGACAATCAATTTTTTCGGCAGCCTCATGGTCAGCGCCGTTTTTTTTAATAGTTTCGAGTCTCAATCATTTTAAAATCTAGTACAGCTTGAATACATAAATAAAGTGAGCCCGACAAAATATTATTTTTATATTTAACTAGTTACAGCTATTTCAACATATAAATATTTTTTAAACCTGTGTTACTTTTTTTTTATTTAGCTGAGATTATGGCGGTTTTTTTTAATGCCATTTTTGGTTTTAATCCACAATGTTTTGCGCCAGAGCGCTTACAGCCCGATAGATCAATCCTAATTAAGATTAAAATAGATTAAAATGAAGATGTTAACATATCACATTAATTAAAAATAATGGAACATAGTTTGTGGGGTGTAAACGGACGAACTCGAAAGCGTTAGCTAGTATAAATAAGTAGACAATGCAATATTTTTGCTTTTGCGTGATAATTGTATGCAACTCACCGCCAAGGCATTCTCTGTTCTCAATCTCTGACATATATATTCAATGTCGAATTCCTAAACGAAACGTTATAATTTTTTGACTTATGTGTGTACTTCTTTCAGAACTCGGCTGAGATCACGTATTTTATTGAACGCATCGTAAATTTGAATTTCTAATGAACGCGACCGGTCCGACGGCTTCGCGGCGGCCACCATGTCTTATTTAAAAATAACAAGTGTCACTTTGACATCACTCGGATATTTTACCAGCGTTTTTTTTTATTTATTCTATTTTGTCTTTGTGTGTATTGTTTTATTATAGTAAGATTTTGGTATTACATATAGTGTTGTGTAAATATTCTCTGTGATTAAATATCAATACAAACAAATTTTTATGGTGGTCGGTTGAATGGTATAAAAATTGACATAGTTCAGGTGTCACCAAGTGGCATGTTACTACAAAACGAATATTCCATGAAAAATCCTTAACTTTAATGATCATCGGTCAAACAGTAATAGACTTTATTAGTTTCAAATACATAAGCTAACACCTAATTTTCTATTTTTAACGAAACCGGGTAGACACTTTTTTTTCAAACTGACTACACTGGTAGCTTAACCAGACCTCTACAGTTTCACCGGACTACGCCGGGTAGACACGTGTTTTCCTGGCACATACTTTATATTACTTAATAAGTCAACCCATTCCAATTGCTGCTAAGAACCAACCAGGTGATCCCACAATTGAAAACAAAAATCATTGAAACCGTTTACAACAAGAAGAATTACAAACACAAACACGAACATCGGAACTTTTTACACATAAAGATATAGATAGAGAAGATATTTAATAAAATAGATCATCGAACTCAAGAAAAGGGAAGAGTGATTCTAAATATTGCGTAATTTTACATCCATTATTGGTCACTGAATTAAGCAATTGCCTCTTTACGCTTCAATTATCTGTACTTATCAAAGGTCATATGCATTTAAAGTTTCACTGAGTCACTGCCGACATTTATAAACGATATCAGAAAAGCCGAAGCTCTGAATGAGGTCAGCCATTAAACGATAACTCTCCTTAGGACTTGGTTCTAACTACTCATGTTTACCAGTGGATATTGACATACAAACTCTTTGAAATGGGCCTAAGACTCTACAACGAGCTGGAGTTTTCGGTGGAGTAAAATGTCGTGATTGTTGAAGTCATAGCATGATCGTAGGAGTCGCCCTTCTAACTACATAGTTGAAACTAACACGAAGTGTTCTACGTTTGGCGTGCTTACTATCTTATACCACATAATTATTGGATATCAACGACGATTGTGGCCAAGCGCTAAAAGCCTACAAAGTTTAAATTAATGAGTACTCATACTCTTAATCGGGCTAAACAGAAAGAAACAGAATGTTAAATGAAAGACGGACAGACAGATGATAGACGGAGTACGTAACATTTCATACATATACATTTTTTGTTGTACTTATAATCGTTAGGTATGGTTTGTATTAAAAAAATTGAGTTAAAGAATCTCTATATTAAAAGTAAGTATATCAGTTAGACAGAACATAGTAGACGAAATTTTAAAAATATTGGAGTCCCAATTGTCATTTTATTTCATTATATTCATGAGATCCGTCGGTTTATAGAATGCCATACTTGCTTTCCCAACATCCGGAGTAGCAAAGAATGCTTTACACACTGGTTATGTCTGGTATTAAAAACCGCTGAATTTATTTTATTGTTGATTATTAATGATATATTATGCTTAATTTTTGTGGTAATCACCGGGGTGACTTGGTTAATTTGTGACCAAACCCCAAAAAAGTAATTCATTTTCTTTGGTAGTAAGCCCGTATGAATCGGGGGCGGGGAACTAGTTTTATATATTCTAAGCATATTTGAATTAATCGTAAAATAGAATAAACAATAAATAGTGGCTATTAAGATACATATCATTGAGATATTCAACCGAGAAATAATATTTGCTTTTGATAATATATGACCCCCGACAATCGTTGTTGCGAATCGCTGGCCTTTGTTTACGATTGGAAATCATGTAAGCGAATGTACACGCATATAGCGATTACTTGTGATAGAGAAAGGTGATGAAGTGTATTCACTACGTTCAAGGACGGTGCGAATATTAAAAAAGATAAAATCTTGATTTAAGTTAGTATTGTTTATTCGTCGTTCACTGGCCGATCACGAATGGGACAAAATATAATGTATTTTTCAGCATGTTTATGGGGGTAACAATCGGGTACATACGATACAACTCTATTTGTATACGCGAGACAACTGAGAGTGCCACTATACCAGATATTTCACTTGGTTTATGGTGATTGTCAGGTAGGTGGTCAGTCGGATACAATTACCACATCAATATCAATTAGCTTTTGCTTGCAGCTTTGCTCGCGTTAATCTATGTTTGACATCTTCAGGTTACAAAGGAAACACACGATGTAAAAGCAATGGACTGTACTATAGCAGAAAAACAATTGTTACAAATCTTCACTGCGAGGCGAGATGTGACTCCATTTTTTTTTTTCCGAACTGACTATACTGTTGGTCGGACAAGCCTCTACAGCTTCACCGGACTATTCAAGGGAGCGCTGAAGTCACTCACCCGATTTTATATCGGTAACTAGCTCAAGGGCCCACGATGCGCCTCGGCCTGGACTGTTGCCACAGAGCTTCACATACCCTTATACAATTTCTTGTCCTCACAGCTAGTAATAGGCGCTCCTCTCAGGTGCAGCACACGTTTGACCATTTAATTTGCTATTTTATAATTTGTTATTTTACATTTACTAAGTAATAACAATAATCATATACAATATAATAAAAAGACATAAACATGGTGATACTCATTCGTCCTAAACATACCCTATGGCCTTTTCTGTGCCTTGGACACAATGTATATGCAAAATTTCATGAAGATCAGTTATGTGGTTAAGGTGCGAAAAAGTAACAAACAAGCTCACATTTTCATTTATAATGAGTTAAGATTCATTCATTTATTAAAAAAAGTTTTGGCTTGTATTTAAGATGATGTCGTTTAAATCAGGTAACAAAAACCGGCTCTTAAATACACCTATTAAATCACTCATTAATTAAGTGTATACAAATCCATACTTTTATAACGTTTTTTATCGTCGAAAGTTCTAATAGAAGGATATTCTAGGATTCGAATCTACGTCTTTCCCAGTACTGTTTTGTTTATTAATCATTAAAAAAAACATCTAAACGCTAGTTAGTGTACGCAACCGCCCGTTTTAACTACCGTGAGAATTCGTCCAATATTAATAATTCAATGGCGAACGCCATTAAACACGTCCTCAAGGTCGCGCGCCTTCTACGGATTTAAATTTAAACATGGAATCACACGTTCCATTGTCGTTACGCGATAACGTTCGTTCGCCGCAGCCGGTTATAATGGCCGGCGCGGGTTGAAATTTGAATTCGAATTCTTAGCCGTCTTGTTCCTGTGGTAGTGTTGCCAGAGTATTTTGTTTACACAAGAAAATTAAAATTGTATAACAGCTCATAATTTTAATAATATTGTGTAAAGGTTTCTTCCCAAGATCCTAACCACAGATTTCTTCTTTTCTCTAAATTGTAGTAATATGAGAAAAATCACGAGTGTCCGGTTTCTTTAAACATATTTTAATTTCACAATAACTAACATTAGTAAAGTTTGTGAATTATTTTGAAAAATAAGCATATCACCCGGTTTGAACTGAAGTGCGTCTATTGCTATTCCTCTGGTCTAACCACTCGACCATTTTTACAATAATTTAAGCTAAGAATTAAATATATTACTACAAGCAAATTTTATAGAGGCTTCAACCACTGGATTCGTTCATATTAATTACATCATAAAAGTTAATAAAAATTAAAAAATCAGCCCGGAATAATTTACCTACCTATCAAAGAAATATTGTTTTAGAATCAAACCAGTAGTTATATAAACATAATTATAGAATTTACCCTATACAGTAGTTATATAGGAAAAAATGTAAAATAACATATGTAATCCCTATTTAATACTTAATCATTTAAAATTAACAATTTAATAATAATAATAATCATCACCATCATCATCACTTTAACCCTTTCCCACTCTCCCCTGTCAGATGTCATCTCAGTATTCACATCTTTTATACACATAACATTTTTCACACAATCCATCCACACCATTCTCGATCTTCCTCTACGCTTATATCCGTCCACTTTGAAACTCAATTTTAATAATAATGATACTTGTTATTAAAATTTCTACAAAAATCATTCTCTCCTAATCGTAACGCTCCGTTAAAACCGGAGACCGGGCAACACTGAAAAGCAGGTAAATTGTTTTTACAGGCCAAGGTCAAAGGAACGTAATGTCTGTGATGTAACGTTAAATATGAATTAAGTACTTAACAGAATTCTTAAGACTTTGTGTCGGACAATCGACAATTTAAACCGATCTATCTAAGCTTTAGATTCTAAAGGCATGATATTCTGCACAGGACTTTCATCACATATTATGCTTATTTATAAGTTTTAGTGATTTACCACAATCTCACTTGATGTTAAAAGAAAATGTGGTCTGAGTTGGTAAACAGGTTAAACCTGGAGGGGGACTGGCTCTCAAGTACACCTGCCGGAACACACCTACAGGTATCAGACGTACTTAGAAATATTCGTATCCATATTCGAACTTACTACGATCGAAGCGGAGTCCAAGCGCGCTAACAATTGAACCATCATCCATCACTAATTGTATAATTTTAATGTTTTTAATATGGACAAATTGATCGTCCCATGTTACCCACTCAGTAAAACTAGTAATCGTTTCTTAGGTACTACTGTTCGGTTTTATAACAGTTCCAAAACATGTTACCGATTTGCCGGACTAATAAGTTTAAGCGCCATATCAAGCGGGTTATGGTGTAAAAAAGCTATTATTGAGTGAATCAATTGTGAACGATAGCGACGTCTGGAATTGACTCCTTGATAGAGGTGCATCCACAAATAACGACTGTAACGTGTAATATATTTCAAATATACATCCATATAGGTTAAAAAGATAAACTCGATCGAGTTTCTTGCCGGTTCTTGTTGTTGACTGGGTTGTTTTCCGAGCCGGTGGTAATTTTGACGTTCATAAGCGCTTTCCCAGGGCCTAAATTGAATAAAGTATTTTTTATTAAACGTCAACTGAATTTTAATTTAAGGGTGGCAGCTACACTTAAGACCTAACACCATGCTATATTCTTATTACAAAATTTTCCATCAACAGCCACGGTTCATTACAACGATTCGAACCTACGTTAATCTATGCGACGTTCGAACTCGCTCGACATCCAGGTCATGTGATATCGCCGTCGACACATCCCTTCAGGCAAACGGTCGTTAGTACATTTATAGATTTGCTATTATATGATGTCATTATGAATATAAATTAATAAGAAACGATGTAAAACAAATTAAAATTTGTAGTTAATTTATCCTTATTTATAATTAAGTTGAGGGCTTAGTGAGCAAACATTTTCCTGTTACATACCTTGATATATATGTGAGAAAAAATAACAAAAAACTATTTGGTCGGAAAAGTAACAATAAAAATTACATATCGGCAATAGCGTCACCTATGTAACTATGACTATGAACTATTCGGGTGTTACCATACACAAAAATGAATATTAAAATCGGTCAAACCGTTTAGAAAGAGAAGAGATAGACACACACCGGAATTAGTCTACAGACGATATCTCAACACTATATAACTCACCATGTATATCAAGGGACAACAGCAGTTTCTTTTTGTAATGTAGTTTTTTTATACCACGATGCCGACAAATAAGCGTGCGGTCCGTCTGATAGTAAGCGGTAACGCTGTCGAACGTTATGAACTTAGGTTTGCCAACTTCCAGAGCCGATTCAAACGCCAATCTACCCTCATTGTCGAATAATATATACAAATGGGCATAGATAAAGCTTACGCGATAGCAAAGTCACAGCGAATCATCGCGTCACTGAGACATCACGTCATTATTATATATGGGCGTGTGTCAATTATGAGTATCCCTCTGACTCAGTGTACTTTGCACATGTGTATATATATCAATTATCAATACACTTTCGTATATAATATGAATTTAAAGATACTTTTCCCCTAACAATCAGTGGTCGGCAAATTCATCATTAAAAAGAGCCAAAAAATAATAATACAAGAGCTGCAGCTAAGGAATGAAAGAAGCGATTGAAGCGATGATGGCTTAGTTGATAGCGTGTTCGGACACAGCGTCGAAGGACGTAGGTTAGTATCCTAACAACAGAGTCGGAGCGCGCGGTCAAGGAAAACATCGTATTAAAACCATAGCATGGTGGTAGGGCTTGTTCTAAATCCGCCGTCCGCTAGCTACCACTCTGAAGTTGAAAATCTGTCGCCAAGCACGTGTTGCTCTGTTACCGGCAGGTACACTTAAGAGCCAGTCTCCCTCTAGGTCTAGCGTGACTACCATCTTAGACCACATCATCATTTAACATCAGAAGAGATTCTGGTCAAACGCTAACCTATAAAGCATAAAAAACATAAATAATTAGTAAAGAAAAATACTACAAAAGACAATTTAATTTTCAAATACAAATTGTTCCTAGCTATGAAATTTTTGATGTCTTTTGTCATATTAAAAATAAAAAATTGTCATTCATTTGTCAAATATTTATAGGTGCGTTCAGAAATTTGTCTGTTTCATAGCTGTAGCATGAGGCCCGATCTCTGTGGTCTGTTATTTGGAATACGACAGTTTTATTTACATTATATTTATTACTAGCAGGCACGGCGAACGTTGTCCTGATGTGCATGGAAACTAATATATTTAATTTGATAAGGATTAATACTGTATCCGTCTAAATAGTCTTCCAATTACCTCATTATATGTGACCATGTTTTTAGAAGATAGATGGGTATAGTAAGCTATCCTTAAAAAATAGGCATATGCCATCGCAGACTTTTTTTTGGATCTATAAAAGAGAAATATCTCACTATGCATTGTTTTGTTATATCTCAAAAGAATTAGGCAGTGCTTACGATAAAAGCTCCAAAGCGGTTTGACTTTTTCCAACACTTCCAATAATTATCGTTATATTTCAAACAATTTATACAAAACCTTGGTAAATTATATACCTAAACCTTTCTTATGTATTACTCTATCTATTGGTGAAAACCGCATTACAATCCGTTCAGTATTTTCGAGTTTATCGCAACCATACAGACAGACAGACAGTCGCGGCGGACGACTTTATTATATAATATTTAGTGATTACAATATATAATATAATGCAAATAAAAATGTTGTATTAAATTTTGACCACATTTCACACAAATATATGTAAATGATACGAGATTCACCGAGTCTTCTAGTACATTTATATATATTTGACATTTTTACCTAAAGTAAACCCAACAAACGTGACAAAAATTATTTATATATGTTATGTGCAAAATTTTTAACCATCACATGACATTTTAATTTTTTTATCGAACGTTTCTCTTGGTGAGAATAATAATTCAGAAATACATCATGTATCAATTTAAGCCTTAACAAGGTGCCTTCTAAGCCACCACCTAGTTTGGAAAAAAAAACCCAGTCATCGAAAAAAACCGGCAATAAACTAAATACATAACTTATCTTGTTTTAGTATATTTTTTTATTACCACTGTACAAAGTCGTGTTGTACTATACGTTCATAGCGAGGTGTCATTCCCAGGCATTGCACTATCATTCAAGTAATGATCCACCGTATAACACTGGATACAGGCTGGAACCACCGAATCAAATTAGTATACTATATAAGTCCACAGGATATAAACTTAATTCATCAAAACGTATTTTCGCATCCTGTTTTCATTGTTGATTAGAATTTTCTTATCATTATGACAAACACGTTTATTTTCATACATAATTATAATCCGAGGAAATTTAATCAACATCTGTGTAAATATTTTACGGACTTTAAGAAATGAGGCATTCTATCTCGATGTTATATACCACTAGTTTTCTATAGTAAAACAATTTATTGGCAACACTGCCAGATGTCATTGCTACAATGAGTCTTTAGCGGGATATTAGGCAGTCATGTTGCAGTTTATTATTTATTTAACCCCTGGACTGTCCAAAATCATAAAGGTTTAAGTTACATACAAACAAATCTAGACTTCTTGAGGCACTCATCAACAGACTCTTGGCAGCATAATCTTAAAAAACCTACTTGATATATCACAAAACTTTGAAAAAAAAAACACAAATTATGTATTGTATTTTATTTTATTTTTATGAAAAATGTATTTTTAAATTTTTTTCTCATTCGTACGAAATTTTTTGTACTAAGCCATGAAATTTACAATGTACGATATCGTGAATTAAAAAAAAAACTTAAAATACAATCCACCATTTTGTGATCTGGGTCTTAAAAAACAGTGAAGGGATTAACCCAAAATATTGTAAAATGGATGGCATTATCGTAATATGATTCTATTGTACCTAGTGAAGTTGATTTGACTTAATAATACGGAACGTGTTCTATGAAATGTCACTAAAGCCCTCTGTAAAGTTATAACAACATGGCCACCATCAACACTGAAGTCATGACAAGACACATTATTACCCTTTCAATGAAGGCAGTAATAATCCTCAATAGAAAGGATTATTTGCCGAAGTAGGAAGAAAATGAAGAACTTATACATTGGATCTGTAACCAAAAGACAAGAGTCTGACGATTTTCTGTCGATGATTTTACCAAAACACAGACCTCAAAGACACAAAATGGTGTGCGTGTGTGTGACACACACAAATGAGATACCGAAGACCTTCTATATACATGTAATTTACTGAAGCGTAAATGCAAGCAGATTCTGAGCAAATATGTACTACTCCTGGGAAAGATAGCTTTCATGTCAAAAAGTCCTGGCAATATAAAAAAGTTATGGGACCTTCAACAACATGATGCAGATCACAATGAATCTACTTGACCGTAAGGTCGTAGAACTTTTTATACTTTATAGGTTAGCGTTTGACCACAATCTCATCTGATGCTAAATGACGATGTAGTCTAAGATGGTAGTCACGCTAAACCTAGAGAGAGACTGTCTCTCAAGTTCAGCTGCCGCAAGACACCAACAAGTGCTTGCTACGCTTAGTTGGTGAATATACACCGGCTTTACCCCGAAATGGGATACACCTAACCGACAATTACGGGTGTTGCAGCTGATGTATGTTGAATGCGACTGCATGGTATTGCATATGTACGGTGGTAGGGCTTTTTATAAGTCCGCCTGGCTAGCTACCTACCCTCAAGTTGAAAATCTGTCGCCAAGCACCTGCTGATGTGTTCCGGCAGCTGCATTTGAGAGCCAGTCTCTCTCTAGGTTTAGTGTGACTACCATCGTAGACCACATCATTATTTAACATCAGATGAGATTGTGGTCAAACGCTAACCAATAAAGTATAAACAGTAGGAGACAGACAGAATAACCCACACGAGTATAATATTTATATGAATATTAAACTAAAGATTACGACGTAGTTAATAACAGCTAAAACTTTGCGTTATTCGTCACTTGTATTATGGTACCGGTTGAGCTCGGCTTGTCTGAAGAAGTTATGTTTTTTTCGTAGAATAAAAAAGAATGAAAAACATTGTAAACATTATATTTTACCCGTATTATACGTGTTATCAGTGTGATATCGCAGTCGAGGACGCTGCTGTAAGGCGATCAGTATATGATAAGATATTTGAGTAATTCTAATGACGTCATTTGCTTATCACCCACTGCAATGCCATCTATTTTGTATTTCTTTACAGTAATATCATGTCTATAGTTATTACTATGAAATAATAACGATTATGTATGTTTGTATCGTAAAAGAAAATCTCTACAACATTCGAATCAGATTCTAAAACGACTAACAAAATAGAGCTAGCTACGTTCAGGTTAACGATTATAGTTCTCTTTATATTGTTATGAATTATTCTATTATAAATAAATCACAAAGTCGCGGGCGGCTGCTAGTATTCGATGAATATTATGTAAGAGAAAGTTTATGAGGTTGTATGAATGTTGGTTAGTCTTTCATGCAAAAACTATTGACAGATTTTGATGACAGTTTACAATAATATAGTATATACATCAGGTTAACACATAGGCTGTCGTAACTAATGTTACAAATGCAAAAAGTATGTGTTTGTTTGTATGTTTGTTACGCTTTCACGCCTTAATTATTCAGCCGATAATCATACACTTTAAGTGTATCGGCTGTGTATCGGACATAGAACTAGATACCTGATACTGTTCTCGAGGAATGTAAAAAATCTACATTCGCGCGAGTGAAACCGGGTTCGATGATAATGTATATAATTTTTACTAATATATATTATATCATTCATTTCTCTGTCGTAGTGGTTTAGTGAATAAGCCGAGTGGAATACCAATTTGCCGCCCATAGGTTCAAGTGTTAGTGAATTTTAGTGTTAGTTTCTGTTAGTTATGTAGTGTATAAAGTGTAAGTTAATTGTAATTCGTAATATTATTCATTGATTAACCAAAAAATCTTAGGTTCAAGGATAATTTTTAAACTATCAAGCTTCTTCATATGTGCTCTCAAAGTCCATAATACTTAAAAAAAAAGATTTAGTACGCGACTCTTCATTTACTTTTGACTTGTAATGATGCAAGTTTTTCAATCAATACGTTGTATTATAACTCTCCGGTAGGTGTCACTATAGTAATACTATAAGTAGGTAAAGATTGTGAGTGATAATAACCGGAACTAGTGAACCGATTCGGAAGATGATTTCACCGTTAGAAAGTTTTTATTGAAGCGAACGAATTCGCAGACAGATACTGTATATTACATATATGGACGTATTTGTATATTGTACCCTAAAACCTGGACAGTCCTAAGCTATAAAGGTTTAAGTTCCAAAAAAACGAATATAGGCCTCATGAGGCACACAGGTCAACAAGTTGTTGGCAGCATAAGCTTAAACAAATCCTGATTTATTACAAAGCTTTGAAAAAACAACAAATAATGTATTTTAAAATTATAATTTGTTGTTTTGTAAAATGTATGTTTAAATTATTTTTTCTTTTGTACGAACTTTTTTAAAATAAACCATGGAATTTGCAATGTCCGATGTCGTAAAAAATATTAATTAAAAACATAATCGGGCATTTTGATAGCCGCGTCTTAAAAAATCAGCCGAGGCTTTAAAAAACATTCTTGAATTTATAAGATATTAAAAAAAAAAACAGGTGAAAGTTTGTACAGGACCTCGTCGGTTTTGAATTTAGAGGCATGTTTATACGTATTTACTTTCGCTTCGGGGCCCCTGAGAACCGGCTGTCCTCGTATTATTTTTATCCTTAACAAAAGCAGGTCCTTATGGACGAGACTTGCAGTAGTAAATTAGTGAAATGATATATAAAACAGCTGTACGCGTTAAGTCGATGTGTCACTCTTTAACGTCGACACAGTACTTAGAAACCAACACTTTACAGATGAGTAATTTACTTATTATAAATGTTCACGACATAGTCCTTACGCGGTAACGCAAATATTATTACTATTATCATTCCTCGGCATTTGAAGATTTTAAAATGTAAATTGGTGCTAAAAATTATGATAACAAAGAATTTTCTTAACATCCCTCTTCTCAGCTACCATCATTAAGTTAATAGTGTAGTGGACAAGCACCTATAAATAGGTGTGCCGACAGCTCCATTTGAGAGTCAGCCTTCCTTAGCTTTAACCTAATACTATCTTAGACCGTATCACTATTTAATAACAGATGATATTGTGATTAACCGGTATGATAAACTGACTCTGTTGTGCCTGAGGATAAGAACAGTGTAAGCTTAAATCAACAGGTGACATATGTAGACATCTACAATCCATCAGCAGCCGTCACTGCAAGCGAGCGACCACTGGCTTACACAATACAATGGCTGATGGGCAAACGTGACAAACTAAAGAATTCTATTGTATAATAGTCAAGCACGGATCCATACCACTAGATTTTCAAATGTAGAGACGCGTAGCGCTTTTCTAGTTCAATGAAAGATAAATATTGTACAATATTTTGAAGTCTTCGTTTTAATACCGTCTGCGAGTTATGTATGCTCAGGGAATTCGCTAAACTCTGGCAACACTCGATTAACTGATTACCTAGTTGACTCCATTACACACACATCATACACACACTACAAGACAGACACCAGTAGATTCGAACCTGCAACTCTGGAAAATGAGAAGGAGGATAAAGAGGGTAACAGTCGCATACGTCACTTTCTTAACTCGATTTATTACAAATTAAGTGACATATCCGGATTACGGTTGCCATTCAGCCGAATTCGTACGAACAGACATAAAGTTTTATTATTGATTCAATAAGAGATATACATGTAAAATATTTATATTCAACTTCCTTTTTAGTGAATATGTAAAACAGATAATCTATTGCGAACGTCTTTAATGTACACCTGTATGGACATTTTATATGATCACGTTGTAATCCTACACGGGTATGCGAAAATATATACAACCCCACTGGTACAACTGTTCATTTTCACATTCTTTGAAAAATAATGCTTACAAACATTTCACATATTCCGAATATTTCAGCTTTCCTTTTTTAATACTATCTGTCAAACCGTTTGTCAAGGTCAATCTCAAAACCAGTTTATTGTTCAATACAGGCCCCTCGTGACCCTAGAAAGTGTCAAAGTACAAAATAAAAGCTTTGTATTTGGATTGATCTAAATATTCGAACCCGTGATTTTTCGTACGTAATGCCACCACGTAACTCTATTATAAACTTCAAATCATCCGGTTACTCGGGTGAAACTAGGCTTAACGACGTCGTTTCTAAATACTGCTAATGCAAATAAAATTAACGCCTTTGCCCCGTTGTAAAAAAAGAAAAGATCCATAAACAATCCAAAGTGAGATTGCATCAAAATTCACTGCACATTGTGAAAGCGTAGGAACATTCGTTTATGTGCAAACACACGATCGGCACAAATTCCTATTTCAAATCGATAAGAAACCTCTTTCAATTATGAGGATAATAATAATATAAGAACTAACACAATTCACTAGAACACTGTTAAGTACACCATAGATAAAGTCTATTTTCCTCGTCGCGTTCGAAAAAGGAACGTTAACGCGCGGCTGATGTCATTCGCGAACTGACGCGCCAACGAGTTTCCGCCATTGGTTCGAGATAATAACTTAGTTTTTAGAGTTCCGCGCTCACAACATTAAAACACTGCATACAATTATTTTATCATAAAAACACAATTATAAATTCTTTTTTATAAATAGAGCACTGAACTCCTATATTATTATTTAAATCTATGACTACACAACAGGCCTACATAAGACTCTACAGTATCGCAAACCATAATTCCTCTGATTGGAACATAATAGTAAGACGTGTGCGTGTGGCAGAGGTTTCGCTTTCAATTCCTTATTTGCTTCTTATTTTGTCAAAAACCGTTGTAAGATTTTTTTCAATACATGCCGAAACAGGTCAAAAAGTTTCCTGTTTCAGGTTTCTTGCTCTGTTATACGATGGACCCGGCACCCGCAGCTCGAACCTATGAAACTTTAAGCACTTCGTCTCTCTCTCTCTCTCTCTCTGGAATGTCAGCTCCTTCAATGTCTACGTGCTTGCCATTAACGAGTCGGCTTCTTGTATCACATAAGTCATGACTGAGCATTTGTTCAATATTGTTTAAATTCCTCGTTCTTATTTTCCAATGTGTCAATTTTTCAATTATCCCCATAAAACTAACACTAGATCCCTGTCGACCAGTTACACACATCATTCAGTGTGTAAATCCTTTGCTAATTGGACAAACGTGTTGTCAATAATTAGACCAACAGAAAGTACTAAAGGAGAGATCAAACAAGAAAATAAATACATACCATCTTCAATAAACAATTAGCAAGCAAAGCGAACACGAATAGTCCGACGGCGAGGGCATAATGGAGGTCAATTTCTCTCGACTCGTAACACGAAAGTGACATGTTCACGCCTCGCTTGTTGACAATACGAGCAAAGACTGAGCTTAAGTCATTAACTAGTTTGAGTGAACTATTTTATTAAATAATCTGATAATCTTTACAGTAACTCAAACAACTTGATATAAGTGGTAGAGTTTGCCCAAGGTTCGACTGTGGAAACGCCACCACTATACTCCGGTTAGAAGGATGTGGTTGACAAGGCTTTTCAACGCAATCATCGGGAGTAGGGATTTACTAGCGCCACGACTCATTTTAGGTCGGATGTAGGTTATGAACTGCAGTGACCTCTTAATATCTATGCTAAATGTATTACTGTGAGCTAATTTGCTTAAACCCAACAATGCATCCTGGTCTCAGGATATTGTAAAATTTTGAAGATAATTACAGGCCCATTTCTTATGCTGGCATTGCTATCATCCTTAAGTTGAGAACTGTAATTAACAACTATGTATTTTCAGGTTAGCATATTATCACCTAATTCAAGCCTTTATCTTAGTACTCTTTTCTTAGGATTCTTATTCCATTCGCATTTTTTTTTAAATTGAATGACGGCTATACCGGATCACATCACATACAGATCCCACATAATTAAACCATAGTTCACACAAACAAATCCGCTCAAAGCTAACACATGTTAGGGTTGTCAAAACTTAATGAACACGTGCGCTCCAGCCGGCGCAGCGTGGACAGGCTATATTTGGATGTTAATTTATGACGAGCGATACGGTTGTAATCCGATATGTCGTACCGGAAACCGGATACAGTTTGGTACCGAATTCAATTTACCAAATACAAATGAAAGGTATAACATTTATACATTACACTTTATCAACAGTCACTGACATAAGATTGGCGGTCAACAGTAACTACCGGGATAAGCAAAAAAAAATTCTAAAAGGTGTCAGACGTGTTTTTAATTGTCATACAATTTGCATTACGTTTATAACAGTCGCATTGATTCATTAGGACGATTACCAATGCAGAATAGTATTTTTTTTTGTTTTTTTGCCATAGTTATATGGACAACTACTTCTAAAAAGAACAGCATCCACTGAGAAATCTACAATTCATCACCAGCTGTTGCTGTCATCTCGCTTACTAGCTAATCTCAATACGCGACGACGCAAAAAACGGTTACTTTGATGGATGTACCATGTACATGGCCTAATCGATTCCAGATCCCAGAACGCGACACAACTAGCAGTAATACTCGCCGTATTACTGCTAGCATATAGGGGTCGCGACACAAGTTGTGATAATTATCTACTCCCACCTATAACTGTTAATGATTTTATATTTAAAGCCAGAATATAGGAAGACAATTTTAAGCATCCCCGACTAAATATTAATCATTTGGTAGTCAATTTTTATACCAAAAATCGGATGTCGTTATCGAATTAAAATCGTGAACAAATCGTGTCGTGAAGTGTAAATAGTTGATGATGTAATCAACACAGCTTGAGTCAGAGTTCCAAATAATATTTACTTTAAATGTTAACGGCTTTATACTGAAAAGGGGATATGCATTGTTTGTACAATTACGCTCTGTTATATTATGGGATAGGTATATAAGTAGTCTCTGCTATATGTTTATTACTTAGAACATTTTTAATTATAACGACTATACATTGGGTGTTAATTAGCCTGCGTTTTCTGGAGACTGTTGGTCCACATTATTGCAAGAAAGATACCATCACTGGCTACATCGACACTTAACTATTGGTTATTGGGTTCGTCTGGATGGTAAGACAAGACTGGCATAAACCAGATGTAACACTTCTGGAATTGATTAACACTGATCGCCTGATGGATCTTCACAGCTTCACCGAACTAGAAGTGTAATACCCACCATAGAGGTACCCTTACGCGTGCCACTATAATAAAAAAAATGAGGTTATGATGAAACACTTTATAATAATAATAATTAGACCATACTTTTTAATATCACACGTATCAACATAATAATTACTAGTTTCACAAAATAATTTCCTGAATCAAAATACTAAGTCTGCGTTTCCTCAGATGCCATTAATTTTATTCAAAAACTCGATTTAAATCATTAAACTTCCTGTATAGTGATAAAGAGCACCCCAAGCGGATGATCTTGAACTTGTGCGAGCGCACCTGTACCGTAGCGTGTGCCGTCTCGCTCGCACGCACGTGACATCGCGCCGCGGTGATGGCATCCGGTTTTAGCCGATCCAAACGCACCTATTAACCTCATTTATAATTCAATATTAAATTTAAATACATAGATTTTAGTATTTTGTTTGTCCTTAATATTAGCTTGAGTTTTCAATAAAACAATCGCGATACAACTATAGCAAGAGGAAGTTATACTTTCTCGTCATCATCCGGTTAACTTGACCTGGTGTCTTCCAATAGATGTACTTAGAAACTACCCTCATACAATCATTACTATTGAAGACTAGCCGAAACTCGCAACCTCGTTCAAGTTTGCAGCTTTATCAACGATAACACCATGTTATCTTTATGTAACGATACATAATTAGCTTGGCTAGGTTCGCTTAGATAGTTTCGCGTTGTTGCATCCAAGGTAGCAGCCCAAGCAGTGGTTCGGCCATTTTGGCACTCCTGAGTTTGTTGCCAAGCGGCCGGGCCTAATAAGCGTTCGCCCTATGAGTCCCGGTGAAGCCCAGCACACATTCTTAGGCCTCCCTCGGCAACTGCTCTAGCCGAGGTCCGATCCCCCGGAATGGAGCCCTCGAGCAGCTTGCATGCGCGAACAGAGTACCACTGATTCGATCAAACACTCGTCTACAACACAACACCGATCACCCCACACACGTGCACACACACTCACTCGTAGGTACACATAGTGGTGGGCTGTTTTTGTTTGTTTTTTTGCCCTTCGAACTGTAATAGTTTAGAACACAGATAGATAGATACAAAATACATGTACGGGATCGCAAAACATACATGCTTGGTAACCATGTATATTTCACGAACCCATACAGGTATGATACGGATAGGCTTAGCTTAGCTAGTTAGATTCGGGTTTTCGACGACAGCCCAAGCCGAGGCGTGCCGTGCGCCCTTGTGCTAGTCGTCCATATAAAATCGGGTGAGTGCCTTAAGCGCTCCCCTTAGTAGTCCGGTGGAACTGTAGAGCCTTGCCAGGCTAACAGTGTAGGTCAGTTCGAAAAAAAAAAAAAAGTCCCGGTGAAGCTGTGAAGACCCGTCAGCCGTACAGCGTATAGTCAGTTCGAAAAAAAAATCTTTATGAAACTAACGAACGGTTTGTAGAGTGCATGCCGAGATAATTCAGATAACAGGAATTTGTTAAATTTATATGATATTTGTCGCTTGGCTAATGTATGGTAAATTAAAAAATAATATATAATTAATTATATTACTGTAAATTTTCATTAACATTCGTCGAGTGACTTTTGCTCCCAAACATCCATTCATCCTAAGAAACTAACTCGTTCATAATATTTAATAAGAAATAAGATTATTCGCGCAATAATTAAGTAGGTAATGTGTACAACGTGATACTTCATGGTTCAAACAGGCTGGTAACTGTCTGTCTTATTAGAACTTTTTAGGAAGTTTTTGTGACATGCGAGAATTCATGAACCGTGCTATTATTTTGCATCCATTTCATTTGCATACAATAAACCAAATATATTACACGAATTTATAAGCATTCACTTTTGTCTAATACAGTTGAAGAAATGAATTCTAAGATATTACAAAATCTTTCTAGAAAGTTCTAACAATGGAATCACCATTATGTTAAAACACTAACATCATCACAAGACTGTTTGTAATAATCTTGTTAACCATTTGACAATGACACTAATATTCCCCAGTAGTAAGGATCGGTTGCCTAAGCATAAAAAAAAGAGTTTCCAAAAATCTATAATAGTAGTAAGTTTTATAACTCTATTAAAAAATAAACGCAAGCAAAGGCTTCGTTTGTTACAGACAATATAAATCGTCCCCGATTTGAACGCAAAAGTAACACAATGCTGAATGATGAATAGTTTCCTGCATGACAGCATCGATCACGTCATATTATACAGTGATAAAAGTTATTTCCTTATAATATCCATTGGCAGTTAACTAGCGGTTCAATTGCCTATAAAAACATCAAGGTCAATTCTTATCTCTGATCTGAACATTTTTTAAACGAGCATAGATAGATTCAAATATTTTACTTGTTCTTTTTGTTGTATTTGCATTTTTTTATACTTTATAAGTTAGCGTTTGACCACAATCTCATCGGATTCTGTCTGTGTCTCTGATCTGTGTTCGAACACGCTATCAACTAAGCCATCGTCGCTTCAATGGTGACAATATCAATACTGTGTGTGTGTGTGTGTGTTTTTAATGTAACATGATAAACTGACTGTAGACCGTGAGATCTACAATCTATTGACAGTCGTTTTTGTGATACCGGTCTGCATAATGGTAACGATCTCTGGATTATTCCAGAAAGATCTGGACAGTTGGTGCCATCGTGTCACCTTACAACGTGACACGTAAGGAACCCGCCTGGTGTATGGTGGACGGGATCCATCTAAACGCAACTACCACGCCCTCCCATGCTTATATGAACATTACAGTATTATGGTGTAGGATTTGTTTACTATAAAAAAATTGCTATTGTTTCAGTCTATAGTACCTGTATAACTAAGTTTCCTTTTTTTTTAATTCATTAAAATGCAAAATATATGTAAACTTCATAGTGAAACGAGATACAGAGAACAAGCCGCTTCAGAACTACGACCTTTTTGTTTACAAAAAAAAAACCTAAGATCCGCGCCTCCGTAACTCAAAGTAGTAAATCCACAATAGAAACAAAAAATAAGCGTTGGCGGACCACGTTGCCTCACTAAAGTATTACAATAATATATCTCCAGTTCTCTTATTAATCAGTAGCCTTTATGCCTTTTGCATTAAGGTCAAGATCTGTCTAGCTCTTTTTTTCGTATAGAACATACATATTTTTGTTCAAGTTACAGCTATTGCTGATGTCAACAGCACATTATTAATATAAGGTAAATTCATCTGAATACTAATTAGTCTCGTTACAAACATTATTATGCACTGGTTAAAAGTACGTGTAAAGGCTATTTTAATAATAAGATATTGACCGATTCATTGAACGGTGTTTGGCAGTTCAAAATCAAAAATAAAACATTCCGTTTAGGCCATAAAAATGCGCTTATGAATCTGAGTCCATGATCCTGCGGACATTGCCCCGTCTATACTAACTTTGTGACAGCGATCTTCTAAACAGGAGACCAGAAGGTCGAGAGAAGCTCCACAAACACCTTATGTATTAATTTTAAAATAAGCGTTATACGCTCAACGCAGTCATGGGCCTTAAACAGATCACAAAATACACAAATTGTGTTCTGTGATCCCTCCTAGTCCCGCTTTACCTAATACGCTAATAGGTTGCATATTTGTTTCAAAAATTATCTTAGGACTTCTTCCGAGTACAAGATTATCGTGGGTAATTCCCACGACTAGGTGTTGGTTCGTGGTAATATATATTATCCGTATTACTACAACTCGATACTAGACGGCGTTACAGAGCATCAACTTATTTGTATCGTTCAACCGACCTCTATGAAAAGTGGTACGTTTACATTTCAATACGAAAATTATTATGCATTTTGCTATTACTTAAATATACCCTAACAGAGACAGATATACATATACAATAAGTTAAACACGTGCGGAGTAGGGGGCCAGAGTTAGTCTACTATTCAAATTTTTAACACTGAAAGTGAAGGCCTAGCTTAAAACTGGTTGTTCTGGTGCGTAAAATTTTCTATGACAGTTTCTTACATAAAGTAAATGAATACTGAAAAGTTTTTTTTATTTAGTCCCTAGAATTGTTTCAAGGGGAAAAATATAATTATTGATGAGATATTACAAATGGGAAATGGAGCTGAGCACACAACTGGTTTATTTATACATTTTCAGTCATTCCAGTTACTATTCTACTAATATCAATTTAAAAAATTATCCTTGTTTATAATAAAAGTTATAACTAATTAATCCTGAGCGAGGAAAGATCAACAACACAGAGCGGACACCACTCAACACACAGGTTCCATTCCCTTTGCATTGCATTTGATTGCAGTGCATGCATTCAAGTCATAAGACAGTGTAGGTACTAGGTATGGATCGAGGTCCACTACTGACGCTGGTGCAACGCTGATAAGACATATATTGGGGGCCTGGGAGGATTCGCGAGATGCAATTGGTGTGTTCTGCGATTTGTCTAAGGCCTTCGATTGCGTTGACCATAGTACGCTTATTCTTAAATTGAAACACTATGGTGTTTGTGGATCTTCTCTCGGCCTTCTAGTCTCTTATTTAAAAGATCGCTGTCAAAAGGTTAGCATACATGGGGTAACCTCTGCGGGATCGTTTGCGCGGATTGGCGTCCCACAGGGCTCTATTTTAGGGCCGTTTTTGTTCTTGATATATATAAATGATCTGCCGCTAATTGTTAATGACTGTGCTGACATGGTGCTTTTTGCAGACGATACTTCACTTATATTTAAAGTAAAAAGGATAGATTCAGAGGTTGGGCATCTGAATAATAAGTTAAATGAAATTTGTCATTGGTTTGCGTTAAATAACCTGTTGCTAAATACAGAAAAAACGAATTGTATGAGATTTACCTTACCTAATGTTCCACAGGTTAATAGTAGTATCAAGATCGAAGGGGATTTGGTAGGATTAGTTAATAATACTGTATTCTTGGGTATCACACTTGATTCCAAATTACAATGGGGTCCTCATATAAAAAAATTGGCTGGAAGATTAAGTTCTGCTGCATTCGCGGTACGTAAGATTCGCCAGCTTACAGATATTGCCACAGCAAGATTAGTCTACTTCGCTTACTTCCATAGCTTAATGTCCTATGGCATTTTGCTGTGGGGGACAGCAGCTGAGGTAGACACCATATTCTTATTGCAAAAACGAGCAGTTCGAGCAATATACAATATGGGACCTCGCGAATCATTAAAGACTAAGTTTCAAGAATTCGGTATCTTAACTCTGCCTTCCCAATACATTCTGGATAACTTAATGTATGTTCGCAAAAACTTTGACAAGCTGGAGTTCGTAAAACACAGGCATGATTTAAAAACTAGAAACTGTGACAAACTGGTCGTTCCATGTTTTAGACTCAGTAAAACCAGTAACAGTTTTTTAGGTAATAGTGTTAGATTTTATAACAAAGTCCAAAAGCATATTACTGATTTGCCAGACTATAAGTTTAAGTGCCATGTTAAGCGGGTTTTGGTGTCAAAGGGTTATTATAGAGTGGATCAATATGTGAACGATGGTGATGTCTGGAATTGACCCCTCTCTGTGCATCCACTAAAATCGATTGTAATGTAAAATGAATTTTAATTATATAAGTATATGTTAAAAAGATAAACCCGATCGAGTTTCTTGCCGGTTCTTCTCGATGACTGGGATGTATTCCGAACCGGTGGTAGTTTTGACGTTCATAAGCGCCTTCTTAGGGCCTAAATTGGAATAAAGTATTTTTGATTTGATTTGATTTGATTTGATTTGATGAGAGGAAATGTAAAAGTTTAATAGTACCATCAATACTGAAGTTTGAGATGTGAAAATAGAAAAGGTTTGATGAATTGTTTGTGATGGATAAAATAAAAAAAATATTTGACAAATTTAATAAATCCTTTCACTTGTTCACAGCTAAATTGTCAGCGAGTAATATGGACTGCATTTTATTTTCAAAAATCTACATTAGCTAACGTAATTTATTATTTATGGAAAATTAATCCTTACGCCTCATATACACGAGCGTTTTTATAGCGCGTAATAAAAAAGAACATTTCAGACGAATCAAATGTCGAGCCAGGTGTCTCTTCAAATTCTTTTCTTCAATCCCAAAAGGGGTAAAACTAAAGCCAAAGCTTAAAACGCTTAAGCATGCTACTACAGCGGATTTACACTATGTATGGTAGCCGTGATTCACTCGAACACAATGGCCATGTATAATACGAACCTACCATACTTCAATTTAGCACTGAGTTTAATAAATGCCGGTGTGAACTTGCATCTTAAATAGGATTAAATAACAATTCCACACATTACATTCGTAACTTGATATTTCCATTTATTCCAGAATTTTGATATGGCAGCCATGTTGAACGGCAAATTATATAAATGCACAATATGCGTTTCACGTAAAACTGCTGTGATCTTGAAATATTTTTATCAAAATACATCAGCATTATAACGCAGTCGTAAAAATAATTTATGTGTTTATTTAATTAAGTAATTCACGAGTGAACTATCGCTATTGTTCGTAAATACAGCCGCCATATTAGTTTGTCGCCCGCCAAGCGTGACGCACAGAGTTACGCGCGCAGTCGCCTCGCTGCATTCTATCACGACATATTAGCCAAATCAGCAATAATTATATACATATGTTGAAACATTCACTTCTATGTTATACTGGTTCCATACTCAATACTGGTACGAACTGATACGAGTTTCTGGTTAATCAGTTAAAAATCTGCTGCAAGACAAACAACAACGTACATGTATTCCAGCACCTATATTTGAAAACTACATTGTCAATTAACATTACGTGTGAGTGTATTCAAAGTATTACACGGGGCGCCATTACCGTAGGGTTGTAACAGTTCTGTTTTTCCGTGAACTCTCCTGGTTGTAGGAATGCTCTGAATAGCTTTTAAACACTATCCAGATTTTTCAAAATGTTCTTGCAAGTTTTTGTGGTTAAGAATGTGAACTTTATTACTACCGTCAACCTTATCTTCGGCCGTGTATATGATATAAGACACTTTCACACAAAATTCCAATTACTAGTAATCCCGCAATAGTAACAACTACTCTTTTACTGCGTTCTGGTTTTAAACTGGAACGACCTGGTATTCGCACCTTCAAATACTATTTTTCATAATTTGACGATGTCAACCCTACATTATCCTAGTTACTTTATCGAAGTGGCTCAAGTTTTTCACTTACTTTTATTATCATAATCACTAATGAGGCTTGGCATTCCTAAAATATCTATGCGATAAGTATAAAAAAGTACCGCATGCACGGACGTTTTTCAACGATGCATACAAATTAAATATATAAATATTTTTATACAAAGTACATGCATTTATAACCCTGATGATGAGAACAATACAATATAAAAACAACGAGGAACACCAATACATCTACAATCCATTTGCCGTCGTCGCTGAGACGCAGGCCCTGTTTCCATCTCGGCAGTCGAACATAATCTGCTCGATTCCTAAACGTGATCAACAAGGGAAAGTCAAGGCTTCACCACCACATGCATAGCGATACACCTTTCGGGTACAGATATACATTAAGAAGAAGATCGCGACAAAAAAACATGCGCACAATTCACACGCAGGAGAAGTAAAATCTTCAAAAAATTAAAAAAATGTTCATATAAACAACTATCTCTTGACCGTAACTTCGCTCACGTTAATTTGGATATGACGTGCACCTCAGAAACACTACTTTTTTCAGAAGTATATAATGTTCTTTTCTGTGCCCCTGACTACGCGTATCCAACATTTCATGATGATAGGTTAAAAAGTAAAATGTGAAAGCATAACAAACAAACAGACTTTCGCATTTATAATATTAATTAGAATATTTATATATTCTTGATAATTTATATGATAAAATCTTTGAAAAGCTGGATTTCGTAAAAGACCGGCATACAACTAGATACCAGAAACTGTGACAAACTGGTCGTCGTCCCATGTTTCAGACTCAGTAAAACCAGTTACAGTTTTTTAGGTAATAGTATTAGGTTTTGTAAGAAAATTCCAAAGCATATTACCGATTTGCCGGATTATAAGTTTAAGCACCAGGTCAAGCGGGTTTTGGTGTCAAAGGGCTATTATAGAGTAGACCAATATGCGAACGATGATGTCTGGAATTAACTTTTTTTGTGCATGCACTAAAATCGACTGTAACGTATAATGTATTTTAAATATATAAATGTATGTTAAAAAGATAAGCCCGATCGAGTTTTGATTTATATCCGTCCACTTTCAAACTCAAAACCTTTCTTGTTACATAATATAACTTTATAACTTTCATCTCTTTTCATAATATGCCCGTACCCTGCTAACCTATTTATTACTGACAAATATTTATGCTTATTTACCCTTATGCTAGTCCCACACCTACGAATAGCTTAGCTTAAAACCCGTCTTAGTGACGTTCTTTTAATTTGTCGCGTTGCGCCATCAGACAGTATTTATCAGTACACCTACGTTGCAGGTTGGCGTGACAGTCACGACCAGGAATGCATTACCGACCTCTCAGTTTTCACAATTGTTCATCTATACTATTGCAATGCCGTGTCACACAAAAAAAGAACAGCATACTCGTATAATTATTAACTAATTGCTCTTATACTGTGTCCAATTTTAAAACTGAACGTTCTGTCATTTCTATCATAGAATTCTGTTTTTTATAATTTTATGTAGACAACCTTAATATAACCTTTCTGTGATCGCAAACGCAGTCTATTGTAAAAATAGAATGTCCTAAAATGAGTAAATGACGCGGGCGCGAGACAATTCAAACATACACGTTAATTAAACAACATTTTGTATACAGGCTCGGACTGATAACGAACGCTCTCTCTATAAATCTCAACAAGACGTATCGTCCGAGATGACATCAGCTCGACCTTCGAATTATCTCGACGTTGTTATAAAACTAGGATTGGACAAATGTTAGCGTAGTCATATATTTATAATCTAGACCCTTAATTATATATTTCACGAGAGCAGTGTTTGCAAATTGAGCTAACAACATATCGGCTTCAGAATGACAAATATAGATCTAAAATGTGTATTTTTATTTATCACAATCAAAAATAATTTATTCAGTTTAAGCTCTGAGAAGGCGCTTATTAACGTCAAAGCTACCACCGCTTCGGAGAAACAGTCCAGTCGCCGAGAAGAACAAGCACCAAACTCGATCAGGTTTATATTTACATCTACATTATTTTTAAGAGGTGTAAATTGTAAACATAACATTATAAAGTTGCAGTACAGGGACGACTGGCCATGGATTGGAGATCTGTGCTTATCATCAAGTAGAACGCAGTCATTCTCGTGCTCCTTAATTATAAAATACATAGTTTATAATTGTTGCCGACATAAAGTAATATTTATTTCCCGTCTATCTATAACAGGTTATTTAAATAACACAAAGAGATAATAACATGTGTAAATGCATTGAAACACGTAAAAGCTTATGCAGTTAACCTTGCAACAGTCTTACTATGATATCATCCGTGATTCAACGTCGCTACGTAAACGCAATTATCAGTCTTTTGAAGGGAAAAATTACTTTTTTTGTATTATTTATTTTGTCAACTCATAATATAAGTCAATTTTTACATACGCCAAATTTTCGTACGCCACTCTGAAATATTGTACAACACAAATTTAGCTTTTTAGATTCCTATATTCGATCCTCGCAGACCCTCTGTCTCGGAGCGCGAAAATATTGTCTACCATCGCAAGGTTAGTTGAAGTTGTACTTCTTTTGGCGCGTTAGGGAAATATGATGAGAGTAAATTTTTACGATGCGCGCGCACACCGTCACGAAAAACCGACACCCAGAAGTTAGCTATAGTCAACATTTTATTTTAAAAAAGTATGTATGAATTAAATAACTTTTTTCTATTGTTAGTGTGTTAGTTTTCTACAAACGTAGAATAAGGCGAAAGATAAAAATTTTAAAAAGATTTTTTTGTTGTTACGTCAAAGACATATAATTTCTAACGCGTGTAGAGAACTACACACTACTATTTTTAATCTGTTTTGGTTTCTTTATTGATCCATGGGTCGCAATTAAGAAGTCTAGAAACTTTTAATGGTTCAGTAGTAGGACAATGGTAGCCTAGTTGATACGACCGCACGCCTCATATATCAGATCCCCCATCTCGTTAAGTCATCAAAAATAAGCAAATCAAAAACCCCGCCTCCCTTTAATGCTTACGCAATACTTGAATGGCCCGTAGACTCTTGAGTATATTACGCGCAATCCCGAATTTACAGCTATATATATTCATAGCGGACATAAAGATTGACAAGGATTGTAGGTAAGTCATGGCACAAACATATTATTAAGCCAAGAGGTTACTCAGCAATCACCATGACTGTCAGTTTTAGATCTGAATTATAAATATCTATACTCATGTACCTATTTGAATTAGTTGTTTGATTGCCATAGTACAAATGGTCGTGCGAATGATTGTATCGTACCTAATGGTAAACACAATGCAATCCCAAAGCAACAACGAGCCCTCGTTAATCTATAATTTATAGACACATCGCAATCTAGTTTTTAGGTGGTAGAGCTACGCTGAAACTATTACTGGTTTCAGAATGAATGGGTCAGCTCGCCCGGGGTAGTACTACCCTCTCACAGAAAGCCGACATGAAGTAACAGTGGTTACACTGTTGCGTTTCGTTCGGTCAGTGAGAGCGCCGGAGGCCCACATATATTAAAAGGCCGGCAACGCACTTGCGACTCCCCTGGTGTTGCTAGTGTCTATGGACGGCGGTGTTCACCTACCATCAGGTAACTCACCTGTTCGTTTGCCCCCTATAATAAAAAAAATAGTAATTGGTTGATTCCGAAATACGAAAAGAGTCACTGTGACGGATTTCACCATGCGTGTGGTGGTTGCGATCTAGTTAGACGCCGTGTCTTACAATACGGGAAGAAGATAATTATTTTATCATGTATAATCTATACATAATAGTCGTGGTGGTCTAGTGGCTTGACTGTTGGAATATCAAGCCGATGTCACCAAGTTCGAACCCAGGCATGCACCAACGAAATTTTTCGGAATTCACGATCAATTACTAATTTAAATTGGTAACACTATCGGCTGACGGTGAAGGAAAACATCGTGAGGAAACCTGAACCTGAGAAATAATCTTGTAGTACCACTGTATGTGGGAAAAATATAGAACTGTGGAATTTTCAGAGTTTGAAATCGCCAGTACGTCGTGAGCTTGCGTGGTGATTATACCCATACCATCCTTCGGCAAGAGGCAAATGGCCCTACAGTGGGTCTCTTATTGGCTGATGATGATAATCTTTATAATATAATGACAGAGGTCTGTCGTTGCGCGCACTTTACGCAAAAACTACTCAATAGATGTCGTTATTTTTTTTGTTACACTTCTTAACTAAAAAAAATCTCGATATCTTCATCTAATATAGAGTTATTAAAGTTTTGAGAAATCACGCTTTTTAACAAGCACTTCACGTTCGGCGATATTTGATTTCCTGCCGTGGACAAGTGGAGCAAGCGGTACGGTGCCTATGTATTTTTTCTCTGTACATAGAATATATTGTTAAGATAATAACCGACGCAGGCGAAGTCACGGGTATCAACTAGTTAGTAAATAAGTTCGTAACACAATTGGTTTTGCTAACTCCACTAGTGAAAAGGTATATATACATACGGTATTAGTTCGCAGTGCGCACTACTCGCGCATACTCAATGATATTGTTTTCCAAATGATAACGTGAAAGTGACTCCGCGCATAGGTCAACAGATAGCGAATAATACAACGTCGCTTCTTTGTACCTCTTATCAAACGTACCTAACGTGCTGTTCTATATGATAAATTTATTCTCATAAGCAACCACAACCCAGGTTCTTGAACTTAATTACGCGTCGTCGAAAACATTTTTCAAATGCATTATAACGTGATGACACCCGACACAACAGTAACACGACACACAGGAATCAAATAAAATTAAAAATACTTTATTCAATTTAGGCCCTGAGAAGGCGTTTATGAACGCCAAAACTGCCACCGGTTCGGACCACAGAGTATATTACTAAAAGTTTAGACAGCCCAGTCATCGAGAAGAACCAGGTAAAACCAATTGGGTTAATCTTTTTAACGTACATATTTTTATAACACATTAAAGTTACATGGATCCAAGTGCTGGGCTACGAAAGAGACGGATGAGAAAAGATTACATGCGGCAGAGATGCGAATGTTAAGATGGATGTGTGGTGTAACCAGAATGAATAACATTAAGACTAAATGTATCGGAGGAAGTTTGAAAGTAACATCAGTGACAGAGAAGTTGAGGAGTAATAGGTTAACATGGAACGGGCATATTATGTGAAGAGATGAAAGTCACGTAACGTGTAAGGATTGTGTGAAAAATTATATGTGTATTAAAGGTATGAATACTGAGATGACATCTGACAGAGGACAGTGGATAAGGAAAATATGTTGTGTTAGGTGGGATAAGGGTAAGATGATTATGATGATTAAAGTTTTTTTTAGTGGATGTGGACACACAAAGAGAGGTCTTCATTCCAGACGTCACCATCGTCCATACTCACCAATTTCCATAGACACTTTGGTGTTAACAGCGGAAGTATGATAAAGAGAAATGAAAAACATTTAATGGACATAATAGTATATATGTTATTTAAAACATTTAAAAGAAAAACGGCAAAAATTAACGGCAATATAATATGTATTTGGAATGACAAAGATGTAAGTATTCCATGCATTATTTCTTACTTCCTACAATTTTTTATATTTTTAAATTTTACCCTTACTCTTTAACCTCTGTAACTATTAAAAGTAGTTTAAGATTTTTTTTTTGTTTAACTCTCATGATATAGCGTAATAATGTATAGCGTAGATGCTACTCTGATACGTCCTCTATGTGTATATTTTATTGATAAAGGTGTTACTCAACGGAAATACATCATTCAAGATTAGTGTGTGACCGTTATTTTTGAACTTCCGCCTGGAATTATTGACCACACTCTTATGGCAGTGAGACGTGGCATATAAAGAAACAAATTAGAAAATTTACTTAATTTTTGAATGCACCGCCTGTGCCAATGCGTTATGTTGAACGTAAACACATTTTTTATACTAGCTTTAGAAATTACTACAGAGAACCTGATGAGAAGTAAGCCAAACAAGAAATAACGGTGACCGTCGGTGACTAATGCTGTCGGCAGTGATTCCCATCATGTTACCGTTTAAGAATATTCTTTCCTAATGGCCGTTCAAGTATTATACGTAAGCAGAATTTTTGCAGTTTCTGTCCGCCCCCTCCCCCTGGTCAGCAAAAGTAAGCAATGCTCTTACCCTCTCCTATGCTCCCGTAAACATTTACATACGCATGTTTTAATTTGTTCTGGTTTCCTTATCGTTTCATGGGCAGCAGTTAAAAGTCTAGAGATAAGGTATTTGTAGTGTATATAGAGAGGAATTAATTTATTATGCTTCGCTGCTAAGGCGATAATAGGTCCAGTGGATAAGACCGAACGCCTCACATATCTGATTTAGTGACCTACGCATCCAGATCACCTTACCCATTATGTCATTAAAAATAAGCAAATCAAAGAATCCCCCGCCACCCTTTAGTGCTTATGCAATACTTGAATGGCCCCTAACTTCCTGAATTCATAGCGCGAACAGAGCGTACCTACTAAAGTTCTTGTCTTACCAACGGACAACGCACGGTTTAACATATATATGTAGCGGCTTGAAATATTGCCCCCCGACTCTTTTATATGAGGTAGATGAGTATAGAAGAAGTTTTTTGAGAATTCAACCCTTAAAGGTGTTCAATAATGGTTTAAAAACGAGATCAATCTTGAGATACTTCATTGATAGAAAATTTTATCAGATAGATACCATAGATTCATAAATTTATATCTTATATTCTGTAATTTTGATAGCGTTTTATACAATATTTGGTTGTAGAGTACAATTAAATTCGATATAATAACGAAATGAAGCAACCGCCAAATCTTCACTGACAATTTGACCTAGAAGCACCACTCCTCTCTACTGGATATTTTACGTCTAACGTTGTTTGATCGGTCATTCACATGATGGTGTGTGATGACGCGGTCTAACCTTCACACTAAGTATCAAAAAAATTATGTATAATTTTGAAATGTGTCATTGTGGTCATATAAATACGAAAAATTAAAGAAATACAAATCGTAGTTTATTACTGACCACATTTAATATTTATATAACTCTATTATATAAGAATAAGTAATAGAAACATTTGCTGCAATTGAAATGTCTTACTGCTTTTTTTTCGACCTGACGGGCCTTTACAGCTTCGCCGAACTACTAGTCTTGCTGCTAATTCGCCATTAGTGCATAAAGTCACATAAGTGGCACCATCTGTTGGCGTTTATCTTAAAATACTTCCTAAGGCCTTGTATACATGTTATTATATCGATTGAGCAGATGGCGTGCGTTTAAATTATTGCGTTTCTGTACCCTTACCAATTTTTATACAAAACTAGCCGACCCGGCAAACTTCGTACCGCCAAGCAGTCAATTCTTGAATTATTTTTTTTAATCATTCTGCTATTCGATGGGTTATATAATGTTAAATATTACCATTGTAGAAATATTGACATTAATATTTATACGATACTAACGTCACTCAATTGTTTTGCCTTCCGGAACCTCTCTACTAACACTTAAACTTTATGGTATGGTATTGACTTTTAAGTATTATTACGAATCGTTTGTATGGGAGTATAGAAAAGTGTTAGACTTTTTCAGGCAATTTTTTAATTTTTATCTCCGTAAGAACCATCCTTGTTACTTCAAGGAAAATTCTAAAAAAAGAATTTGCGAAATTAGTTCAGCTGCTCTCGAGATTTGCACTTAACAACACATTTAGCGATTTATTTCTATATTATAGATTGACGATCGGTTAAGTAGTTAAGTCATGAGTGTAACAAACAAACTCCCATTTAAATCTATAATATTGGTCTAAATATATCTTTTCAAAGTATAATATTTTCTCAGAGAGTTAATTTATTAATCTTTTTAATAGAATTTGTCATAATAATTCTTCAAAGGTCTGAGTTAAAATACTAATCGTAATTAATGAATATCTACAAATATTCTCTTATACAATTATCTAAATAATGGTAATTTTTATGTTACTAGCAAAATAGTTTTAACGCCATCTATATTTTTATTCGTAGTTGCGAAAAAATTGTGAATTTAATTTTTTCTTCTTTCTAAACAAGAATTAATTTTATTATAGAATAACATGTATTTTTAAACATAAAATTGCCAATTACTGTCAACAAAGCTATTTATTAATTGAAAATCAACTTCAAATCTCTTGTTGATTTCTTTCGTTGGATTTGATAAAAATCTACATGACACTGGCAGAATTGGGGAATTTTGCACAGGGGCCATAAACTTAAATAAAAGAAAAAAAGAGAGGTTTTTTTAATTTATTGATATAAATGTCTTAAAATAGCAGTAAAAATTTCATACATTACACATGCCCCATGTTCTACAAAGGTTTATGTTATTTTACCAATGGGTTTACATGTTATATACCCTACTATAATTTGTGGTAAATTTTTACTCCATTCCTAAAGATGTAAGTAATGTCATATAGCCTGGGACAATTGTCAACAAATTAGTTATATAATTTTATAATTAATAACTTGTTAAAGTATAGATATAAACCATTTGAAGTACTTCAGATGCTCATTAATGAAGTGGCACCAAGTTTGTGCTCTAGCTTTCAATATTTACTTATGTTGATATAAAACTATCTATTAAAGTATAAAGAAACAAATATTATTATCAATTATTTACTAATAGCTTTTGACTGTGGCTTCACTTATGTTAATGTACTTTTAACTTATCAGTTGGGAACAGTTATTCTTTTTTGAATGAAAGGTACCCTACTGTTCTATTTTCTACTTCTGACAAAGTATGTGCAAAATTTCATAATAATTGGTTAAGTACTTAAGTTGTGAAAGTGTAACAAAGATCCCTACATATGTGCATTCATATAGGCAGGTACACATATGGTAGAAGGTTTCTTTTTGCCCCTTATTTTATGAACTTGGTAAGTTTAGTTGAGAAGTGTTGATGAATACAAAATACATGTTAAGAGTTTGTGAGGCATACATACTGGTACACATGTGTGCTTCACTAATTTGTATAGGTATGATTAACATAGGTAGGTTAGCTTAAACTAGATTCGCGTTCTTGCATTCAAGCCAACAGCCCAAGCCGAGGTTCGGCCATTTTGTCACCCTTGAGCTTGTTGCCAAGTATCTGAGCGCCATAAGCACTCGCCCTATAAGTCTAGTGAAGCTGTGAAGGCTTATCAGGCCAACAGCCTATGGTAAGTTCAAAACAAAAAAAAGTCACAAAGAAACAAACTCATATTCGTAATATTAGTTAAACGATGAAAGAAAAAAATCGTTCTTATTTGACATTGACTTTGGTAGATGGTTCATCTGGGTTGTGTTCAACCATCAACTAAGGATGTGTTTAAATTACATTTAATAGTTACAGTTACTAATATTTAGCTTTATCTATTTCCTATATTACTTTCTTAGATACTTATCTCTCAAATAAAATCATGTGCTTGCTCCATACACACCAAGGTATCATTCAATCTCAAATTACTTGGTTTAATAAGCTTCATCATATTATAGCTTCATGTGACCTCCTTGATTTAAAGTAACTCTTTTCAGTGGAATTCAATGCACTAAAAATTTTTTTAAACAAAACTTCCTAAAGTTTCTTTCCACGCAAAATATGCAGTTTAAATATCCTATTCTAATTGTTAGGCGAAAATAGCATGATTATTTTAAGGCGGGTAGTTGTAAATAAATATACTGTTAATATATTATATTTTACCATATTATATCTGTTATATTTTTTAACAAAATAATTTATATTCAAACACTCGCAAAGTCGTTTTTACTGATTGAAGTAATATATTCACTACACTATTTGTTACAAAAAAAAGGCGTGCCGCGTGTCCGGTTGTCGGTGTGCTACTTTTGAAATAACACTATTTAAATATAGTTAATAAACTGTACATAACATTAGTAACTAAATAAGATTATTAAAAAAAAAACGAAATCGTTACCTTAAACCCAGCGAAGAAGCCTTCTCTTTGCTAAAAAATCCCAAAAAACTAATAACAAAAGTTTGCGAACTGACCCACTCACTTCACAACGAACAAAAACTTGTTATAAGTGTTTATACACCTTAAAAACGCACTAATAAACACAACAAACAATAAAATAACACTATGAATAATTTCTAGAACCATAAACACTAAGAGCGTAACAAAAAAATAAGAATTACAAAGGTTTTATAATCTCAGCGTTTCAAGTTAGAAAAACTTAAGTTTGACATTTCGACGTTCGTCGCTTGCGACGTTCGGTTTCGTTCATTATTTTCTGCAATACGAACGCACCCAGTTGTTCCGAATCATACATTGGTGTAAATTTGTAGACTAGGAAATTTTTGGTGGGAGTTTTTATTTTTTTAGCGTAATTTGCATTACTTTCTAAATTTCCTAATATTGTTGACATTTTGCGTGACATACTATAATATTGTGCATAAATTAAGTGAATTGGATAAGTATGACATTGAGATATCACAAAAACATTCATTAGCAAATCATTTGGTTGCCGTAACATTTTGATCACCAATCACGGGATTTAATTTAATCTTTGATGTATTATGGGCAGTAGATTATTGAATTATGAACTAAGTCGAGAGATCGGAATAATTATTTGGTTTCACTCACCTGATGTGGCGGAAATGCATTTGTAACAAAATTAATTTTACTACGAATATATTTCATTTACAATAATACTACTGTAACGACATACATAATGCCTACACAGTATACGCTACAAAATACAATCTATCGACAGAAACAAATACTCTATAAGCCGGATCGTTCAATTAAAGTACGCGATCATAAAATCAAAAGTCACCGACCAGGTGGTAATCTGGAGCTAATTATGATTGACAAATAAATAATGTGGTGAATTCTTATTATTCTAGCTTTATCTATTACTTTAGTATGCAGCTACTATTGTTCATTTCTAGCTTTTACTTTTAATAATCTAGTAATAATTTAATTATTGTCTGGTCATTTTTATCGCTAATCCTTGGCAAAGTTTTTATAAATTAGCTGTCAAAGTGTTTATAAAACTACCCAATCGGAGTCATATCTTCATTTCACATACAAAATCTTTTGAAAGAATCGGCTTGGTGCTTATACTGCCAGATCACTTTTACTTAATATAACAGGAAAATATTTACTTGAAACATAAATACTTAAAAACATATTGTACTGTATGTATAACACCGAGCCAAGGATTAATAAATGCCAATTTAAATTTTCTATGCTTCTTATTCTTATTTTGTGTTGTATAAACATCTTGTCTGTACTATGCACAAGTTCGAACTTAAAGCTATATTATTAAAACGGTTTAACGCGGTCTGTACACAATAAAACTTTAAATTTCAATGCCATTATTTTTTAAATATTTCCACATTGCATCTGAGAAACTTTATCTGCTTCATTCTGTAAAGTTAGTCAATGACACGTGTAACAAAGCAATGGATACCTGCGATGCGATCACAGATGCGTTGCTGGCTTTTGAAGAAGGAGTAGGCTAGTTTCTTGGAGGTTTGTAGGTTATATTGCTCCGGAAACGCTGCCACTGGGACTGGGAGTTCATTCCAGAGAACCGATGTACGTGGAAAGAACGCACGTGAAAACCGCAGAATAGACGACTTTCGACTATCGAGATGACATGGATAGAACTTCATTTTGCGGCGAGTCGTTCAGTAATGGAACTCAGCAGCAGGTATCAACAGATCTTCAGAACATTCTTTGTAGTAGATCTTGTAAGAGATTCGAAGTGACGCAACGCCCCTTACCAAGCTTCAAAATGTCGAGCCCTAAAAAAAGCACCCAGTCGTCGACAATTCGAGCCACTCTATTTTGGATTTAGGCAAAGTAGATGTCATTGAGGCACTTCGACCCAGAGATGAGAACAGTATTCCATGTGTGGACTCATTTGCACCTTATACAGCTGAAGACAGTAAAGTGAAATTAAATTTCAATTTGCTATGTACTATATACTTATATACATTGCTTATTTGTTATAATGTTATGACAGAAAGAAGATAATATGGTGTGGTCTTCATATAGTAGTCTAGCCACTAACGCTTTTTAAAAACCTATACCATTGAAACACGTTTACTTAAATATAGCTTTGAACATTTAGTTAAAGTTGTAGCATACTGGCCATTAAAGCATTCTTTGCACACAGGGACTTGAAAAAATGGACGTCACATTCGATGTCACAATGTTTCCTTTATGACAGTTTGGTCGATACAATAAATGTACGTTGCCAAATTAATACTTTAGTTTAACCTTAGTATGTTGAATATTCAAAACTGGTGAACCGAACCGAAGATCATGAAAACCGAGTTATGATGTTTAAAAGCTATTATAGGATGGGCCTATATGTAAATGATAGGTATGTCTGGAAATAACATCACTGTCTGTGCATCCGCTAAAAACGAATGTAAATATTTAACGATTATATGTACGATACGATATACCAGATCGAGTTTCTTGCTGTTTCTAAATCTAAATCATCATCGAAATTAATACGATAACATAATCGAAAGTTTTGAAATTATTTACAACAAATTAACAAATTTATGTTGAAATAATTTAATCGGATTCCTTGAAATAAATATTGTATACTATGCAACTGCACACATTTAAATTTCGGAGGTGAATTTCGGACCTAAGTAAAAGTAGCGTCTCAACCGTCATAAGCTCATGGCTGCATTCCAATCATACTTTTCCCGCCAGAGAGCGTCGCGGAACCGGTCCTGTCGAGTATTCCACAACAAAATACTATTAACTAAACTTTATAGATCCATTACCACTTTTGTTGAACGTATCTATTTCATGTAAAGCCAACACGAGAAATGTATGATATTTCAATATCATATATTTGGATTAGGTAGAGCTTGTAAAAAAATCGGGGAGCGGTCGAGTTCGGTTTCAAAAGGAATTTTTGGGTTACGACTTAAATCCTGTTTTTAGGAGTACCTAATTTAAATTTTAACTGTGGAGTTATTTAGAGCAGTTTCGTAACAAATATTAAAAAAGGTATATTTAACATACCGGTGAAAAATAATTTATTTAAAACTATGCGCAACAAAAACCGTATTTTTTTTTGACAAAATTAACGATGCATATTATTTAACTTTGATGTGAAAGTAATGATAATAAGTGCCAAAAAAGTGATTAAATAGTATTACTAATAGACTAAATTACTTTGATATTTATGTCGTCATATTAAGACGAATATTGCAATCGTCTAAGGCCAGGACGCGTATTTAGTAAGAAATAAAATATGTTTTACTATTAGTTTAACTTTATTTTGTAATTCTAAAATATGCATTAACATCGTTGCTTTGTCAAGTCTGTCACCTTCAAGTGACTCACAACTAACTTTATAGATTCACTAGCTGATGCCTGCGGCTTCGCACGCGTTTTTGAAGATATATAAAATAGTGAGAAGAGGTGGAGTTACAGACATGGTCTTTCAAAAACATTTCTAGGTATGACACGCACGCTACTTACTGCAATATGTAAAGTGTACATTAAATAACATATGTAAATATTAAACAGTGTGCTGGATGAAATTTAGCGTCAACAATATACTTGAAACTTTAACCCACTATATAACTCTCTCAGTATTCACTTAAGCGTAAGTTTCTTATAGCTATATATAATTATTATAATTATATATAAGTTCTTATAGCGATAAGAAACTAATGAAAATTTCAAGCTACATATACAAATATCTCTTGAAAATGTTATAATATAGATGTTGTCAATATAATAAGGTTTTTGCGATTATACAAAAGTATTCACTTCTCTTTTCAGTAAGAAATTGTATTATGGAACTCTTAAGTCTATGGTCTGTCTGGTCTTAAGTCTCTACATCTGGGTTAAGATATCTGGTCTAATATTAAAGAAACCTGTGCTATCTTCAAAATTCCTATCAATTATAATATTGAATTGTAAACAATGAGTTGATAATTATTTTTGGAATTACAAATACAGAACAGGTTGACGTCTTAAAATTTTTCATTACTTAATAAAAATCAAGACATAAAATTCTATATCTATCTGTAAGCAGTTTTTAATATTTAACAGTTTAAATAGTGTTTATTGAACTCGACGCAATATTCTTATACGTTACTATGATTACTGATTTATTTAGACGCGAGCGCGGTATATAAAACAAACTGACCGCTAAATTGACCAAACAAAAATAAATTAATCGAATTACATACATATATACCAATATATATATATATATGAATTTCGATTGTATTAATTTTTGGAGTCCAGTAGAGCGCATACCTCACGCACATGTTTACAGCGAACAACATGTTTTTACTAAATTTCATTAGGTGGTAACAAGTTTTGAGCAGGAAAATTTAAAACTGTTTTATTATGTATGTGATAAAAATTAAAAGTAAAAATGGCGTGAAAATCGATCCCCCCAATTGTCGATATAAATGATGTAGTGTTTGAACTTTACCGAAATACTGAATGTTATGTATGATAGAATTGTATAAGTAGTGAAACGATGGACAATCCATATAATTTCCAGAGAATGTCGGTATGTTGGTGGTCGGCAATTTTATTTCCGCTTTTGTAGTTTGTTCTTGTGAATTAGGCCTGCACAATTTCTTGTGGTGTTCTTTTATTTTTGACTTTAAGTCCGACTAATAGGACATAAACTTCTTCACATGTATTTTAAGTGTCTTTAACAAAATAATATAAAGTAATTTTGTGTTTCCTAGAAGCATGTGACAAGAGCTGTTCATGGGCAGATACAAATGGCAGCCTAATTTTCATCTAAACTTTTTAAGCGAGTGTCTACATTGCAATTGATTATTTGGAGACACCTGGCTAACTGAATTATGTGATGGGACCGACAGCCGCATGTCATGACAGTAATCACATAAAAGCGCGAGATATTTGTACTGTGACGGGCCATCTCAACAACGACAAACATAAACATTACTACTGAAATTCAGTCTTGTCTCGAACACTTATCGCGTTTCGGGATCAGTTGATGATCATTATTTGACCTATCAAAAGCAGTCATAAGCTCCTTTTTGAAAAGAATATTTAAAGCGACAGTAGTAGGTTCTTATTCAATTTGCAAAGGCAAGAAGAAGAGTACGGGAAGTGAAGTCGTTCTCGGCATGTGCACGGTGAATCTATAGAAGTATAAGAATTTTGTTTTCCTAATCAAACGGAGTGTTGGGTACCCGTACTCGAACTCGTCGCAGCCACGATCAACCCGTATCAGTGACAATATTCTATTGTCACGTGTCGTGGACTAGCTGGTGTATATCCAGTGGGAGAGAGATTTACAAGACAGCAGGATAGTGTCAACCAGAAATGGATATTAATGAGCCGGGATTAGTAGTTGTCTGGTGGTACTCGCTTTGTCCTTTGCGCGTCGCAGGTGCGTTCTTAATACGGCTAATGTGCGCGCATCTTGTATTCCTATAACGCTTGCTCTTTCCAGAGCGCTGCTTTTGGTTTCTCATGTTAATTGTTGTAGTGCACAAAGTAGCATTGTCTGTCAGCTATGTGTTACTACACCATAGTTCTCTAAGGATTACTCAGCAGGTAAGTAGATGTGTTAGTATACAATAAGTGCGGTGTAGTAGATGAAGATTAACTGTGGCATGAAAAAATCAAATGAAACAACAATCCATCTCTAATTAAAAATTCTTTATTTGCAGTAGTGTGCTTCACTCCAAGACACGAAGTTCAGAATCTGTCAACATCAGCATCTGCCTCCACATGGAGACGACGGCTGTTACACAACTACAAGCATTATTGCATACTCGTTTGAGGTCTTTCACGAGAATGATGCTATGGAGAAAATACCATTTATAACATCCTTTTTTTAATGGCAACATTAAATTGTTTTCCTTGTAATATCAATTGCCTTAAGCACTGAAAACAACTGCTGTGGTGGAGCCATATCATTTTACATGCTTTATATATAGAAAAGTAATATCAAAGAACATTGGATTACTATAAGTTTTAACTTTAATAATAACGAAACTTTGTAAACAAATAAAATTATATTTGAAATATGTTACATTCAATAACTGGTAAAATATATCAAGAATAATATATCGTTCGTTATAAGAAATAGTGACAAATCAAAATTCTGAATGTTTACATATTCAATTATTAGCAAGCAGCACAAAAATGTGTTAAGTGACACCTGTTCACCATTCTAAGCATAACCTTGCGTTTTGAGAATAACCATCAATTAAGCCACAGGTTGGGAAAATGTACGCTGAGGAGTTGAATTGAGGATACAGATATTATAATTATATGTAACAACCAATATATTCAACCGGTTTATAAAGGATAATATAGCCAAAACAGTAATCAAACGAGGCTGCCTCTCTAATTTGAATGTCGATCAGACAGACGTTCTGCGATACATTTTCCAATTCAGGACGGTACAAAATAATCGACATTAGATTTTCTTCGATAATGAAAAAACTAATAAATTTCAGCTCAATCAAGCTGAAACGCAAGAAAAAATGCAAGGCAATATGAAATCTAAAGCCGCGATAGACAAAAGTCTAAAAAAAACAGAGATATTGACCACTGTGCAAAGGACAAATATTTATCAGATCTATATAAATCGAAATTGTTTTATTTTTAATCATAAGATATGCATATATTTTTTAACATACAGTAATGAACTTAATTATCTGCCATAAAAAACTTTTGAACTCAATTAAATTTTATAAAAGTAACTAATCATACGTTACGCTATATTATCACATGTTACTCTAAATTGCTTCTCGATACGTTTGTGCACGATAACGGTTTATGTACCTATGCCTATATATATGGCTATAAGAGAGGGAAGATTCTATGAATATCGTTACGATTTGCATTTTCTTATATGGTATTACAAATTCCTGGGGTACTTTTATCATAACCAAAAAAATACTTGCCTCAAGTTTTTAATAATGTGACATGAGAAAATAATTATACCCAATTTTGCCATCGACAATTTATTTACGAAAGCTTGCAAGTCATTATCCTCTGAGCATCAACAAATTAGTGACATGAAGACTTCTTTTATGTACTTCAATCATATAACAGAGTCTTGATCAGAACAGAAGTGCATATCCGATTTAATATTGATATAAAGTTGTGTTGTGCTATAGCGCACTATTCGTTAATCGTTCGGTATCAGCAATATAATCTTCAGCTACGACATAAGATGACTCAGGAATTGATGTAGCTCATTTTAATCACATGGCATTCGACAAAAATATCAAATTATGACATGTGTTCTCTAAACGACAGAATAGCCGATTACTCCATTCATATATTATTTTCGTATAGAAAAATGGCTCTATCTTCGAATTTATAAATATTCTATGTATTCCCAAAAAAAATACATATTGTATGAAATGAGTTTTGTAATGTGGTTTGTTCTT